>VZRU01019639.1:50984-78427 GCA_013398155.1 Pedionomus torquatus | reverse complement strand
CTACCCGAGGGCTGTAGCCGGGCTCTGCTCCCCCCTCCGGGCTCTGCGTCCGGCCCCGCTGCCCGGTGCCCGAAGCCGGCAGGGGAAAGGGACCGCTCCTACGGCACCGGAGGAGCCCCAGACTTGAGCTTCTTCTCAGGATTGCTCCCGAAAATAAAGCCTCGAAAGTAAAGCAGTTTGGGGCAACAGAAAATAGCGAATCGCTGCCACAGGCTCAGACATCATACCTACGAAATGGGTACAACTTGAAACTTAACTCCCCAGGGGACTGGCAGCCGAGCTGCAGCAATGAAGTTGCACCTCCCTCCATGCCCACTCTGCCCTGGAGACCCTCTGCACCAGAGCCACCTTCTGAGGGACTGTTCTAAAGTGACTTTATTCTGTTTTGTTCCTATGCCTGAGCCACATGCCACAGAAAATAGCTCACCAATATCATGGGATCACACCAGCCTTCCCAGTAGCTGGTCCCGACCCACAGGGCCCACTGCTGAATTTGGGACATGGCAACTTCTCCTGGCAACATGGGACTGGAGGGACTGATCCAGACAAGGCGCCAGATTTACTTGTCTCTCTAACCTCGTCCAGCCCTACAGTCAGTGGTGAGAGATGGGCACCCTGACAGTGATCCCACCCCTCGTACCACAGAGGTCTCAGGTAACCAAAGCCGGTGTCTTCCAGCAGCGTATCCTTTTCCACTGGTTACAGCCGTAGGCTGGGCAACCGGGCTGGAGCAGACACCTGACCACCAGTGCCTGAAGTTGGGTGAGATGAATCCAGTGCAAACTTTCAGAATTTGTGAGGAGTTTGGAAACTATTCATACATATTAGTAAAATTAACTTAGTTCTTTAGAAACAAGTAATTCAGTCAGCATCTTTATGACCAATGACTAATTCCACTTGGAATGACAAATCATGACTCTGATCGTATCTTATTTTACTTTCATTTGAAGGTAAAATAACAATCATCCATGTAAGAATATTAGACATACTGACAGAAGGGTTTAAGACATATTCTAAAATTATATAATACATATACTACTGTAAATGTAGTTATTAATTTCTACAGTTATTATCATATGCAGTTACTGGCTTAATAGTAATCCAGCATATTCTGAAAAACAATATTCAGTTCACAAGTCCAAAACCAAAACCAGTGTTTTCATCACTCCAGAAACAGAATCTCAACATTATCTAAAAAAAACCCGAGCAAATAAATGGCTCTTGCAGCGTGCAAGGAAGGTCACTGGACTATGTCCATTTCGAGCCATGGAAGCAAAGAAAGTTCCAGGGTTCTTAATGTCAAGAGATATTTTGAAATTGTCATGACTCCATAGTGTACTGGCCACAAATCTTACAGCAAGATTACAGGCTGCCTTTTGTCACATACTGAGTCAAGAATTTTAATGTGTGTGAATAATTTTCCATGCTACAGCCCGCAACGCTAGCTCCTAATTTCAGCAGATCTGTGCATGGGGTGACATCTCATCTCACCAAGTAGCTTCAGTGCGTCCTCACGCTCTGTGTCCTCCCACCAGCAGCGCTCCTGCAAATTTGGTATTCGTGTTGCCCTCATATCAGCTGAATGGGGGCAGCTGATGTGGCAGTCTGATACGAGGGACACTGCAAACGTCCCAGAGAGCAACTGTGCTCTGGCTCCATCACTTTCCCTTTGCCATGCTGAATCCAAATCTTGATCCAGTTTAGCAGCTTTGATGGGGTGCAGGGGACAGTGACAGTGCCAAAGACTGAAGCGTCTGAGAAGGTGTACCACAATGACAACCCTCGCCAACTTCAGCCTGATTCTGCCACAACCATCTCCCACCGGCTCACGGGACTGGAGGTGACTTTCTCACTGTTAAACTCCTTCACCACTTACAACTGAGATTGCTTCGCACCACTATTTTTACACGATCAGTCTTCAAGGCAGTTCAAAGCAAGAGGAATAAGCTAGCAGACTAGCAAGCAGAGCAAGACAAACATGAAGTGGGTCTACATGCTTACTCGGGCTATAAGGAGGCAACAACATTCCCCCCTCATGGGTATGTCTGCATTGCTTGAGGCAGTAATATGTCACATCGCCACATCTTGGCACAGACCACCGCCTGGGCAGTCAGCTGTCAACATCTCCAGAAACCCTGGATGAATCCCCATTCTTTTCCTAGCGCTGAGGTATGAGGAACAAGCTGCTTCCTCCAAGGAAAACATTAACACGTTGTACCTGCTAAGTCCCTCTACAAAATACCAGGTCTGGAGCAACAGGTCCCCACAGAAATAAGGCACAGACCACACTCGGAGTCAGTCCCAGTACTCCCAGGGTAAGGAGGAGTGAGGGAAATCCTCTCTCTTGCACAGAAGGAGAAATCAAATTCTCCTCCCAAATGAGACAGCAGTTCCTGCAACTGAGAGCTGCTTTGGCAGGGCCCGAGGAGAGGTTCTCTTCCCTGTGGCACCACGACCCCAGTCAGCTCACGTGTTGTATCACCTTTGGATGAAGTAGCATCTCCCAGCTTGTGCTGAGTTTGGCCTCACACCCCTACTCTGAGTTCTTGAGGTGTCAAACCTTACCACTCTTGCTCCACCTCCAGCATAACGCTTCTTTCCATGCAGTTCCAGTATTTAATTTCAAAACCCCAAAATTTTACTCACCCTGCTTTCCACAATATCCATTTCTAGTAACAGTATTGAGGCACTGCTCAGCCTCAGGTGTGTGCTGATGCCCCATTTCTTCATGTAAGATGAAGCATACAGCTTAGAGCTCTCTTGAGTCCAGAAATGTTTATGTTTGGAGCCACTGTGTAAGTTCTTACAAAAATTTTCTCTCTTCTGTTTTGCAGCACTGCAAATTCATACAGGTTCATCCAGTTCCTACCATAAAGCATACGTTAAGCTTAAATAAAGTAGATAAAACCTACTCTGGATACATAATGTAATCATCATATAATCTCAAAGCAGCAAATATTGGCATTTTTAAACTGATGAAACAAACTTTATTCCTAGTAGCAGACAAATATAGGCCCAGGTGCGTCAGTGAGACTTAGTGTTCCTGGGTCTCAATGATCTTAATGGGTGTTTTACCTCTGGTTTCCAGAGTCAAGGTCTCCTGCACCTTTGATGATGCCTGTTGTCGATTGCTCCACGTGGATGCTTGTCCAGTGTTGCTGCCCTCATGCAACGTGGGCAAGCGTTTGTGTCCTAGCAAATGGCAGATCTGCACTTTCCACAAGCAGCTTTAGGATGAGCTATAAAGGTGGAGAAAAGGGTGGCGAGAGTAGCTGGAAAGAAATGAGTAAGACTCAGAAGAGCTGGTGAAGAAAGTAGGGAAGAATTGAATGGAGTTAAAGAATGTAGCTTAGGCAGAAAGAGCAGAAAGACAGTTGTAGCTCAGGAATGGCAGCACTGTGATATTTTTTCTTTGCCAAATATCACGGACTTGCAGATGTGCACTATAGTTAAGCAATCCAGAGCTTGAAGAGTATTTAACTACACACAGAGAGAAGCACAGGAGTTTCAAAGCTCTGAGAAGGTATCAAAGCCAGGTACAGCACATGGGGAAAGTGTGAAAAGAAACCTGAGAGTCAATTTTTGCATCTGTTTCATATGTTGACATCTAAAGATTCAATAGTCAGCTCTTTAGCCTGCAGTTTTCAGGCTACACTAACATTAAGAAGACTTCCAAGAAACCAACATATTAAAAGTAAGATGATACTGTGCTACAAGCACCATAAATGTGAAAGAAAATTAAAATAATTTATTAATGACAATATATATGATTGCATTAAACACGAGCATGATCTTTGTCTTAATCAAACCAAAATTTAGTATGATTAACTTTGGACATAATATTATTTATAACACGCTTTCTGTGGTAGGCACAGAATTAAGGCTGTTCTTTATTATTACAAATACACATTATGTCATTTTCTCAAGGAAACAAATTTAGGTTGTGTGCATCGCTGATCCTAAACTAACATTCCATGGTAGCTCATTAATAGTACTTATTTTAAATACAAGAACAAGATCAATTTCCTAGTACAGGGAAAGTGTTAAAAATTGTAACCCCAGGAAGAAAAGAATTATGTGGTACTGGAGACCTTGAAATGGCAGATTTTATCAGCTGATGTTTCCTGTGCTCTTGCAGGTAAAATGTCGCACTAAAGGTTTCCGTAGCTGAGCAAACCTTCCAGAATTGCTGAATCTTTAGGACTGGAAGTTCAGCCAGATAAGCAGTGTGTAATTATTCAGTAGTCACATGAATTTACCTGAACCTATTTGAACAGAAAATAGGGCTGTTAATCTCACAAAATCAGGCTCTCACACACTTTACAGTATTGCTAATTTCACTCTGCTTAGCAATACTTTCAGAAAAGCTTCTCATTGTGCTTTGACACATCACACTAGTACCCACATTTCCAAACTTTTACATACTCCTTTCAGTACTTTTGTTCACTTCCCCCTGCACAAACTGGTAAGAATTGAACAGAACACCCTCTTATCCTAAAGCAATCTCCCCTTTCTGCCTGCTCAGCAGTAGGGCTGTTTTCAAGAGGTATCCTTGCAAGTCCAGCAAGGGTTGAGCAGGTTTGTAATACTCTATCAAAAAGTAGGGCTCTGGCTAAGTACAAACAACAGGAAAGTATAAAAGAAAGAAGAAAAAAAAACCTATTGAAACAAACCCAAAACCCGTCTGTCTTGCCCTCAATGGCATCTCAAAGCAGATTCCCAAGACTGTCAGAATGCTATATGCCGTTTTCCCACTACACTTTTCCCAACCTCTTGAAAATAGAATTATACAATCACAGAATGGTTCAGGTTGAAAGGGAACTTAAAGATCGTTGAGTTCCAGCCCCCCTGCCATGGGCAGGGACACCTCCCACAAGACCAGGTTACTCAAAGCCCCATCCAACCTGGCCTTAAACACCTCCAGGGGTGGGACATCCACAGCTTCTCTGGGCAACCTGTTCCAGTGTCTCACCACCTTCACAGGAAAGAATTTCTTCCTAATATCTAATCTAAATCTCCCCTCTTTCAGTTTAAAAACCTTACCTCTTGTCCTATTGCTACACTCCCTGCTAAATAGTCCCTCCTCATCTCTCCCACAGCCCCCTTTAGGTACTGGAAGCTCCTATAAGTTCTCCCTGGAGCCTTCTCTTCTCCAGGCTGAACTAACCCAACTCTCTCAGCCTGTCTTCACAGGAGAGGTGCTCCATCACTCTGATAATGTTTGTGGCCCTCTGCTGGACTCTTTCCATGTGGCTTAGGAACTTCCTAACTAGCAGTTGAGGTTTTGTATATTATAGTAAATTTTGAGCATCCCCAGCCTCCCTTGGCAGAGTCTCACAGCATTCCTGCTATGGATTATAGGACAGGAATGGGAGCCATCCACTGGCACCATCTCTCTGTTACCACTTTGATGTGACTACCTGCTCTTGTATGTCCCCTCTCCCCACAGCACCGGGACAGTCCAACACTGGTACCCAGGAGATGGGTATTATTCATTCACCAAGGTGGTGGCTGCCATGGCAGTGTGACACCTCAGGCACCAAGGTGCCACGCTGAGCCACAGAGTTGTCTGCGTGGCACCTCCTGTCCTCTGGCAGGGAAAGGTAACTCTTGGTGACATGACCTACTCCTGGTGATGCATTCTTGGCTCCCGTACAACCTCTTGACTGTGAACTGCAGACCCAAGATGTACTACAGATAGATTCTTTGTTATTGAAAGCAATCCTGTCCACAGCTTCACATCAAAGGCCCTGCAAGCATTTGACTCACCATCATGTATGACTGGAACAAAAAAAACCTAAAACCTGGTTTCAATGGAATCTTCTAATGAAAGTTGTTATTTTTCTCTTTTGAAAACACAAGTTCTGAAATGCTGCAACAAGGTCAGAGGGGCATCAGTAATTGTCCTGAGGACACATGTCTCAATGCACAGTTTTGACAGGAGCAGGACGATACTCAAATAAGCAACAAAACCAAGCCCAGTATTTGCCACTGTAATGACATTTGTTTTGCTACACCTTCTCTTTCCCACTCCCCCAGGACAACAGAAAAACAGATTAGTAGGGTGGAAATCAAAACACTGCCTCTGGTAACACATCTACTGCTGAGACCAAGTCGGTACAGAGCAGCTTACAAGATAGTGATTTAAAGCAAATGAATCAAGTGTTTATATCAGAAACAAAAAATTCTCTACACTGAAAGAAAGCAATTTTTCATGCATATAAGATGAGGAAGTTGGCAAAGCTATCGTGACTTAAAGCTGACCAAAATTACTAGAATTAACTATTCTCTGCTTCACTGTATGTGTTGACGTCAATCCTGTTCAAGAGGGAAACAGGAGAAAAAGTGAGAGAAGTCCAGACAGGCTGCACTGAAAGATTGTGCTGAGTGACTCTGTCTGAAAGCAAACAACAAAGACTTGCCTGAAGTATAAGAGATATCAGAGGTTGATGGGACTGTGCCAAGGACTGAAGAAATCCAATCGAACTTACATGGAGAACTGTCACACATCTTACCTGCAGGGAGTAAATGAGACAGGCAGATTTAAGAAAGGCATCTGCAAAGGCTTCTGGAAAACCCTGCTACGTATGTTCATTCACAGAATATTTCCACTTGCTGATATGTGTACTGAAGAGAATTCATCTACATCCAAGGCACCAGAGCTGAAAAACATCCTTATGCTTAAAATGTGGATATTATACACAGAGACACACACCTCCCCCATCTCCTCTCCTGGCAGATTCACAGTCCAAGTAGAGTCAGAATCATTTCTGCCTCCTGTCCTGCAACATTGCCACAGCTGAGAGTTAACTTTATCCCAGATGGTGTTATAATTTTGTGTGTGTTGAATGTTCTACTACTTGTCATGGCACACAGCACAGGACACTTGAAATGCCAAAGTTGCAGCACTTTATAAAGTAGATCTAAACATGGAAATAGGGGTGATTGGTTAATTCCATGGTAATACAGGTGGGGATTTGCCTCTCTTAGCTTTGGCTATCCAAAAAGCAGGCTCCTGCTTTAAGAACCAGTCCTTGTGGTCAAAAAAAAACCTCCAAAAGGCAGGCAGCTGCAGAGCAATTCACCTAAGATAAATGTCCATTACAGCTGGGACCCCACTAGGAGATGCTCCTCTTTCTCCATCATCTTAAAACACAGAGATCATAGAAAAAAACATAGAGATCTAATTGTGCACAAAGAAACTGAAGAACAAACCACGCACTGGTGACAAGGAACCCTTTGCCATGACAAGGGCTTGGATACCACGGAGGACCACAACAGTTGTCCACACTAGAGATCATTCTTCATTTATACCCTGGCACGCCCATTTGAAATAGTAGGTCTGGGATTTAGGAAAGGATCATCCACTCAAGTTGGGGTCCATACCAGCTGCGTTGGTCTCACAGAGCAGGGACACATGGGAGTGTCTTGATACTCTCCTTAAATAATGCCCAGAAGGTCACTATGAACTGACCTTATGCAGTTTGATTGTACCTTAGCTAACAGCTTTTCACTCCTGCTAAATGGATGAGTGCCATCAAATAAATTTCACGTTCAGCCATTAATTCAATAACTCTGACATCAGGAAAGAAATGTTTATCCATTATTCTGTTTTTTTTTTTTTCCCCACCAACCACTGCAGTTTGGAGCAAAAGAGCACAACAGCAGTAATGGTAAGGGCAGGGTTATTTTGTATATGACAAGAATATGGATTACAAACTCTAGCATTAAAACATACCTTCTAAAGTTCTTAAAGTTCTGTTAAAACCCATTATTTATTTTATCTATTTTTAGTTCCTATCATCTCCTCTTAATCCACTTAAGCAACTTTCTGTCAGACACTAAGGTCCAGGTAAAATAAATCAAAACACATCTTCAGCAGACATGACTGAAAATTGATTCTGCCTGGTGTAAGTACATTTAGTCTCTATTCCTCAGCTTGCATTTTGACAATATGGTCTTATTTACTAATATCATACCTCATTAAAATTAGCAGCGATATTATTTATGCAAGTAGATGCAACTGAGCAAGAAGTGATATGGTGCCCGTTATCCTACTGCTGTCCTCTCTGTAGCCTCACCCGTTAGTTGTTGCCTGCTGAGAAGCTGTGTGAGTAAGCATGGAGTAAACCCGCTTTGTAATCACGATGATCGTATGTGAGTTTAAGATCTTGCGGAAATGCCTTTCTTTCTACATCCTCTCATGAGAGAGGGAACACAATTAAATACTTTGGCTCCCTTTATGCATTACTCTAGTCTCCACCCAAAGCAGGAGAAGACAAAGGGCTTTGTCAGAGCTGTCAAGCGTGAATGGGAGACAAATTCTGGGAAGCATCAGTGTGGGTCAGATGAAGGGACCAGCTGCAGGCTGGAAGCCAAAGGTGGCATGCTGCCAGCCGTCCTACCCATACAATAATCGGGGCTCTGCCGATAGCTGGAGAGAACGTCTACAGAGCAGACAGCAGATCAGGTGGTGACCCTGCTCAGAAAAACCTCAAACACAACTCCACAGGAGGGTGTTTTGGTACAGCTTTTGGCCTTTGCTCTGCAAAATGCACCTGGTAAAGCACAGACGTGCTCCACAAGTTGTCCATCCTTTGAATCTAAAAAGGTCTGGTTCTGAGATACCACTGTTGTTGTTTATATAGGCTTGAAACTTTCCTTCCCATTTGTTGTCCATGTGTGTTTGAAGCAACTGATGTGATTAAGCTGCCATTTGCCAGCACTTTGCACCGTCCCCCCGATGATTTCCTGGGCACCTGGGAATGGGAGACCATCACTGCAGTGCCAAAGAGTCAGTGCTTGTTCACAAACAAACATATTGGCACAAAACAAGTGATTTTTTTTTACCCAGGGATAAAAGTATTGTTAGCCAAATAAATATGATCAGAAATCAATGCAGAATTGTTTACTTCATTGAGGAGGGAAGACATCCAGGATATTCACTAATCTGATTTTTCAGAGGTACTCATCAGTATACATCTGAAACCATATAAACCATGCACATCTGTGATGTTATCGTACATCTGTTTCTGGGCATGTAAGAACTTGCCAAACCTGTGATCATTTGCACACTTCAGCATGTTCAAATGGAACCAATAAAAAAACATTGTTCTCAAGAAGCAAAAATCTGCAGAGCAGTTCCCCAAATCTTACTTGTTTCATAGCAGACTTGATAGACGTTTGTAAAACCAGCCAAAATTTCTTCAGTTATAAGAATCGTCACGACCACTAAATATATTCTGAAGATTTTCTGGCATCTTCTTAGAAATCTCTTCTGTGCATTTCCTGAGCTTTTAATTGTTCAAAGGATAATAGTGGCTCCAAATCTTTCAGCAGTTTCTGGACAATTTTTTTTTTTTTTTCCAAGCAGAAAATTAAAAAGATCCATTATTTAAAGGTGCTAAGTGAAAGCAATCCCTACAGTAACTTTCTCAATCCAGTGGTGCTATTGAAGTGTGGTAGATTCACCATTGTGATGAATTAGCTGCTTCTAATGTGCTGACCTCACAGTGCAAAGTTAATATGATACAACTTCTGCTTTGTTATGGTNTTGGGTTGGGTTTTTTTGTTTGTTTTGGTTTTTTTATTATTTTTTTTTTTAGTACAGGTAACAGCAATTCACGGGCAGAGGTCAAAATCTAACCACATAGAAACCTTTGGTAAACATTGGGTTAATTTGGGATTATAGCAGCTTTCACTACTGGAAAAGGCCATACTAATTCATCTGCCACCCAGACACTACTGAAAATAGCTTTAAATATTGTGTAGCAAGATGTGGTTGCCTGTTCGATTAGAGTGTGCCCACTGCTCGGCTCATATCAGGGGCAGGACACTTACCAGCTATGTTTAAAAAACAGCCTCAAATGTATTTTCCAGTGAAGCTTTAATCTGAATGTTTACTGTGGTTGAAACCAGTGTTTTCAGCATGTTTCTGCTTCCAGAAGATCTTAACAAGCCAACCTAGTAACACATGGATGATAAAAGTACAGTCCAAACAACAAACAAAAACGAGACCCTTGGAGGCTGATTGCCCAGTTCTACGTATTTACTTAAAATCATACATTTATGGAATTGGTCCCTGCCCTTTTAGGGAGCTTGAAGAAGGGTAAGTCAACCACATCCAGTTAAGTACTGAAGAGGATCCATCAAAGGTCATTACAGCGTAGCGTTACCATACAGCTGGGGAGACTTTTTTGTCCTGTGCAGGTTTTAGGGGCAAATTATTTCTGTAACTCCCAAAGTCTCATTTATCAGCAACTCTGCTGACGTGATATATCACTGCTAGTACAGGTCAGGCTCACTCTGGGTGTATTTCACTGAAACTGTATTTATCTGTTTGCTTGCCTATACTGCACATAACTAAAATATCCAAGCATCTCATTAACAGCAGTGAATTCAGCTTAATTTGCCAGGGAAAAGGGCAGCCTCACTCCCCATTAAAAGCAAATGCCATAACAAAGTCGATGAGCGGTGCCTTTTGAGAAAAAAAAATAAATTGCAATGTCTTCAACAGGAGTTCAGTAGGCATCTCTTGGTATATCACACTCTCTGTGGACTAGAAACTCAGCACACAACCTCTGAAGTTGTTATTTTATGAGTGAGTCGTCTCCCAGGACAAGCACAGCCTCAAAAGAAGCTGCTTGTTCCCAAAGTGAATTGCCCTGGGCTGGAATGTAGTAAAATTCCTCAGGTGGCATTCTCATTGAATACAGTTGAAAAAATACCTCTGTGATAGTAAGAAGATAGTATGAAGAGAATTTTCTTCTTTTTGTGTTTGGACTCCCACAGTATTGAGCTGCAGGAGGACAGACAGCATCCCCGGGCACCCTTCCCCAAGCCATGGTGTCTACACAATCAATCACCAGCAACTGGTCCAGCTCTCCTTGTTGTTCTGTCTTTGGCTTCTCCAGTCACTTTTGACTCTGAAATCCTGAGGTCTTCTAGTCATTCTAACACAACCCCATGGGTAAAAACAGTTATTGCATCCTTTATGCCGGCCAAAGTCTGTGCCTGGGCCTGACTAGCAGGTGCTCAGGTAGGTGCTGTCTTCACTGGGATTTGACCTGGACCCATTTAACTTTTATTAAAGGATAACATCACCTACACACATGCTCCCATGAGGTGCTGATGTACCTGCTACAGGAATAGGGTGAGGGCAGAGGAAGGCAAACCTCTGTGTTTACCTCATTACTGAGAAAGACTCTTCTGGCAGAGAAACCACATTGGATTAAGCCTCAAGGCTAATATCATTTTGCAAACGCAGTAAGTTAAAAAAAAAACCACCCAGCCCTGCTATTTTAAGTTACACACTCACTTCTAGGGATAAATTTTGGCTCCTGCACTGGAACCAAAAGGACATGGCCACCTCCTCAGACTTTAGCCAGTTTGGAGGTGTCCCTGGGAGAAAGTGAGGCCTTTTGAGATCCACATCTTTGAGAGTTGCCTGCCCACAATTCGTGGAGGTGGGAACACGCAGGAAAAAGACCTCCTACTCCTACAGTAGGAGAAGTGGCCACATCTATGTTAGCAACCGCAGTGTCCCAGGGCCGTTCTCTGGCCGTGAAGGCAAGGTAGCAGCACAGCTTTTGCCCACACAGTTAAACTGTTTTCTCATCCCTAAAAAGGGGTAGTCTTGTCTGAACAGCCTTTCCCTGTTCTGGTCATCTCTAACAAATATCACCACTTGGAAGCTTACCATTTACAGAAGTTGTGGCTTTTATTTCATTTATTGTTTCTTTTATTCATTGGGATTACTTTTTACGGAGGTTGCTAGACCTCGTTGAGTTCAAATCACTGAGGACAACAGGATCAACGGGCCAAATGTGAATGACCATTTGGAGATGTTCAAGACCACATCAGCTACAAACCAATTTTGATTATTAAAAAAGGTCAAAATAAATAAAAACATTCAAAAGAAAGAAACGGATGATTCTGTAGGATTACAAGTTGGAAATTTTAACACAAAAAAACTGGTAAGTGAAGCAACAGGATGTAAATCTATCATAAGCAAGGCTAATAATAGTCAAAAGGACACTTTGAACGTAAAGGGAGCAAAAGGAATCTTAACAGTGGAACTGGAAATTATAAAATTGCCAAAAGCAGTCCAGAAAAGGCTGAAGTGTTTGATAAATAACTGTTGTACAGTTGGACAAGAATCAGATGATGTCATCATTTCATAAGAAAATCATGAAACAATTTTCACTTCAACAGTGCATCAGAAGGATGCCAAATAAGAGCTACTGGTTTTAGACATATTTACAGAGCTACGACTCAGAACTAGCATATGAGAGTTTAAAAGGAGCTAGGTGAAAACCCCTCCAGACCATTAGTATTGATTATAAGTAATTCTTGTAATATGGAGGAAGTTCCAGAAGATGAGAAAAAGAAATTCAAGATCAGCATTTAAAAAAAAAATTAAAAAAATTAAGAGAGAATAAATGATACAACTCAGGTAATTACAAGACTGTCAGACTGACTAACATCAATTCCAGGCAAAATAAAGGAATGGCTGATACAGGACCCAATTAATAAGGAACAAAAGAGAGGCAGTATAATTATCGTCACTCAGCGGGGGTTTTTGGAAAATAGATCCTGTCAAACTAACTTGATATCTTTCTCTGATGAGATTACAAATTGGTTGATAGAGGTAATGGTATCACTATATTTGGACTTCTACAAGACATTTTATGCAGTCAGTACCATATATTGCAAAAAAACACTGATTAAGAATGCTATGAATCAACACTGCACACATTAAATGGATTAAAACTGGCAAGCAGTTACATACCAGGACATGACTGTAAAGATGTGTGGTTTTAGTGAGATTCAGTAGGGATACAGTCTCGGTCCTACATCAGTTAACTTTTTGCCTGAGATGCGGAAGGAAGCATAAAGTCATTGTTGATGAGAACTGTAGATAACACAAAGACTGGGTGTGAAGTGTATTATGAAGATGATAAATGACCAGTACAGAGGGATTTATGGTACTTTATGATGTATGATGTTTCTGCACATCAAAAAATACAAACACGCTTTCTCCTTCATATGCGTAGACCAGCAGGAAGACTCATGAAACGAGGAACATGAAAGCAAACATTCAATGCTTAGCCAAATTTTACCACTTGGCAAGGTGGACAGAAGGAAAAAAACCCATAATATTAAGACCAGCTGGTGGTCATATGTTTAGAAACAAAGGAAAGAGGGCATCTCTGGGGACTCATTTTGGAGAAACAGTGTCCCTTATGAGTATGAGTTCTCATGCAAGCAGGAATATAACTCCCAGGAAGGAGCATGTGTTCTCAGTTCAGTTATGTGGCCAAAAAAGGAGTTTCAGATCTCCTAGAAAGATGAGAAGCTGGTCTTGCTTTTACACTGAACATTAATGTCATCACAGCTGGAATATCATGTCCTGGAAAGGACTTTGATAACCAAGAGGGATCAAGGCAGCACTGAGAATGATTGAAGAACAAGAGGAAACAACTCTTAGAAACACTGCAGGAACTCAATCTAATTAGTTAACAAATTAGAAGGTTGAAAGGTAATTTGCAAGTACCTGCGAGAGAATACGACTTTGCTAATGTGTTATTTGGCTCAGTAGACAAAGAAAAGCAAGTAAATGAAAGTTAAGGCTGGAGATATTTACAATGGAAATGAGATGCAAATCTGGTTTTGGTAGAAAACAGCCTCTGAAACACACTTTCTCGAAATGCCAATTTTTAAACAAACACTTGATGTTGTTTGAAAGCCAGTACTCTAGGTCAAACACCAATCTCCTTAGGAGAGTTCTACAACCTGTGAAGCACAAGAGGTCAGACCATAGGACCTACCTCTGCCCTTACTACCTATGTATGGGGTCAAACTGAGTATGACTGGCATAGGGATGACTCCATGCGTCTGAAAAGAGCCTGGAACAAGAAGTCAAAGAGGTCGGCACTGCCACCAGGCTCAGTAACATTACCACCAAGGCTTGCTGAGCTGGAGTGGCCAATGAAGCATCAGCAGAGGGTTGTAAATCTGATGGTAGGAAAGAGAGAAGCAGTCAGCCACGCTCCTGCAGGTGTACTGCAGATGGCTGTTGAAGTAGTGAGCTGCTGGAGACCAGTGACCTGCCATCCCAATGAGATGATATGGCATACTGGGGAAAGGAATAAAGCTACAGAATGGGATTCAGTAATTCCTAAGGCCCCAAGATGGTTTAGCCCTCCCTGGATAGTGATGCTACACCGGGGCACTCACAGCTACAAATTCCCTTATAAGAACTCTGAATTCCAGATGCTAAATCCTATGTCCTTACTACCAATGTTACCCTCACAGCACAGGTATATAAGGAAGGGAAAATACTATTAGCCCTCTGAGAATAACATCACATGCAGTAGACAAAGTAAGAGAAAGAAGCCAAAACCAGTCCATAAATAACAAAAATATTTTTTAATCTATTATCTAAAGGTAAATGCACTGAAACATAGAATGGTGTTTGTAGAAAGGCTGTGGATGCAGGAATCATAGGAAAAGAAACAAAAAGAAGCAGTAAAAAGAGGAATGATTCTTCATGGAAGCAATTTATAATAAAAGGAAAAGCCATATCTAAGACTGTGTTGTACGGTATATAATTCAAGATTTAATCTAAAGTACCAATTTCCTTCACAAAACAATAGGTGATATTCTAAACTGTGAAAATAAATGGAGGAAAAATATTATGTGCCACCTACTGTTTCCTGCATTTCGATAGTTAAAAACCTTCACTTAACTTGTAGAGTGCTTTAATTTGAGCCTTATGTTTTCAATTTCTCTCAGATCAAGCTCCTCATCTCCCTGAACTCTCCATAGATTTGAGGCTGGCGTGAGAATAACAGAGGCAATCACTTGTTGTTAACAATGGCAAATACAAAATAAGCAGGAAAGAGACACAGTCCCTGCCAGGCCTTGTAATTACAAATTTGGCTTGGTTCTTGCAAGTACAACTCAATCCAGATTTTTTCTGTAAATATTGAGGGTCCAAATCCAACAGAGAAATATTGCTGGAATTGCACAAAGGATGAATTTAACCCAGACGGCTTAATGCCTTTGTGTTTCTCATGTCTCCGTTTGGTTTTGTCATGCAGGAAGCGAATGCACACATTATAAACCATCAACAAAAGCATTTTATGAGGAGCAGCTGGAAAATGTTGTCAATTCCAAACACGTTGCAGGTATGGGTCTTTTCAGCCAACACACAGACTTTTTCAGCTTTTGCATTAAAGGCTTCGGTGCACAGGCACAGTCCAGTTATGCTTTTAACTTCTTTCCTTCAGTTCTGCTTGAACCCCTTTTGGTTCTTGCAGCCGTGCCACAGGGAAAGCCCTCCCTCCCCTTGCTGCTCAGTGGAAGGGACGGCCGATGTGAACAAAATCATCACCAAGCTGGTGTTCACCAAGAATTTGATTCTAAAGTAGGTGGTGGATACCCCCAAAACAAGGACATTTCCAGAGCAGTACCAGACTCCAGAAACTTCAGTAGGAGGTTAGCCATTGGAGTCCTCCAGCCCATGACCTTTTCCAGCTTCAGTTCAGGACATTTGGTGTTGCAAACGCTTAGGTGCAAGCAAAACCACAAAGTGAATATAGGGTAAGATTAACTGGTCTTTATCAATCACATAAAGGCAAAGCCAACTTTAGTTATGCTATATTTGCCTACACCTTTTCTAGACTTGCAGGCTGCATGAACATGGGCTTATACATGCACTCTTTAACACAAACAGTGTAAGATTTCTGCTGGACCACAATTCCCTCCCTTGCACAAGCTAGTTCTTTAGGTTTTTTTCGGATCCTTTTTGACACCTTTACTCTTTATCTTTGACCAAAAAGAAAAATAAATTAGTTCAACTATTTTTTCCTATGCACTTATGCATTTGGTAGAAAGAAACTGCATTTTTTTTCTAGCCCAATCAAGGATATAAATTACCTCCTGGATGAGAATTTTACAAAATCAATTAACGAATAATTATTTTTTTTGACTAATTGTACTGTCTCTTAAATGCTCAAGGCAAAGGTAAGAAAGTCTGTGATATTTAAGGAAGTGATCAATTTCCACAGTATTAACTGGTATGGTGTGGTTCAGCTCCTTCATAATCTGGACAGGTCTGTTAACGCCCTGAGAATCTGAGGATTGATGCAGCTCTGCATACTAGACTTTCCTTAAAACGTATGTGGTCCTTGGTTGCAAATGTATTCCATTCAAACTTTGGAGAATTTCTTTCATCAGTCCTTTTTGAGTCTAAAAGTGTCTACAAACCTCTCTGAGGTCTGGTAAGTCATAGAAAATATGAATGTGAAACAGGGAGGAAACTTTCTTTTTTTTCTATTTTTACAGTGTACAAATCTCCTTGTTTTGGTTCAATGTGGGTTGGTCAAACCTTCTTTTGGTTCAATGTGGGTTGGTCAAACCTTCTCCCTCGTATTTTAGGAAGGGAGCAATTTTGAATAAGTCACATCCTTCAGGTCTCTTGCTAAACCAAAGGTTGGGGAGCTGTAGATAAAGCTATAGTCTCTCCATAGGAAAAGTATCATTGCTCCTATATCTCATCTGAGCTCCCCTGTAGTGATGCCACCTTAGGACCTCATTATCCACCTGTGGCTGAAAGCAGCTATGTACTGAGGCAGATGATAAGCCAACATTACAGATTTCAGAGGCTACAGTCTCAGAAAACAGGATAGTGAGTGCACAGACAGCTCCATCAATAGTCATTACGATGAAGGTACCTAACTGATTCTGGGAAATTATATTCAAATATTTAAACAAGACTCTTACCATCCATAATGACCATAAAAACCCCTACAATGAAGCACTATCCACTTGTAATTGCTGATTATATGCTGGGGTTTTCAACTGAGGCTTTTTCCTTATTTGCCTTATTATCACAAAATTGGGCAGAGATAGTTAATATAATGCATACAAAAAATTAGACCTCGCATAGAGCAATCTGTACTTTCCTTCTTCATTTCTAGGTATATTAGAGATAACACTAAGCAATTTCATGTTAAGGCAGAGTGAGGCGTAATTGAATACATTTTCTCTCATGTTGTATATTGTTTTATATAGCTAAAATATGAAGAAAAGGTTTTCATTGAACAAAAACAAGGATCACTTCATTAACATCTTAAAGCCATTGCCAAGCACAGAGGCATAGGTACACCTGCTCAAATTCTCTGATCTTTTTTCTTTTTTCCCTTCCATGTAGCTTGGACACCCACATAGTTAAGAAATAGCTTGGAAAACAGCTATGCTTGCAAAACATCTCCCCTTCCAAGACAGAGGCTGTTTGCATTACAGCAATGTTTACCCACACAAAGTTCTCTGACACTTCATTAAGTCATACAGCGCATGAGCAGTGGTATCCTGCCGTCTACCTGTGAGGTGAATGAAGACATGGCCATGTTCCTGGTGCTGTAGGAGCCCGCTTTCACTCTTACCTTTACATGTTGAGCATCCTTCTCAATGTATCCTCAGTGGCTGGCCTTCAAAGGCAGCCTGCAAGAACAGAGAGAAGGTGGGTTTAGAATTTTTATATCTGCTCGCTTCCAGTCCTGGCTTAAACAGTCTCCGTGTTGTGTCTGAGAGAGATGTGGAGAGGGATGCTATGGTAGACACCACAGGTTTCCCATGTGCTTTCTTCCCTGGCCTGAATGTTAGCCTCTTAATCAACTACTTAATGACAATAGTTGGGTTCCAAGGTTGAAACTGGCAGCCTGCAGGCTCTTTCTGTTGCACAACAGTATCTGCAGGACAGATGTGCTTGGATCATATTTTTACTGAGCGTTCATGAGCTGTTTGCTGGATGGTAGCCCAGTGTGCCTCCAGGTTCAGCTCAAATAAAGGAGAGGAATGGGGTGCTTCAGCAATGTCTGCAGAAAAAGTGCATGGATGGCCAAATCCTCAGCATGAGAAAAGAGAAGAAAACAGGCGTTTGGTCTTAAACAACATGTTTCCATTGGGAGGTCTCTGCCTCATTGTCTTAGCTGTCCCCTATCTACTTTGACTCCAACCAAGTTGCCGGAGAGCAGAAATCTTCAACCCAAACAAGGTCTCTCTGAAGTGGGGTCCAAGCCTCCTTCCCCTGCTTTCTGGGTACCACTTTCTGAGCACCAGCAAAGAAGTGCAGGCAGAAAGGAGGGAAATGCAGGTGCTGCTTCCCTCCAGTGACTAGACATGAGCTCATGAGGAGAAGAGGAAAGGCAAGTTCACCCTCACAAGAGCTGTAGTAACTTGTTTTCCCTTCCTCCTGATTCGAGAGAGGAGGAACTGTGCCCCATAGGAAAGGTTGAGACAAAACGGGCAGTATTTCCATGTGGGTGAATAACAAATAGATACCTCCTTCTTTAGGACAGGCAGTTGTTTTGCTGGCTCGTACTGAGTGTCTCTGCTGGACAAAACAATTACTTGAAAGGGATCTTCGAATGCCATAGCCAGATGTGCATCTTCCTGAGCTATCTCAGCTGGTGTCCAGCCTCTTGTCTACCTGTTCTTCTTGACCTCTCTCTCACTCTTAGCTGCGTAAACAAACATGTTTTTCCAAACACTGAGCATGATTTCACTTCAGGGAAATATTTCTCATGTGCTTCCTATTGATCCTGTGGAGAAAAAGAAGAGACTCTGTATTATTTAATATCCATGCACTGAAAGAATAACTGATTTTTCTTTGCACAAGTACAATTTTGGAAGGACAAGTATTTTGAAGTCTGGATAAAACTCTATTGTTTAAATTATTTAAAGACAAATGCATTAGCATACTAGTATGTCTGCATTAATAACATATAGGGAAAAAATAGTACATTCGGCAGTTTTAGTAAGACACTAATAAAAAATAAATTAGCATAACGTAGTCATTCTAATTTAATGATCTTCAGCTTTTTGATATACAGCAAAGCAAGCCTCTTTTGTTGCTTACACATACACATTTCATATGTATAAATATATTTGACAGTTTATATGCACAGCTATGTTCTTTCCTAAGGATTAATACATCAAATGATATTTAAATTATATCTGGTTCAAAGAAAAGAAAGAAAAAAAAAACCCACAAGGCCCTGCTGGGATATTCAGCAGCTAAAAGAGTTCATTCAGAACTATTAGTGATCATTTTCAAACAGGAGTTACAGAAATAACGGAATACACGTATTTTGTGTGATTAATCGGGACATTTTATCTGCCAATACTTCTTAGAATAGCTAATTGGTTTTCCAGCATCTGTGCATGGTAGATCTTGGTTAACTGTGCATTAATAAAGGACAACTCACTGAACCTACACAGTCAGACATCATTATTTTCAACCAGACCAGTCAGTTTCTAGGGTAAATTACAAATCCATCAAATATTTCTGTTTGTTGTGCCAGTCAAGGAGCTCATACGTTTGACCCAAATGAAACCTCACCCGCTTTCTGGCATTAAGAGATAAAAACTGAATTGAATTTCTTGTTTGTTTGATGGTGTCTTTTAGAAAAACTGCCAGCTGCTGTTTTGTTTGGAAAGCCTTTTTTTTTTTTTTTTTTCAGCTTAAAGTGAAAAGAAAATACACCTCTGATAATACCTGTGAGTATCGCTCTACCTCTCAAAAAGACACTGCTAGGAAGGACAAACTTAGCCTTGACTAGCTGACACGTTAAATACAGTGTGGCTCTGATCATCTCTTTAAAACTTGGTATTGAGTGAAGTAGGTCAGGAATAGATTCTGGTATGGAGCAGGCACGCCTGCCTGTAAGAGTGTGTGAAGTCGCCCCTTCCTCTTTCAGGTACAATTATCCTGGTATTTTCACACAAATAAGCAGAAGGAAGTGGAAATTTTTTATGCTTGCTCTCTTCCCAATAACAAATACACAGAGAAAATGAAAACATCCTGTAGAATAGTCCAAATCAACAGCAAACCACCTCTTTCCCTCCCTTTGCCCAATTCCCCCTCATTTCCTCTCTCAAAGATTAAGTAGGGAAGAAATGATGATGAAGGTGGCTACTTATTAGGCAAGAAACGACCAAAATTTTCTGCTTAGAATGTTAACCTTGAAATAAAAATAATAGTAACTATGTTTTAAGACTTGGTTATTTTTCCTCAAGCACCTGCTGGTGTTTTCAACACTTGGCTTAAAGTATTTGCAGATTTTCTTTGAGCTAATCAAGTGACCCTTGGGAAGAAAATGCAATAGTCCAATGAAAATGATGTTGGTCAGCAAAGAGAAGTCTGGAAACACACAAGATTTTCCTCTGTCAGCTCAGGCACACACAGGGCATTCCCTTCCCTTTCTCCCATGTCACCACCAGTGTGATGCAGGTGTTTTGGGCAAGCTGTGACATCTGTGGTCCCAAGAAACAGGACACTACACTCCTGCCATTGAGAGAGCCCTGAGGATCGGAGAATCATAAACCTGAACTTCATGTTCTCAGTCAAGCAAAAGACACAAAAGTATTTAGACTGTGGATGCCTCAGCTATGAGGTTTTGTGCAGCCAGGTGCATCTCCCCATTTTTCATACCAGAGAGAGCTACATCAGTGGAAGGAAAAAACACAACCCTCTCCTCGGAATCTGTGTGGACATCACCAAGTTGTCTGTCCTGCAGCAGCCTTGTCCCAACAGTGATCAACAAAGGCCACAGAGTTCCTACCATGGAGAAAGGTAGACACACCTCTGAGGACAGTCAGTGCCCTCCAAGCTAAAGATTCACCCCTCTCCACTGGCTTCATAGATAAGTTATTGAGATTGTCATCTTCCAGCTTTAGAATTTAAGAAAACTGGACCAAATGGCTAATTTTCTAATACACTAATACTTACCTTTCCTTCATCTTCTTCGTTGACAAATGTTGAGGATAAGCCACCTATGAGCAGGACACAAGACTTCTTATGCCAGGGCAAACTCTTCAGGGCTTTTAAAAGAGCCTGTCTTCTCTGTATAGGCCAGGAGAAGCTGCTGCATTAGTGATGGATACTATTGGTTGTGATTATGAGTGAATTAAAGCCAAAGGCCAGATCCAGCAGTTTCCCAGGGAGACAAGACAGCCCAGTTACCTGGCATTAGCCTGTGGGTGAGGTCTCCCTTCCTGATCTTCCCTCCTCATTTCACCATTCAACGCAAAATTCCTCTGTGCCCTTAAGCGAGCTGCTTGATCCAAATCAAAGGAGTTCAGCTTCCCTGCTTTCAGATTCCCATTGGTAAAATGAGAGTCAGGGCTCTTTTCTAGTTCAGATGGATGTTGCAAGGATATGACATGAAAAATTGTGAAGCACTACAAACAGGAGTGTTTAGGAGAACATCAGAAGGTATAAATCTCTCCCAGCTCCCAGACTAGCCTACTCTTTCATCCTTTTGTTGCTGATGAGTTGAAGCAGAATTCCTAGCAGACAGGTTTTTCCCTTACCAAGGTGCTAAAGCCATTTCTTTGAGAATGCCAATTCCTATACACAACCCATTTCCAATCTCCCAGCTCCAGATTCAGGTACAGGTCCTATTTTTGTGACTAAATTTCTTTAGGGCTTGCAAAGACACTTGGGACTCACAAAGAGCTATAACTCTGCTTACTGACAAGGTTTCCTGTTCCTACCAGGTAAGGAAGCCTTATTTAAATGCAAGTATTAATTTCCTATAGCAGTTAAACCATTGTTACAGGAGGGCCATGAAGACAATCAGAGAGGTGGAGCACCTCTTATGAGGACAGGCTGAGGGAGCTGGGGCTGTTCAGCCTGGAGAAGGCTCCGGGGAGACCTTAGAGCAGCCTTCCAGTATCTGAAGGGAGCTACAGGAGAGCAGGAGAGGGACTCTTGGTCAGGAATTGTAGTGATAGGACAAGGGGTAATAGTTTTAAATTGGAAGAGGGGAGATATAGGTTGGATATTAGGAAGAAATTCTTTCCTGTGAGTGTGGTGAGGCTCTGGAACAGGCTGCCCAGAGAAGTTCCATCCCTGGACGTGTTGAAGGCCAGGCTGGATGGGGCTTTGAGCAACCTGGTCTGGTGGGAGGTGTCCCTGCCCATGGCAAGGGGGTTGGAAGTTGACGATCTTTAAGGTCTCTTCCAACTCTAACTATTCTATGACTCTATGATTGTGATATTAATACAATAGAAGAAAACTAACAAAGTGACATTGTTTTTCAAGCAAAATGTTAGGTTGAGCAATAAATTTGAGGTTTTAAATTACCTCCCTTAAAATCTAAGTCATTGTTAATAAAAGATGGATCCATTTCATAAATATGTAACTTTTAACTCTTTCCTATCCTTTTATCAATATTTAAAGTTGTGTTTACATCTCAATCCATTTTTTTGAGTCCAAACCTGTCCTCCGCCAACACTTGTAGGACTTAGCTCTTCTGTAGGGTCTTACTCATCTCTGCCAGGGCTGTTTCCCTCCAGTGATGGAGAAGGCAGCCCACTTTTTCATACTCTTGTACATGTGCATTAAGTGAAATCAGATTGCTTTTATGACCTATTTTTAAAACATTCATAGTTACTTACTGTTGCATTTATAAAATTGTGAATAACAGAGCACATATTTTGAAAGAAGATGAAGAATAAACAGGCTTGTTAGCGTGCAATTATTGTGTATGAGTTTCTGGTTAGTTGTTCCTATTTCACAGGCAAATAGGATGCACTTGAAAGCTTCAGCATCAATTCAGCTCCAATATCGGTGCAGCAGATGAATATTTTCAAGGAGGGGTAGAAATGTAAAGTCCAGTAATGAATTTACAGTACACTATAGTGAAAGAGGAAAACTGTTTACGGACTGCTCTCTCCAATGTGGTGCTTTTTATCCTGCAGAATAGCACTTTAAAAGCATATTGACAAAGTGTTTCTCTTCTCACTGAACAGTCTTTATTTTTAGATTGGATGTTTTTCTATACGTGTTTTTAGATTGATCTGGCAAAACTAGGTAGCCAATTACATTGAGCAAGTGACAAAAGTGAGGGTACAGGTGGAGAAAGTAAAACAGAGTCTCAACCTCTAAAAACAGCTTGTTCAAGCCACGGTTACCAGCCTGAGACCCCTCTTAGCTCTCTGGTCACCCAGTTGTGTGCAGTTTTCCACAGCAGCTGCCACTCTCCAGAGCAAGAGCTGTCTGCTCCCACCTGGCAGGAGCTGGAGCAACTCCAGACTGAAAGCCAGATAACTCTATGTACCTGCTGCATCTCAGTCATGATGCCTCCTATTCAGGCACAGTGCTGTACCCATAAAGTATGGTTCGTGTGCTACCTGGCCAAGGTGGAGCACAGGCAACGTTCAAACAGGCTGAAGCCTGAGTCCAGGGTGTGCTACATCCAGCTCTGGAGTCCTCAGCACAGGAAGGACAGGACTTGCTGGAGTGGGTCCAAAGGAGGGCCACAAAAATGATCAGAGGGCTGAAACACCTATCCTATGAAGAGAAGGCTCCAGTAAGAAATTATAGCCCCTTCCAGTCCCTTAAGGAGGCCTACAGGAGAGATGGGGAGGGACTCTTTAGTCAGGGAGTAGAGCGATATTACAAGAGGTAATAGTTTTAAACTGAAAGAAGGGAGATTTAGATCAGCTATTAGGAGGGAATTCTTCAGTGTGAGCACGGTGAAGCACTGGAACATGTTGATCAGGGAAGTGGTGGCTGCCCCACCCCTGGAGGGGTTCAAGGCCAGGCTGGATGGGGCTTGGAGCAACCTGGTCTGGTGGGAGGTGTCCCTGCCCACGGCAGGGGGGCTGGAACTCAATGATCTTTAAGGTCCCTTCCAACTCTAAACATTCTATGAGTACTCTGTGCCTCTTGCTGCAGGGCGCCTGCTTTTGATCCAAGTTCCTACACCAATGGTAAATTATTGAAGCAGCAGCAAGTACCAAAAAAAAAACAAACCAAAACCAACAACAACAAAAAACCACCCAAAACAAACCAAAAAGCAAACCAAAAAACGGAGGGAGCCTGTGCTTGGAAGAGACTTGACCATAAAAAAGCCCCTTATCAGAAACTACAGAAAGCATCAGCCAGGTGTCTCTCTGCTCTACAGGGTCAGCTCCTGCACCTACCCAATCAGTCAGCAAGCCATCACCTCAGCACCAGCACAGATGTGAGATTCAAACCCCATAAAACACTTAGTATCCTGAACAAGTTTGTCTTTGAAAGGAGTTGATGCAAAAAACTTGTTGCTCCTTCAATACCCAGCCCACGTTATTCTGTATAAACTCGAGATCTGGACAAATACTTGATAAACCAGTCATGTAGCGTTTGAACACGACAGTGTGCCCGAGAAACAGAGCAAAGAAATTTAATCTTTTGAAGTCCTCATCACATGGGATTAATTTAGCAGACCATGCTTCTGTTCTGCTTGCTTTATCACAAAGTGTTTGATTGACTTTGACATTAGAGCAAAATAGATGGATATTAGTAAAAGGATACAGATAAAGAGCTAGAGAGACAGCTACTGGGATCAGATTGTTAATGCTTTTACACTCATACTTCATACACATGTCTATATATAAAAAAATTGCTTTTGCAAACATCAGAATGTTCATTACACTATTCAGAAACGGAGGTTTACTGTGACAATCTGCTGAAAACTGCCTCTGCGATGATAACAGGAAATCAGTCACTTGTTTTGCTGGATTGTTCATAAAACTGACAGGCAGGCTCCGACTGAATCCGAGAAGCTTGCACCTGGTCAGAAAACTGTGAGATCTGACAACAGCCTTTCTGTTGCTAATAATTATGCTCCAGTTTAATCACCAACCTCATGCTTAGCGAAATGAAAGCATGAAACTGGGTAAATGATGAAGCTATAGGTATTTAAATCATACAGCATTTTGTGTTCAATTGGCATGGTGATGAGTCGCTCCTTTTTTTTTTTTTTAAATTCTAGATGATGCTGACAGTATTTAAAACTGAGGTTAGAAATTACCAAAGAAGAATCTGACTTGTAACACATGTCATAAAATATGTCATTTTGCTCCAAGCCAAATATAGATTGTTAATCGTTTAAATCAATAGCTAAAAACACCTGCAATGCAAATAAGGTAAAATCTGGATTTGTTCTTTCCCATGCACAACGGTCTGTTCTTTGATTCCCATTTTGCATTCAAATTAGTTCAACTGAGAAACACAGAGTACAAATGCAAGTCAGATTGTATCATTATTGAAGTTGTCCTGGATCAATTTAAATCTATTACTCTTTAAAAAAGAATTAAGAGAGGTCTCTCTGGGAAGATAAAAATTCTTTCCAGGCACAAATCTCATCTATTGTCATATGTGTGTAGCTTTTGGTTTGTTTTGGAGGATGTGCTGCTATATTTTCTTTTTAAACTTTTATGTTCTTTTAACCATGTTACTCCATCACAGCAAACTGGCTTTGCTAGCATTGTGCCTCATATTTAACTGGCTTTTTGGCACTGGCAAATAGTCGTAAAAGTGAAAACTTGGGTTAAGTAAAACGAAAGAGAATGTTAAAGGAAAAAAGTAGAACATGAGGCTCTTTTAGGAACAATAAGGACACTGATCTAACTTCAGTCTTAGTGTTGAACCAACACTAGGAAGTCCCTAAGCCCCACTTGTGAGCAGCTGATGGAGACACCAGATTGGTTTGATGCGTGGTACCTAATGCACTGTGATATAATTGCACAGAATTGCTCATGCAATTCCTTTTACTGTAAAATGCAGAGGTCTGCTGACACGGGCTGGCCTACGCCTGACTTGCAACTTCCTTTGACTGTCACATATATGGTATTTCATGAATTCTGTGTGGGGCTCCATGTTTTACTCTCCTAGCATCCTTAAAGGCCCAGGTGAACCTCAGCCCAGCAGCTGCTGGGAAGAAAGGGGATGAGGAAGGGAAGATAGAAGACCTCTTGCAACGTTCACTGCTCCTGGAAAGAATTGGGGAAGAGCTATGCCAGGCCATTCCTGCACCAGACAAAGGAGAAATAAGGAATAGCATGTGAAGTCTTGTTGACTCCAGCAATAGTCCCACCTCTCCCACCCCACCACACATACACACAACTTCAAATAGCAGCAGCAAGCCAGGCTCTGCTCTGGGCTATGACAAGCTGGACAATGCATTCAGCTGTCCTAGCAGCATTTTAAAATAATCTATTAAGTTCCTTAGTTTTGTCCCCTCTCCTACTATAAGCCTGTCATCTGTACAGAACTGGGGCTGTTTGCCACATACACAGAACTGGGGCTATTTGACATTTGACAGCTAGACAGTTTGACATTTTGATCAGCTAAAATATGCATGCCAGAACGAGACTTGCTTTATTTACCTTAGGCCTTCAGAATACACAAAATAAAAACTTAAAATGAATGAAATTAAAATACATCCATATCATACCCTAAGTGCCTAAGTTCACCTGAAGGCAGCCCACTGAGCTGCCTTCCAGGTGAATCCCAGTTTAGAAAAGCTGCTGAACTCAGAAGGACTATCTCTAAGAACAGCTGAGATCCATCAATTACTTTAAATTACTCTCATTCTTCTGCAGTTGTTTGTTTGTTTGTTTGTTTGTTTTTTCCACAGGGGAAAAGAATAAGAGGTAGGAAATGGTTGGAGCTTTCCAGAGCAGTACATAAGAAAGAGACCTCTTTACATGCAAGACTACAACCTGAGCCAGAAGGACACAATATTGCCATGAGTCAGAAGGACTCTAAAGTGAGATGCTGCCCAGGCACTCAGGAAGTGAGGGATTATCCTAGATAGCCTCCCATCTCTTGTTATTGTCAAAGAGGCATACTTCTCAATGCTTTAAGCATAACGCTTGTGTTGCACAGAGATCTATTTAATTGCATCCTTTCTGTTCTGTCATGTTGTTACCAACTAGATTAAACCAGAAGCACAGACTCCCCAGCCTCGAAAATTCCCCAAGTAGACGGCTGGAGTGATGGACCTGTAGGGTCCAAGAGCAAGATGCGCTGGGAAATCTTTGATGGGGATCAAGTTCATGGTGAATGAGTGTCTCCTGGTCTTAGGATGCCCAACAAATACTCTGAGGTTGAAAGCAGATCCTGCAGTCTCACTGCGAGAAACAGAAATTAGATGAAGAAGACTTCTCTGTTATGGAAACAAGTGAAACTAGAAACCAGTCACATCAAGAAATGACTATTCAGAAGGGCAGTGGACCATTTTTTACCCCACATCTGCAGTGAAGAGCAAGGTTGTGATGCTAACCTAACTGCACTACCGAGCTGGTAATAATGACTAATTGCTATCTGGTTCATCCTTGTTAATGACATCATCTGCCCCAATGCTGAATGTGTAAGAACCAAAGAGCTCTAAAAGAGGTTTAACCCCATTTTAGGATGAAAAAATTTTTAGAACATGGGCAAGAGCAAGTGAATATTGCAGTATTCACTGTATTTCATATTACTAAAGTCTTGATTGTTTGGAGGAAAATATTGTCAGGTTTGGGAAAATCACAGTTCACACAGTACACTTCTAATAAACTTTATCACTGTGCATTCAGCATGAGACTTATACACATTTATA
>VZRU01019639.1:9122-50954 GCA_013398155.1 Pedionomus torquatus | reverse complement strand
GGATCTGTTTTAAAAGGGATGCTTTTGTTTTAAAAATCAGGCTGCTCTCAGCCCTCTGCACTTCTGTTTGAAAGTTATTGTTAAATGGCCAAATAAAGTACAAGAGTTAACTTTAAAGACTTGCTGTTTCATTAATTATATCACAGTATATAACATTTCTGCTCAGGGGCCTTCTTCTAGATCTCCTAGCCCACTACCTCATGAATTTTAATTATGTGTAGCAGAGAAAAGCCCACATCATCAAGACCATAAAAGATGTATTATACTAGCGCTGCTTGCAATTGCCACCACAAACCAAGACCTTAGAAAATGAACAAAAAAACCTCCACTATCCAATTAATTGAACAATCAGTATCTCCAGAATTATTCTGTTATCATCTGGTGACAGATGATAACGAGCAACGGCAACCGAACAGCTGGGTCCGCATGTGAGAGATGTCAGCAGCAACACTGACCTTCGTTACATTGTTTTCAAATGATTTATGGACAACTTATTTGAAAAAAAAAGAAGAGCTTTACTAGAAAATTAAATAGGAGAAAATCTGGTATATACATTCCAAAATGGAAATGGCATAACAGTACCTGAAAATGATGCCTTCAGCTTTCTAAAACCCTCTCAAAAAAGCCATACTGGCATCACCAAAACAAAAGAAGCCGTTTTCTCCTTTAGGAGGTTTACAGAGACTGCTGTATGACAGAAAAACCTAATATGAATGAATAATCCTTTCACTTTTCATCTGTAACAATATTCACTTATGTATTTTAATGCATATCCGTTCATAATTTTAATAACCTTGCCCTCGTATACATTAGTATTTATGGATGTCTAAATGATATATACCTCTAACAGTTTCTGTGGATGAACTAACTACAGGCAAACAGCCAAGGAAAACCATGTGAGGTTCTTTTAAAATGACAGTAGCACCCACGACTTTGGTCCTAACTCTTCCATTGTTTCTTTATAACTGTATTTTTACATACTACCCTTACATATTACAAAGTGTTACTGACTTCCCTCCTGGGAATACTGCAGAGTAATAGCTTTGTGAGCTAGTTAACACGAGCCCCTCCTTCCAGGATCTATTCTGCCCATTTTTATTCACACAAACATGCATAACACCCCGAGGACGACAGCTTAACCATGACCAACAGTGTCATAATACGCAACTGCAAAATGCTGCACCACCTCATGAATGCCAGTTTAGACAAGGCTATTAAAATTAACTTAGATTTGTTCATTCACACTTGTGCACTTTGGGTTTTTTTGCACTAATATACCTGCTGCCCGGTGTACTAGCATAGAGATATCTTTTGGCCTCTTACCACTGACTTCTGCTGGTGCTGAAGAAGCGCCTTCAGAAACAGCAGCCAACAGAAAGGCAATTCAGTTCTGCCTTGCAGCCTCCATCCATCCATCCATCCATCCATCCATCCATCCATCCATCCATCCATCCATCCTTCATCAGTTTAGCAGCCTGCTGCTTCATGTGACGCTTATCAGATCTTTTGCCTCTTGGCCTGAAAAGGGAAGCAGAGTTTGTGAAAAGCTCTGAGAAGAACAGACTAACTCGTATGTACATACGCTGACAGACAGACAGGCCACACAGCCAGAGTAAATCACTGTTATCAGAACAGTTGACGCCAGCTTGTCTTTACAAGCACAAGCGTTCCACAGAAGATGCTGTGTAGGCAAGGTACATTGGAGATTGCTAAAAGGTTTTTAAACCTGAAAAAGCTTTTGCTTTTCTGCCCATAATGGAGGTGTAATGTTTTCTACTAATAGTTCCATTTCGCGGTTCTCAGGAATAAAATGTATTCAAGTTACGAATAATTAATTGTATGGTGTATTATAACCTCTTCAAAAGAGATAGGTAGTAGATTTACTGTCTGGATGTTTAATGGATCAACTCCTTTGCCACACTACTAACCTTGGCGTGCTTAGAGTTCATTGATTTAGTGCTTAATGAAACAAGTGAGAAAGGGGTAATACGGAGCTCAGCCGGGAAGAACTGTAAGAGATAATATACAAAATTGCAAAAAATGACACAGTAGCCTGCAATTATGACAATTACTAAAAAAGGTAGAGAGTAAAAGTGAGATACACCTTCACACAAGCAGATGCTGGAAACTGGCACTTTAAAATGTAGACATAATGAATTCAAATAATGAATGTTCATCTTTTGAAAGGTCTAAAACATTGCCTTTCTAAAAATGGAGGCGTGTAAAGACAATCAAAAATCCAGCCTTCTTTTACTTATCTGGAATTACAAGGCTTTGAATAAAATCTTATCTGAAGCATCAATACTATTTGCTCTGCAATTACACAGTGCTGCACAGAGCCAGTGAGAAGCAGCCCTCCCAAGAGGTTTCTGCTCCCAAGCTGGGTAAAAGGAATCCTAATCAGAGTCAGCCCAGGGGTTAAATGTCTGCCCTGTAAGTGATAGCTGTTATTTACAGCCCACTGTAAGATCTGAAAAGAAGGTCTTACTGTTTTTATAAGGCTAAGGAGTAAATGCCATCCCAAGAGTTCAGAGTCAAAAAGACAAAATATTTACCATTTCAGGTTTTTAAATTAAGTCATGATTAAATGAGGCTATGGCAGATCAAACTGGACTTTGAAACCCTCCAGCCCAAGCTCAGTGTCTTAGCAGCACATCCATCCTTTCATAGGAATGAAAAAGGCGACCAGCTGGAGAAATACAGGCGATGTGCAGAGATTTAGCTCCAATCTGGCAGCATTTTTCAGAGCATGATTAACAGTAAGAGGTTTGCTTGATGGGGAACACAGTGCTCAGCACTTTGTAGGTTCCAGTCTGTAACTACTACTTTGAAGAAACAAAAAAAAACCTAAGAAAGGAAAAAGTTTAACAAGCTGTAAGGCTTAAGAATTTACAAGCTGAGTTAATGAATGAAACTTGCCATGAAAAGTTTAGACTGTGTTTCAAGGAAAATGTTGGCAATTCCCTGAGACAGTCACCTTCTTTTCTGTGGTTGCAGCTCCAAAGCAAACATCCTACGTCAGTGTGCTCAGTCCAAGTCACTCTGCAAAAGTCTCATGTTTGAACAACTCAGTTAAGCTACTAAATCCACATTTTGGAATCTTGAGCATCTTTTAGTTTTAGCACCTTCAGCTTCTATGGAACTGCGGGATTTCTAGAGAAAAGTTCATTAAGTGCCATTTTATGCAATTACATAAAGAGGGATGCAAGCCTGCAAATTATGCCCTTCAGGAGCTTATACAGCATAAACACAGCCAAGGCAGTGAAAAGCAGAACCTTGCCATGTGAGTCAAGATAGATTCCAGCCATTCTAAGTGTGTTGCAGGAGAATCAAGAAAGAATAAAGGCTTGAGTTAATCAAAACCATGCACACATCTGAACCATAAATTTTAAAGAAAAATCTGCATTAGCAGCATAAATCTGGCACTGAAGAGCTGCATGAATTCTCCTGGCTGAATAAAAAAGGCCAAAAGATTACACAATGCTGTATTAATTTCAGTTCATTCATGCTTTGATTAAAAATACCATTTAAATATTGGGAAAAAATCTAAATATTTCACAATAATGATTTATATAACAGCATTTACATTCAAGGGTTTGTATCCTAGCTCCTCTCTTTAAATACAAAGTCGTATGTGAGAACAGTGCTTACTGTCACCACAAAAGGAACCAGTAGTTCTTATATTAAACCTTCAGAGCAAGAATTTCCTTATTTTGTCTGGTGCTTAAGCTTGGCACGCAGGAAATTTCCAATAAGCTGCAAAGTCAGCAAGGTACCTCTGGGGCCACAGGTTACAGGGTTGGAACAGCAGCATGATTAATTTTGCAGGGCGGGTATTGCGCAGGCAGAATCATGCCAGGTGACAAATAGGAAACGCTTTACGTATTTCCCTTCCTACAAACAGCATTTCAGGTCCAATATGCCAGTCCTTCCTCGTGACAAATTCCCTGAGAATTCTCTGTTTTACTTGCAGACTGCACAACTGGAGTTACTAATAGCAGCAATAAAAATAAAAATGCTATAAACCTCACTATTTTCATGTTCAGTTGTCTTCCCGAGCAACAATTAATCTCCGCAAAAAGAAACTGCTTTCTCCTCATCGTTAGGCTCCAGGAAGAGTTACCATGGCAGAGCTAAGCTTAGGCATAGCCATACTGTTCCCCTTACAGATTTCTGTCACGGTCAAGCACAAAAGATGCAAGCTTTGTTCCAGTGGCCCGGGAAAAAAAAAAAAAAAGCTTTTAAAATCTCCCCATGACAGGTAAGTGCATATGGTCGTACAGTCATAACACAAAATAACAGTCGGGTCATGGAGCACACCTCGCCCCATGTGCCAAAACACAACACGTACAAGGAGGGTTAACTTTACAACAATGCTGGCTTCAGTAAAGAGGATTGCAAAAACCAAACATTCCTAAATTTGAAGCAAATTGGGTTGCCAAGCAATTATCACTAAATGTTCATACTGCCACTAAACCCCTCAGTGAAGCAACAAGAAACTTGCATTTTTTTTAACATGTACATGACAGTAAAAATAGAAAGGTAATTTTAAAATATTTTCCAGACTCTGTAAGCATCGTTTTTTATTTCAGAAAAATAACCTGGTTTCTTTGATTGTTTATTCTGAGTGTTAAATTTGATCAATAAAAATTTTGCTAGACATGAAAGAACAAAAAACTGAAAACTGTGCTAGTGTTTTGTTTTGGGATATATTCCTGTTGCTGAGTTCTGATACAACGGCAATCACTCAAGAAAAAATAAAACCAGTTATCTCTATACATTCGCTTTGTTTTATTTCCCCAATGTAAGAGAAGAGATGGCTACGGTCGTTCAAGATAATCAAAGTTTGAATAATTTTTCAAATTTACCAGGTTAGAAGAGTTTGATGTCACACAATTTTCCACAAGGAATGACATCTGATTTTGAAGGGAAATGTAATTTTTTTTTTTTTTAAGTACTGCACTTAATGACTGATAAAAGACTCTGAGTGTGTTACTGACTCTTTTGAAAATGTACCTCCCGTATCAGATGGAATACTGACATTATCTTCCTAAAAGGGTGACAATATGACACTTTCTCATAGTATATGCAACTATATATAATTCTCTCCTGCGTTACACGGAGAGAACAACTCATGCTGACCACACTGAGGTGGTGACATTGCTTCACGTAAGCAGTCCCAGCTCCTGCAGGGGTTACATCTGACTTCTCCTGGAAATCCCTCATCGCTGCCACGCGATGAATAATCCTGGCTGCAGATAGAGATAAGTTACCTACAAGTTCTCCCCGGGGCAAAATAGGGAGGAACTTTTCATTTCTGGCAGGCTGGAACTCCCGAATCCCACTGCACATAAAGATCTCACTTAAGGTTTATGAAGCAACAATGAGACAGTAGGAGAGAGAAATCTCCCAGGATACAATCATTTACTTCCACGTGGACTGTTAATGAAGGGTCATTCAAAGCAAGTGTCTGTAGAAATGAGGCAGGACAGAAATTCTTTCCAAACCTGCATAATCAATGCAATAGCAGCTTCAATTTAGTCTCTCATCAAAGTAAATTGAATATAGAAAATTAGTTCACACTCCTTGTCTTGAGATCTCTAGCATCATATCCCCTACTTCTCCGTCAGGAGGCTTCAAAAACGGGGATCCTGTGTTGCTCTTTAAGTGATGTATTTGGGCTTAATTTAACACATTATGAGGAGGTCTTATTACAATATCAGGATTATTACTGCAGCCTGGAGGAGCTGAGCTGTAGAACTTGAGCAAAAGCAAAATACTACTTGTGTGACCCCAGGGTGCAGAGGCCCCAGTCAAGGGAGTCCCATCGTGCCAGGCGCATTCCATCTCTGCCTACACAGCCTGAGCCACACGCTAAAAAGCAACTTCTGAAGGAACCTGCCGGCATTTGCCAGAGAGATTTTGCATCACAGTGTCCTAAACTCTAAGTTTTTGTGAAACCCCCTTTCTGCAGTTGAAAGCCGAAAGGGTGGGAAAAAGCAACACCTTTTTACAGCTCTCCTCACCCACAGGGCAGTTTGAGTGAAGAGAAAATTGGATGATCTTCCACCCAGGGCACAAGCTCACCACCACGTGCTGTCAAAGGGAAGGGCAGTTACAGCACCGTAGATGTCCATCAAAAGCAGAGGTAATACCTCACCCAGGGCTCCCCAGTACCTGTGAAAAAACTTGGAGTGTGGCAGCAGAGAGCAACAGTGCAGCTGAGCTGATCCTTGCTCCCTCGATAGCAGATGCCACAATGGTCCCAAAAAAATCAATCTCACGTAGAGGGGACACATCCCTAAGTGACTTCAGGCAATTCAAATAATGCCTGTGATAGGAATCCAGCCCAGCCTTCAGCCCAGTGAGCAAATGGGACTTGGGACGGTAAATGTGGGTGCCAGTTACACTTGTCTGTAGAGGGCAAATTTCCATTGTTTACATTTTTATTTACCACTTCATTTCCTAGAGAACTTAGAGGCCAATTCAACTTTAAGATTAGCTGCTATTTCATGACTGCTGTTTCTATTGAATCGCTGTCCACAATTTGATGATTTTATTTTTTTTTTTAAGTGATCACCATTAATTTAGTTCCCTGTTACTCACACGGGTAATTCAAATCATAGTTTTGTCCTGTCTTTATCCAAAATACATCATCATCTACCATCCACTTCAACTGTCACTGTGATGACCAAGTCACTCAGTCCTGCTTAAGTCCCTAGAATTCCTCATATTCTTTTGTAAGTTCTACCTAAATGATATTATGTCCTCTTTGAAATAATGGTACACCATGATTTATGCTCTCCTACATTATAAGAATATGAGGCATCAGTTTTAGTGCAGACTATTGCAGCTTTGCTCTGTCTCACTTGCCAGAAGGCTGAGCATTTTTTGCATGTAGTCCTGCTCTTTTACTAGGGCTTAGCACTTAGGCTACTGCGATTGAAGTCCAATGTTCACCCAGTGTGGCCGCGTCCAGTGACACCGGGCTCAGGAGGGAGCACTGCCTGCTCTGCAGCAAGCTCCCTGCATGCAGTAAAAGCGAGTTGCTATTTGGAATAACTGTTAAACCAGCTGAGCAACTCTAGACCTGGTCATATGGCTGCGAGGCGCAGTGCTTAATTGCGTAAGTAGCCAGATGTGGACTTTAAAACCACCCCTTCCTTTCACGCTCTCTTCAGAAGTCAGCTCTGAGGCTGATAGGCATGTGTGCTATCTAGGATTTCCTTGGAGTGGAAACCTTGTCTTCTCCAGCTTAAGTTTTGCGAATCTTTGATTTCATTTGAGGGTTGGGATTTAGCTTGGCTCTAGGAACTAAATTATGGGGTTTTCCCCTGATTTTACACCCACTAGCACTCATATAACCAGCTGATTCCTCTCAGCACTGGACTACAAAGCACTCTAAACGCTCCTTCACCTGACTGTAGAGCTGCTCTCATTTCAAGAGAGCACTCTACCAGAAGCTAGTTAAAAATTACCAGCTTGTAGCTCCAAAAGCTCCTTTGCAAACCCTTTGCAATGCTCAGCTCTTTGAGTATCCTCTTCCCTCTCCATTTCAAACAGTATTATTGCCTGTAGAAGCATAAGAGAAATTGACTTTGATAAAGAACCAAAGCAAAACATAATCTCTGTGGTCTAAGAGTTGGTCACAGAACAGTATTTTAATGTTTATTGAGAACAGTTTGAGGTAAATTGTATATGCTCAAGCATACTGTCAGGTGGGAGTCCCATGATGATGGCATTCCTGCCCCAACATCATAGGGCCACTCAAGAAGCCCCTGATTCTCCTCGTCCACAAAAGTGTTTTAGCTCCTTTAGGCCTTAATTATTCTTGTACGAAGAGAGAAGTTTCTTCTCTCTTTCCCCCCACTGTTTGGTAGAAACTGAAGTTAAAAGAAAGTTCGCTGTATGTTTCTGAAAGTGCCTGGTTTTGAATGTCAGAGGCTCCTTTGGTTTTAGTACCAATAAAGGCCAACCGCCCTGCCCTCTCATCGACAGGCTCCTGTTCCACTTGGCTGCTGCATCCCACTTAGCATCACACACAAAAATCAGACGTATTCTTAATAGTAGGAAGTTGTGGAAGAACAAAAGGCGTGTGTGTGCTATCTAAGATTTCCTCGGAATGAATTACACTGGATGAATTATTTGGAATTATTCAGAAAAAGAAATTGTTTACTATTCTATCATAACAGATGCTCCAGACAAAGAAAAGAGGAAGCTGCTGCAGCCTCTGACTGAGCTGTAGCTCTTCACAGCTGAACATGGTTGTGCAAATTAGCTGGTAAACTTTATGGAAGAACCCAGAAAGAAGCAATTAGAATTACAGTGCCGGTTTGAGAATCTGTAGTTTGTAATCAACCAAAATTGTGCCTTTTTCCATATTCTCTGCTGATAATGCAAATGTAACCTTTGAAGGAAACTGCTCTGCATGTAGCACATCCTGAAAGCAAGAAAAAACACTGAAGTCCAGGCAAATAGCTTTGAGGATGGTAAGTTGTATATGTCTTGGTCATGTTGTATATGGGCATTACAAAGGTTGTGAACAAACTCCACAAAGCACGTGGTTTGGTCATTATTACAGGTAACAGGGCAGAACATGGACTGGCTTGAGAATGGAGACTGGCAAGCTGCTGAGGAAGAAAAGACTACAATCCGCATTGTGCAGTTTAGAGGAGGCTCAAGGGAGACGTGACAAGAGCTTTCAAATATGTGAAAGAAATCAATAAAAGAGGAATAAATCAAAAGACACCTCAGGACTCTGGAGATAAGACAGAGAGCAATAAGCTTGAAAAAATTAAAGGGGGCTTATAAGAAAGCCAGGAGAAACTTTTTAGCAGGGCCAATTGCGATAAGGCAAGGAGTAATTTTAAACTAAAAAAGGATAGATTTAGACTAGATAGAAAAAATTATTTACAATGAGGGTGGTGAGACACTGGACCAGGTTGCCCAGAGAGGTGGTAGATGCCCCATCCCTGGAAACATGCAAGCTCAGGCAGGATGGGGCTCTGAGCAACTTGATCTAGTTGAAGAAGTCCCTGCTCGTTGCAGGGGGGTTGGACTAGATGACCTTTGAAGGGCCGTTCCAACAGAAACTGTTCTATGCCCCTATGATTCTGTGATTCTATGAAATGCAAGCAGAGATAGTATGTTAATATTAGGAAATATCTTCTAATAGGGTGAATAGATCAGTATCAGAACAGATTGCCTGAAATTCTGCAATCTTCCTAGACAATGTGATCATAAAATGAATCATATTTGCTAGCTTGCAGTTACGGAGAGGAGGTTCTCTATGTCACCAAAGTGCCACGGAATAAGGGGATGCGTGAATAACTTACAGATGTCTTACATATTCACTTGCTCTATTTTCTTATGTTGCACCAGATAAGGCCAAGAGACATCATTACAGAGCTTGTCTTATTCCATGTCTACTGAAAATACGCCACTGAATTTTGGTTTCATGCAACATCTTTGTTCAAATTCAAAATGGAAAAATGTGCACGTACTTAAACCCTGCCATGGAAGACAAAGACAATATTTAAGGATAATTTTCAATATTCTCTAATAATTAGGCTGTATTTCTGTTTACACACACTGAAGATTGGTTGTTGATCTGATATTACACTGACCCAAGGCAATTAGCATTCCCATTCTCCCAGTGTCTTACCCTTGGCCACATGCTTCTGGCCACATTTCTTGTGTAAGATCAGCTGATTACAAGATCCAGTCCAAGGCAAAGAGATGGAATGGATGGTTGATGGTGATCCAATTAGCGGAATTGACCCTTTTTGGTATCATCTCAGCATGACATGAAATTATATGTAACATGAGACTGCATCTCAGTACTACCTGGTACTGCTGCAACATCCCTCATTGAAAAGCTGTCCAAAGCTACTGAAGTTCACAATCTTGTCCATTAAAATATACTGCAAAATTTGGAGACTGGAAACTCTTACAAGTACAATGTGAGTGGTGCTGGATCGCTGCAAACTGGGCAGGATTTCCAAATAGCTCCAACAGAGAAACCACTTGGAGACCTGGAACAGAGTCACAGCAGTGCACGGCTGCCCTGTATCATTTTAATCACGTAATAAGTTTTGGCCTCTGCTACCTCCAGGGCCCATTCTGGAGCAATCAACATTAGACTGCTACTACTTACCTCACAAGGATGAGGGCAGATTTAATTAGTGCTGTCACCTGCTTTGAAGCCCATTGCTCATGACAATGCGTAATTACTCCATAAGTAATTATTATACAAAAGTAGTTTATTTGTCCATACTAAAGACCTTTCCAGGTCATTAAATTAATCATCGGAGCTTTTCAACACTCTACCTTACTTCATTTAGGGGTTCACTTTGCTTTATCGTAAATTAGTGGAATCCAAATTCCTGTCCTTCTTACAGCAGGGGCAGAAAGCACCATCATTTTTATCTGTCCTCCTAAGATTTAGGGTTCATTTGGGTTTTTTTTCATTTTTATATGACTATTGTAAATTCCAGTCCTGGGCTTGTTTTGGGTCCTATTTATTAATTTTTATAAGGTTTGTTCAGTTGCCAGGAGTACCAGTTAGAATCTTATAAAATGAAGTGAACCTTCAGCTACATTATACGGCACAGAGATACAGGGTTCATTGATCCCTGAAGCAAATTAAATACAAATAATTGCTTTCTTTTTCATTGCCACTGTTGCTAGCTTTTTCACCTCCATGTCTTGATGGGTGTTATTGGATGCAACAGAATTTCTCAAGATGAGGAGGGATAAATGTCAAACATATAATGATGAAAACACATAAAGACATTCCACAATTTTAGTACATGTCATTGCTTTGGCAAGGAAACAATATTTGTTATTAAAGTCTATTGTCCATATTCTGATTAGCTATTCACTAAAACTTTGTTATTTTTGAGATATCTTCATTAATACTGTACACAAATAAGTTGTAGCCAGCAAATAACCATAATTCTAGGTCTATGATATGGATCAGAGAAATATTCATCAAGAAAAATTTTCTGTAGTCTGGGCCTCCAAAGATTAGAGACAGGTCAGCATAAACAGCAAAGGCTAAACTGGCAAGCAGCAATTGCTTTATGTTCATACCTAATTTTCTTTTCTATGCCCTACTACATATAGACCAGTCATTCTCCTAGAAACACAACTATTTTGTTTATTGTGATAGGCTTCAGGCAGTCCTCCAGGGATTTCTTTCCCATTCTTGCACTGGCTACAAAAGAAAGTCAAAACTATAGAATACATCCAGCAATTAAGATACTTCAGTAGTTCAGCCACTTTCAGAGGCAGGACACCACTGCTTCCTACACCTTACCCCAGGACTGGTGTGTTCTCTGGAGAAGTCTTTCTGCAACATCTGCTTTGTTCCTGTTATTAAAACAGCTACCTCCTACTAAAACTGCACCTGTGGGATGGTATATGAAGCCAATAACTTTGAGTATCTCTTCTACAAATTTCCCTGCTCTCCCACATTTCAGAAAAGCCTGCCCCTATTTACGGTGCCTGGGCATTAAGATATCAGATGCCAGTAAGGGGAATAATAATTTCCCTCCCCATGCTCTTTAAGCTCTCTTAATTAACATGTCTATTGTACTCCTTATTCTGCACATGTCTTCTTTTCTGCCTGGCTTCTCCTGTTGCAACCCTCAGAACACGGCATTAAAAACATCATCAATCACGCATCTTGGGGAACAATAATTTTGTAATCACCTTACTGCATTCGTAACATTAATTTTCCTGAGAGCTTAATTTAAAAGCTAAACATGACACAACAGATGTTGAAATTAGATTTAGATGCTTAAATCGAATAAACACAACCTAATGGCCCCACCATGTTTTGCTCATAAACACTGGCTGGTTTAGGGTGACCTAATCACACTGATGACACAGAGATGAGATCTTTGTTTGGGATGCCTTTTACACTGTCCAATACATAGCATTAAGGAACAGGAATGGAAATTAGAATTTTGGGTACTTTCCATATGATTTAAGGCAACTAGCACAGTTGTATGAATAAATACTCAAAAAAAAAAAAAAAAAGAATGTACGAATCAAGGTTTTCTAAGAATTCTTGGATCATAATGTCATTATCTTATTAGCTCCAAGCTGTAGAATTGAAAGCTTTGAAAACATGCTATTAATCAATACAGCATGTATTTTAGCTCAGTTGCAAAAGATCCAGGGGAAATATTGTAAGAGACACAGTGAGTCTGCCACGGCAGTGGGTGAAGCTAAACTGTGATGCAGGAAACTTAGATACAAGTTTTGGCCAAGGTCAAGGTTCAACCTTCTCCTCTCTTGTTCTGCACCAACAGCTCCCAAGCAAAGAGATGAATCGACATCACAGGAGGTACCCAAGGAGGAATCAGTGGTGCTGGTGATGCAGAAGGAAGGCAGACTCGTGGGATGGGCCACAACACCCAGCTCACTCTGACTCCATCCTCCCTTGGCTGGAAGATGACTTGTGCTTACAGGGTCCCAGGAGCCCTTGGCCCTGGATGTCCTAAACATCATTAGCACCAGGTACATGCTGATGGGGGGGTTGTCCACTCCTCTTCATTAGCACAACGCACACTGGCACATCTCCTATCCTTCCACAGCTGTTGAAGGGTGAACCCACCCATACACACAGCCATGCCAATGCAAAGATTATCTCACAGGTAGCCATATCCAACCCATGCTATATCATGAACTTCCTTTGTGGTTTTACATATATAATTTAATGGAAAAAATGTTAAATTCTAGCCAGTAATTTCCCTGCAAACAGTGAATATTCCAGTGCAGAAGCATTTCATAAGTCTGCTGCAGCACTCCATAGTAGTCATGCTGTGGAACAATCTCCACATGCGGCCACATACTTCACAACCTCCCATCCTGGGCTGGGCCCAGCAGCGGTAACATCTGTACCGAAGAGAAGCAATTCACCACTTGCTGCAGACAACACTGTCACTTCTCTTACTCTTATGACCAAATGCTTTTCCCATATCCAATTTTCACCCTGCACAACCAACAGCCATATAAAAGTTGCTGTCTCTTCTGGCTGCCTCCTTCAGCTCACCAGCACCACCATTGGTATTTTATCAAAATTATACTCCACCTAATGAGCTCAATGCAAGCTCAGTAACAAGCTGGTTCCTCCCCAGCTCTCTTAAACCCACACCTGTGGCACCACCGTTCTTCAGTGTGTGTGGCAACTCGTCTCTCTTGACAAACTTTCTGTTTGGTCTCACATAACCCCAATAATAAAGGAGTAAGAACAGAGAACCTCTCAATGCCTCATAAGGCAGATTCAGTGCTTACATCAACTGTGAGCCATGAGAGATGAACAACTCCATGAGAAGAAGAGCAACCAGCACCACCTGCACTCTACAGGACAAGGCAGCTCATTGCTTATGGTACCTCAAGTCCAGACAGATGAGTACAGTCCAGAAAACCTATAAAAAAAAAAAAAAGGTGCTAATGGCCAGGGAGCCAGATTGTCAGCATCACACACTGCTGGCCCAATTACTGCTCTCCTTACAGTATTCAGAAATCATTGGCACTGGTTCCCTTCCCTCACATATAGAAAAGGGGATAATTGTCAGCAATAATGGGTGTACTAGCAAAAAATCTGAGGTTATAGGTCACATATCGTTATGTTTTCCCGTGATATAACCACCGTTTCACTGAGAAATGGGCACTGCATAGGTAGACTACTTTCAATTCACCCCTGTAAGTGCATGGGGCTATCTCCACAAGAGGCAGCAGCTCACCTGGAGCCCAAGCAACTTCATCAGCAAAGCAACATGAACTTTCTTCACCATGAAGAAATCATGAAAGTGAGCAGAAACAGCTGGAGATACCAGGTCTTCAACACCTGAAACTGTTCTGCCCTGTCAGAAACCGTGACAGAGACTACAACATCTATTATAATGTGGAGTCCACAAAAAGTGTATGCACTTCAGAAGCAGCTGGTCTAAGCAAGAGGCTTTTATCTGTGGCTTTCTGTCTGCCTCCCTTTCTCATCTTCTCTGCTGTAGATCATGTGTAAATTGCTGTAACCTGTGAAATAGATCAATGAAAAGGAAATTTAGGGGCCAGCTTAAGGATAAAAGAGGACACAAAATTATGACGATGCCCTACTAAACCATCCAGAGAGGTCATAGTGAGAGGAACAACTTTATCCTTTGAGGCTGCTTGTAATCACAGAAAGCTCCATTAACTCCTGACGGTGCATCATAAAACATTTGCCCTTGTGCTATGAGATGGACATAGAGCAGGATCCCACCAGGAGAGGCAATGGCAACAACCTCAGCACTGCCATTGGGGCACAAAGATGCTCAAATTTATCAGCATAATTTACAGCCACCTGGGACCGTATTGATTGCAGAGGCAGGCATGAAAGCCAGAGTTAACACCAAAGAACTGTCACAGCCAGCAACACCCCCTGTCCCTCACAAACATTAATCTCAGACTCTTCACATGTTCTGGATTATAACATCATCACTTATCCTGCGTTTGGAGCTCAGAATTTCTGGAACGGGCTGTTAAGGTCCCTGTGCTCAGCACTGGTGAGGCCCCACCTTGAGTACTGTGTCCAGTTTTGGCCTCTCACTGCACTGAAAAGGTGTTGAGGTGCTGAAGAGTGTCCAGAGAAGGGCAACAAAGCTGGTGAGGGGTCTGGAGCACAAGTCTTGTGAGAAACAGCTGAAAGAACGGGGGTTGTTCAGCCTGGAGAAAAAGGAGTCTGAGGGAAAACCTTACTGCTCTCTCTTTTACCTGAAAGGAGACTGTAGTGAGGTGGGGGTCGGTCCCTTCTCCCAGGTCACGGGTGATAGGACAAGAGGAAATGGCCTCAAGCACCACCAGAAGAGGTTTAGATTGGATATTTGGAAAACTTTTACACTGAAAGGGTTATTAAGCATTGGAACAGGCTGCCAGGGATGTGGTTGAGTCACCACCCCTGGAGGTACTGAAAAGTCAGGTAGACACAGTGCTTAGACCTATGGCTCAGTGATGGTTTTTGTCAGATTAGGCTGATAGTTGGACTAGGTGACCCGAAAGGTCCCTTCCAACGTAGGCAATTCTATGATTCTGATTCTAACTCACCAAGACCCCTCAGTACAACCCCTTTGGTTTAAATCTAAGGTATGAAAGAGTCTGAACAACATATTTTAGGAAAGACATCACACAGCCTTCAGCCTTTAGCTGGGATGGTTCACAACATGTAATCAAATAAATTCTCATTCCGAGAGAAATGATTATCATAACCTGAACAATAACTAAAAATCCACTGGGACAATCACATCTTTGGGCGCCTCTAGGTTTCCATAAAACTCCTCCAGGGATTTTTTGAACCTAAGGTTTTTCCAATATTTCTGTTTAAAAATTGAGCACATGAAAAACACTTTGGAACAAACTACACAAACAGGATACATCTAAATTACACCCATTTGTTTTGATGTCGAGTAACAGCAGTTTCACAGAAATCTGCATTACTGAACGCTTGGCAGGCTCTGTAGCAGACGCAACTATATTCAGATATATACATTTCTTTGCAACCAGTTCCTTCAAACACATCATCTGCTGGGTCCAGTAGAGCACTGGGACAGCTGTAGTAAAAAAAACCAACTCATTAGACATATTGTATAACAAATGCTTTAAGATTTTTATGATGATCACACTTTAATCCCCCCTCTGATTTGGTTTTTTTTTTTGTTTTGTTTTGTTTTTTTTCTCATAACATAGCTCTAAAATCATGCAAACGGTCTTGTTAGTAGGCCACAAAAGCCAAGACATGCTGCTTTTTTATTGGTGAAGTTTAACTGCAAATTCCATATAGGCCAGCCCTGTCTGTCTTCACAGCAGGGTATTTGTCATGTGCCTCCTTTCAAACATTTCCTATTGACAATCATCTTTTCCATATACAGGCTCAAGAACTAAAACAGCACTTCAGAAATTAAAAATTGATTTTAACTCCAAAAATCTGACTGCGCGTGAAAAAAAAAAAAAAAAAGAAAGAGTAAAAGAAAACATCCCTATCTCCAAAGGCTGCTTTAAACATGAAAAGGGTTTTGAGCTTTTTTTTGCTTGGTTGTTTTCACATGGCTTACGTCTCTTTGTGTTTCTCCAGATGACGACAGTCACTTTTTGAGATGCGATTTGTCTCACGGTGACTGCTGGGACCGGCTGCTCGGGTCTTTGTAACCAACTTCCCAAGACCTCCCACTGCAAAACCTTTGGTTTAAACGTAAGACATGAAAGGCAGTTAGGCAGATGCAGGATAGATGCTAGCAGTAGTGAATATTTTTCATTTAACATTTAAAATTTTTCATTTTCTAATGAAAAATATTATTTTAAATCTTCACAGGAATAAAGTTCATTATCTTCTAACCCGCAGATGTCATTGGCACAAAGCATAAATGGTCATAACAGGGTCACAACAGGCTTAGTGGCATGTTTTTAACTGGTTTCAGTAAACATTTGGGGCAGCAGAGGGTGTTAGAGAAAGTTTCAGATGGCGTTTAATTTATATATTTGTACTGCCTATATGTTCCTAGTATGACAATTAGCAAAATGGATTGGTTGGGCTATGAAAATTGTTTAAATTACATTATATGACATAACATTAATGAAAAATACACACCAGGAATAAGTCTTTTATATATATACACATATATAATTTAAACAACATTAGAAACAGGATTTAACTTTTCAAGTTTTATTTAAAGGGAAGCACGGAGTGATCTGTTCACCAGCTAATCAGGGCCTGATGTTAAACAACGTAGCTTTATACAACTCCAGTTTAGGCATCCCCAGACACTGACCCCACATGAGTCTTCTCCCTCCTCTCTGCACAGTGGGGATGTCCCAGCTGTGTGCAACCCAGAACTCCCGTCCTTCCACGCTCTCCTTGACAGACAGCCACCAACTTCTATAAAATTAACGATCACAAAAGTGTTCAAACAACCAGTAATTTCTGGAGTCTGAATTTTCTGTGTGCCAGCGAGGTGTTTCAGATTGAGCAACTAAAGCGGGAGGCACCCAAAATTACCAGATGCCATCCAAAATGAGGGCCTTAGATAACTGGATCTAAATCCTGCAAATCTTTTGAGTCCTCTGCCTTTCTTTCATTTCCCAAGCCCTCTCACCAGCCTCCATGGGGTTTTACAAAAGCAGGTCCTTTCAGGTGTTTCTGCTGGCCACTGCACAGGACCCAACAGCCACGGGAAGAGGCTGGGTTGCTTTAAGGTGTTAGCCTGCCGTGCCACCAGAGAGGGGATGCTGAAGTAGAAATACACTGTCATTGCCTCCTACCAGCAACCAAAGAGCTATCTTCCCCTTGTAAAACCTCACCTTCAACTGCAACAGGTCCTTACCCACAAATATTAATTTCCTCTAATGGCTTCTTTCAAGTTACCTATGACTTTGCCTTAAGAGTGTTTGTTTTCCTTTTCTTTCCAAAGAAAACGCCTCAGGAACTGTGATGTCAGTTGAGGATTTATGGGTTACATCTGCTCCAGCCAATGACATTGGGACAATTAATTTTTCCTTATGGGCATTTCTTGGAAGGTACCTGTCTCCCTGAGGACTGTATGAAATCTTGTTAATACTAATGAGGCAGATGCCCTAATGGCATAAGGGAATAAACAATACTACCTTAGAAGATTAAGAGCACCTTTCTCCCTTTTCACTGAGCCTCTCTGAAGTCCTATTGTTCAAAAAGCCTGCAAGAAATTCATATAGCTCTCCCACGAGAATTAGTCAACAATTATTCTGCTTCCAAGAGAAATTTATTTTGAGTCAATGTTTTTAAAATCTATCTGTTCATCAGACTTACTCATGCATTAAGGATGATTTTCAGTGTTCAATAGAAACTCCTGAAACAAGAAGCAATTAGAAACATCTGATTTCATGATGCATTTTGCCTGCCGCAAACCAAGCAACTGTTTCCACAAGGAGAATGTAAAGACTTTCCGTCTTCCAAGCAGTTATTAAGTGTGCAGCAGAAACGGCTACATTTCAAAAGCTGAAATACAACAAGAACTTGGCTCGCAATGAAAGTTGTCAAATGACTGAATTTAGTTGCACGACAGCATAACAAACATAAACATTAACTCAGCTCAACTTAAAGGAAAAAAAAAAAAAAAAGGCTAACAATACAAGCTACAGCACCTAGCCAAGAGCACAGGTCAGAAAGCCCTGGCTTTGCCCTATGTTTCTTGCCTAAATTCAGGCAGGCTCTGCCATTGCTTTCCTCCTGAAAATCAGTGATGGGGCCCATCCCGCAGAAAGAGCCTGCAAATTTACTAGCTAAGCTCTGGGTAGCGTGAAACGATGCAAGGGGCTGCTGAGTGCCATTTAAAAATGAAAGTTAAGTTAATAGTACCTTTTACAGGTGCTAAAAATTAAGCACATATTTAGGCGTGACACTGATGCGGGCACTTAGAGCTGCTGGAGTCAATGGGCTGCTGCCTTCGGCTCATCTTCTGCCTCCAAACCTCCTCCTGTGGCCTGAGAACACAGCGGAAAAGGAAGAAACATGTAGGTACGTGGCAGTTCGAACACCACCCTCTGATAGGTATCTAAACCTAGGGAATGCCCAGTCTCTATGACAGGAAAGCAATTTGTCCGGTCTTTTTTTCTTTTGGAGACAAAAATCAGCTCACCGGCTTGTCATAGTTTATTGAAGATGAGAGATTAGAGGTGGTTTATAAACAGCTTCCATCCCTAGCGAGAAAAGAAAAGAAATGTTAATAGTACTTTCACCAGTGTTTCAGGTCATTACAGTTAAAAAATAAGCAAAACGGGTCTCTGCAATATCCAGTCTGTTCTAGAGACCGGTCAGTGGCTTCTGACACTGTGTAATTTCTTTGACACAGTCTGCAACTAATAGTTATAAAAACATGGCTTTTCTTAGTCAAATTACACAGGACAGATGAAAGGGAGCTAATCCACAAGGCTACACAGATACAACAGCGCACTTTTCATTGAAACCATGAAAGACATCCTGGCTAGGAAAAGTGACAAGTTAAGCCCCACACCTCGCTTATAGAATCACAGAATCATAGAATCCTCCAGGCTGGAAGGGACCTCCAAAGGTCATCTAGTCCAACCTCCCCGCAGTCGCAGGGACAACCTCAACTAGACCAGGTTTCCCAGGGCTTCATCGAGCCTCAGCTTGAATACTTCCTCCAAGGAAGGGGCTTCAACCACCTCCTTGGGCAACCTGTTCCAGTGTTCCACCACCCTCAGAGGGAAGAATTTTTTTCTAATATTCAACTTAAATCTACCTTTCTCCAACTTAAGTCCATTGCCCCTCGCCCTATCGCAGCAGCCTTTGTGAACAGCCCCTCCCCAGCCTTCCTGTAGCCCCCTTCAGGTACTGAAAGGCTGCGATTAGGTCTCCCTGGAGCCTTCTCTTCTCCAGCTGAACAGCCCCAGCTCCCTCAGCCTGTCCTCGTAGCAGAGGTGCTCCGGCCCTCTGATCATCTTCATGGCCCTCCTCTGGACCCGCTCCATCAGGTCCATATCCTTCCTATATTGAGGGCTCCAGCCCTGCACACGGTACTCCAGGTGGGGTCTCACCAGAGCAGAGTAAAGTGGTAGTTTTCTTCTTGTTGCAACAAGGAAAAAGCCATACACGGGGTAAAGGAAGCAATCTCCAGTAGGGATCTTGGAAAAGCAGTTCTTAAAACTTCCCCTTTTTGGCTCTGCCACACAAACAGATGCAGAAATGTTGTGCCATGAAATATGTCTGCTGCTTCTGTTTTGTCCTCCTTGTTTTCTTCTGTGATTCCGTTTCATTTTTTCTTCAGATGCACAAATCTGGCCCTGTGGACACATCAAGCCAGGTAATGTTCACAGGTGAACAGTCTGTCTTGCAGTAGCGTGGACATGTTTTCTCAAGGGGGAAACGTCAGCAATAATTCACCAGCAAGTAAAGAAACAGGACTAATGGGCAAGGACTAAATGCAATATGTCCTTCCTTCTCACCGTCACTAAGAAAAAGAACCAAAGGAAGGTAAAATGGAAACTGGCAGAGCCCAGGGTGCTAAAATAAATATACTTTAAAATAAAGATAGAAAGAAAGGAAAAAAGAGAGACAGAAGAAGTGATTTCAAAAACAAATTGAAAATAGGATTATCTTTACAGAGAATCCTGAACTTGAACATGCTTCATCTGAAGACAAAAGTGCAATATTGAGTTTCTTAAATTTAATCTGGAAATGTTAAAGAGCTCCATCAGCAGGGGGTAATTCTGCAACAGTTACTGCAGTGGGAGCCGTGGGGGCAAACATCCTCATCAGCTGGTAGCAAACATCCTCATCTGTGATGAGACAACTCTTAAAGCCTCCTGTGATATGGCTCCTGAGAGCATCTGTGGACTGGACTCAAGAACCCTGGAGAACTTTTCCATTCCTGTGTCCTAAGAGGGCCCAGTGCTCCACTGCCCTGGCTGTGCAGCACCATGGTTACGTGTGTTCGGCACAGCAGCATCTGAAAGGAACCCAGGCTTTTCTTACAGGAAGACAGAGACCCCCAGAGAGTTCACATTCTTTATGCATGAGCAGCGCTGTGGTTTCCCAGCATCAGCAAGGGAAGAGTCATTCAATACTCCACAGTGAGCACCATCTGACTTTCCAGCTGACATTTGCTGTTATTATTTTATATTCTAGGAAAGGCTTATGAAGCCTCAGAAAAGCAAATGTTTTGCCCCTTAATTATGAGAAAAGGCAGAAGGGGCTATTTTGCCACCCAAATAAAGTCTCGTGTTCTACAACTAAAACACGTTAACATCACCTGGTGTCCTTCCCACTTGCTTGTAACTGCTTAATTCACCACTCATCAGCTTAGTACTTGGGCATTTCGAAGGAGTTTAACAACTTTACCACTGAGGTAGGGAAGCAGAAACACCTCCAGAGAGCGCTGGGACGCAGAGGTATTAAATGACTAGTTTTCAGATATGTGTGACTATGTGGCAGAAGCCTGTCTCCAGAATTATAGCTTCATGTGGTCACAGCCCTACCACCATGTGACAGCAACTCAGTAACGACATCAGCAGTGAGATCCTACCATGGCCTTCTAGGGAATTTTTTCCAGCTCACACCCGTGGAGTCCCTTCCCTACTCTAGTCTCCAGCTGCTGTGTGTGACCCCAACAACAACTCGCTCTTCTGGCAAGTTCCACAGAAAGGGAGTAAACAGCATTGTTAATTGCTGGGGGAAAAAAAAAGAAATATGTACAATAATTTCTTCTCACAGTATCACTCTGCTTAGACTGTAGGCTCTCAGAATTGAGGCAGACAACATTTTCTATCTCATTCTGCACACTGCGGGCACCAGTAGGGATGTTTAAAGCCTGTTGCAGTGTTCATCTAGATAGCAGCCACAGAAATTAAGGGGAGTTATGCAGCTGAATCCCTTAGTCATCCATTTATGCCTCTCCTTCCTCATAAATCAAAGGACAGGAAAGCAATTTAATCGGAAATAAACACAGAATTAGCAGTACACTTCAGCTCCTTACGCTCTTTCCTCATCGCTTGTGATAAGTCGAGTCTGCAAACAACCAAACAGCGAAAGGAAAAAATAATGAAAAATTTAAAACCCCAGAAGTATCTCTGTGCTGCAGATTTCATGAAGTCACATTCCAGTCTGAAACGGAATATTCTGTTAATATTATATATATGTTAAATATTCATACACAATATAATTATTTTATAGATAACATATAACAATAATTATATCTAATATAATTATATGTGTTATTGGATATTAATATTATATATATAACTGTTAAGTGCGGTCTGGTTAAATAACTGGCTTTTCAATTTCTTAATAAGGATTTGATACTAGCTGTGTTTTTTGCAAGGGTCTGAAATTGCAGGCTCTACTTCAATATTTGTTTTCTAGAAACATGTGGTCCGATCACAATGATGTGGCTGGATCTCCTGTACTCAGCATTCTGTCCTGATACGATATGTAAATAAAGGACATGGCCAGGAGGTCACTGTGATAGCTTAGTAAATATATAATTGAAGCAGGCAACAGCAACAAATGGGAAAAAAGGCAAGCCAATTATAAATAATATACTAACTAACACATAAAACATTACTGAAAAGGTTAAAAACGCCATTGCCTTAGAAAACAGTGCTTCTCTATGGCCCTCCCATCTCCCAGAAAATGCAGTGAAAACAGAATCCATCCCATAAGGGTAAATAAAACATTTAGGAGCACAGAAAGCCTCTAACAAAGGGTTGGAAAGATTAAAAATATTCAAAGAATAATTAATGGGAGGATAGACAAGAGAGGTGTGAAAACAACAAATGCCACAATATTAGTCTTTACCCTCACTGGAAACATAACCAACAGGATATACAAATAAACTAATAAAACGTAATGTATTCTGTGGGGGTGGCAGAAGGTTTCCCATGGGATTATCTTGGAGATGCTGTCAGAAGATACAATATAGGCTAAATATCTTTAAAGGATTCCCAAAAGACACCATTTTTACAAGAAAACAGAAGCCTTTATGTAATATTGGGCATGCTAAAATATAGATTAGGTTAAAAAACATTTTTTTTTAAAAAAAACATATTTAATTAAGTAAACCAAATAGAAATTGCTCTGAATTAGGAGGCAACTTCCCCTCCAGGAAGATTATTTCATAGTATCTGTCAGTGGTACAAACTTCCCCCTTCAGCATCTGCCAACAGACTCAGCCAAAGAAAGGGCACCACACTGGGCTGAACCCCCCCTGTTTTATAGCAAGCCTTACTCTGCCTCTGGCAACTGTACTCATGGGTATGAGAAAAATTACGAGCCCGCGTCAGAGTTTACACCAATGAGATGTAAACAACAGGCAAATTAATAAATACTTCACAAGAGGCTTGGGAAGAAGAGCATGTGCTGTGCTTTTGCCTTCCAACGCCAGCCCCACCAGCCACGGTGCCTGGCTCCAGCACACGGGACGCCTCCTGCAAAAGTCACTGAGAGTGTTGGTCACTCCAAGAGCAGCTCTTTGCCATCCCCATGCTCCCAGAAGCTGCTCCACACTCCCTTGAGAGAGTTGGTATCCCTCACACCCACCTCCTCAGAGCCCTCTTCTGAAATTATCCTATTACACCCAACAATTAAAAATTAATTAATGCTCCTCTGCAGTAAGATGCCATAATTAAGCTCGCTCTCTCCTCATCTAAGGCTGAATTTAAATGAGGGTTTGATGGCACTGCAGTACAGTAACGTTCACAAAGGCAAGACTGACCTGAGGCCTTTGCGATGGGTTTTGGCCAAGTAATTGCCAAGGGCTTCCTACAACGCCACGATTTTGGCCTGCAGCAACATACATTTATAACCATCCCGGCTTTCAGCAATACTGGCTGGAACACTTGCATGGGTGATGATAGAAATCTTTTCAAGGAGAAAAAAGCAGCCTTCAGATTTTTCCCTCCTCCAAACTCAGCCTGTCTATCTCTCTCGCTCGCACACACCAAGGAGCAACCCAGCCTTCACTGCTGACACAATAAGATGACATTTCCTGACCTTTAAGAAGCTTTCACTGATCAGCACTAACTGCACCCTTTCACTCATCTTGTTACCTACTAGCTTAGCTACGAAGACAAAAAAGAAAGCTGAAATTTAGTGTATTTTTGCTCTTTATGGAATACTGTGAGCACTGTCCTGTTCTCAGTGCCGTGACCACACATCTTCAAAAGAAAGGGGGAGCCCTGCTTTGCTGATTGCATTCAGCTCCCACTGGAGACAGAGAGGCCAAAAATACCTGATATCTGATAGGACATTAATGTACATACAGTAGAGAAGTGGATTTATTAGCTAGGTTTAAAGAAAGAAGAGATCAGGTCCTGGTCAGAATGGATAGCATGCTTTTTTGGCTTAATAAAAGCCTGAATAAAACAGTAGTTAAAAACAGGTAGTCCAAGAGTAAAAAGGGCTCAGTTTGACTCCATATATGCAGCACAAACATCATCTTTTGAAACAGCCACACTAAGAAAGTACATCTTCAGCGCAGTCAGAGCATGGGACAGATTTACATGAAGATACAAAAATAGCTCTGAACAAGCTAGCACAGGTCCTGACCACACTGTGGCCAGAGCGAGGTGGACATCAGTACTGACAGGCTCTCCAGGTATTCAGCCAGGACCTTACACAAGCTTTGACACTTACATTAAACCCCATGTAATCACAGCAGATCATCCCCATGGCCAAATCAACAGCTCTGGGCCACTTGGTGCGTGCTCTGATTCACCTGGATGTAAAGGACCATCCTGAACGTAACATCCAAGAGAGCACAAACACACTGAATCTCATTCAGGGCATTAGAATGTGTTCAACTCACTGCAAAGGCAGTGTCTGGCAGTTCAAGCAAAGAAAAAAGCCTCAGAGAAAGTAAATGACTAATTTCTTTCTCATGAAGACTAACTTCAGCTGAAGAAGGAGCTGACTGGAGATTACTCCCAGTTGCTCCTAGGGAATGTCTGTTCTCACAACACTGCCCTCGGGGCAAGTAAGGTGTTGTGATGGGTCTTATAACGTCACCATGGCGCTCACCATGCTCTAGGCTCTTCTCAGCACTTCTTTACACAAACAAATGAGGAATTTGTACAAAACACCAAGCTTTAACCCAAACCTTACCTGCACCGCTGCTGCCTGCCAGTATCATATGACAATTCAGAGCAGTGGGAATGGTCTCACCCTGAAGATTGCAATGCTTTCAAGCCTGCAGGCCAGAGAAGGAAGGAGTTAGGGAGAAAAAAGGTCTACCTGAGCAGAATGAAAGAGCATGACTGTATTTTTTGATGGGAGATACTGGGGATGGAAAAAGGAAGCAGGAAGGTCCTCCAGTCTCCGTGTCTGGGCAGCCACAGCAACAATGCTTAAGGGAAGGCAATCTGCCTTCTGTCCCCAGCTCTTCTCTCTCATGGGTGTAGCTGGATTGTGACAATTGTAATTAGGGGTTTGTAAGAATTGGCTTGACCATAATATTCAGGTCCTTTCCCTTTCTGGTGACCATAGTTATCAGTTTTCTTTTATAAGACACTTCTGCAGGCAGTGTCATTTACCCACGTGGCTGTCACAGGGATGTGCACATGGCTCAAAGAGACAAGAATTTATACAGGTCAGAAATAGGGGGTTACGCTATCTCAGTCAGCATACACTAGTGACACGTCCTTGTTAACAGCTATGATACCAGGATCGTTAATTCTAATTTTTTCTACATCTTTAGGCCTTAAGTACCCTGCATTACATTGTTCCTTCAGTATAGACAACCTCCTGTCTTTCACTTAAGTCATAAATTTTACACATAAACACATGCACATATGTATTTTTTTAATGTCACATATCAATATATCTTATATATCTCCTCTTGTATTTTAACCAAGCAGCATGCCAGGAAAACCGCCAGTGGTGAATGATTTTAATTATAGAAGCAGTGTTATGGAAAATGGAGAGACAAGATTCAACTCCCAAGCAGCGGGCTGGAATACTTGGGAGCGGTACTAACAAGCAGCCCTGGTCAGGAGCTTTCACACTGGGATTATCACCCTGCAGTTACAGATATGTCAGGCATTCATAGAGTTGCAAAAGGAAATCCAAATCAATAAGAATATCTGAAGATTTACAGTTACTTTTCAGCAGTTCTGTCCTCTTTTAAAATTTCTGCAGTTCACTCTTATGAGTATCTATTGCCACTCCTAAGAATGTCTCCTTTATTCACATTCTTAATGAAAACAAATTCTAACGGGATTTATTGCTGAGCAAAAGTGCAAAGTCACTGTCCTCAAGGAGCCAAAATCTTTGGCTGTAGCCCTGTCGGAACAGTGTTACACATTCTGACTGTCTTCCTAAGCGGACACCTAGAGATGTGCATCTGGGGCTATGTTAGTTTTCAAAACTCACCAGTCTCCCTGCTGAAGCTGTCAACACCATACCAACAAACAAGAATGATTGATGAAGGCAGTTTCAGTGACTATTCACTGGTTCAACAGGCAACAGACTGATCCAGTGAGGATTTCTCTTCCAGGTCTGGAAGAAAATAATGTCTTATGGATTCATCCTCTTCTCTCAGTACCAGTGTTCCCTTTCTGTTTTTCTTCCTACATCTAAAAAGGTATTAAATATTAATATCTTTCTCGATCTTCACCTCTTTCATCCCATTAAATTGAGCAAAGATTATTCTTAGATGCAACTAACCACAATCCATTCACAATATTTCCATTAGCTTGTATCTTAACAAAATGGTTCATATAGACAAAATTGTGTTTAATCAAGTAAAGCAAGAAAGTAATATTTGGGTAAAAATCAAGACTTAGCACTGCTTCTTCAGTGGATAATCATTGCATTTATGGCTTAATATTTATGGTCACCTAAATGCTGTGCAGGTTTATTGCCTCCTATATGTACAGTTACTGATGAAATAGGAATGCAAGACTTTGTTTCTTTTTACACAAATTAGTAGAAACTCAGAGCCTAAATCAATGTGAAACCAAGGGAGAAATCATTTTCTTACTTTGTGGTCACGTAGACTGGAAGGAAATAAAAAAATGGGATTAACAAGAAGGTGGCAGTATTACCAGTAGCGCGGGTTTCAGGTGGACTCCCAGTGCCTGGAACATCACCCATGACTCATGACATCCCTCACAGTGCACTTCTCTAGAAACACAAGTCATGGGAGAGAACCAGAGTAGTGCCCCAGAAACATAACGAGGGAAAATTAACAGAGGAACACAGATATATACCCTGTGGGAAGGAAGGGTTATTCCTGCCACTGAGACAGTTACAGACAATTACAAAGCATAACCCAGGACCAAACCAAGGCAATGTAATTCCACAGTGTCATGAGCCTGACAAAACCACCAAAGCCTAGATAACACATCTTACCTCATGCTAGTGGGTGACCACTACACCTTGGTCAGCTGCCACAAGCCATCGGCCACCACAGCACCGTGGCAAGCTTGAACGGAGCTTCTGAGAAGTTACCGAGTTCCAGCAGCAGAGTTGAAGCTCCTGTTTCTCCATTCCTCCATTTCTCATGAAGACAAAAGCATTCCAATTGAATCCTGCATTTATTTCCACCCTGTCTGGGGGCTTGTTTAAGTTTTTAAACAGCAACAAAGTAATTGTAACCACCAATTTCCTGAGATGAAATTTTTGCATCACACCTCTCTCCTTGATCTCCTGGCTTAGCTCAGACTGATGGCTTTTCTCCAGTGTTACCTATTTTCCCCTCATATTTTCTCATTTCCTTCATGATACCTGCACACAATACTGTGAATTCCTATATGGAGATAGACTGCACTACTTCTACAGTGCAGCTTGATCCCACTCCTCCCCTTGAAATCACTGGGTGCACTCATTAACCAATGCACTTCTCAGCCAGAGCAAGCCTACTGTAGTCTGCCTCGTTTGACGAGCCTAATTAAAGTTTTCCAAGTGACATATGCAAACTGATTATCTGCTTTACAAATACAGAGTTTCAGCAGGAGCAGAAGACACTTAAATCTCCTGAAATTAGAATTTATTTGACTGAATGTCCAAATCTTGGTTCAAGTACCTTTAATTTTCCTTTTTTAAAATATAAAAAACACATGGCTTGTATTTCTTTTCTTATTTATGAGTTGGCAATATTATCTTTTAACCATCTGTTCTACATAAATATTTAAATAGTGTTCTCTATCTTCTTCCCTTCAAAGAAAAAAAAAAACAACCCCCCAAAAACATTAAAAAGATGGAGTGGCCGCTGTGTACCAAGTCAATTCCTACATTCACTGTCAAGGGAACTTGCCTTGTCATAGTGTTTTCCAGCACATCCCTTTTCTTCCAAATTTTCAAGACCTGAATAAAAATGAGAAGCTATTATACAGCACAGAATAAAAAGAGATTGCTCTGTAAATTTTCTTAGAAATGACAATGTTTCATACAAATCAGCACATTTTAGCAAACAGATTTGTTCTTCAGCTCCGGCGTGTATAATTTCATTCCACATCAGCTTGTGGAGATTTTTCAGATCAATCTTCTGTAACCTTTTGGCCGCATCATTTTAGTGTACAATAAAGACCACAGTAAAGCTTCAGTGGAGCCTAAGGAGTCCCCCAAGGCCATGGCTTTCCCTGAAGAGCATAAAACGCATCTAATTTCTGAAGGAACTAGGTAGGACATTCTACATTACATTTCTGAATGTATATATGACAGATCTATGGCCATTCAAGAAAAATCCTGCAGGCTTTTCTGGCCGTCTTTTGTCCCAGTTCTGCCAAAGCATCTTTGTCACCAAAATTCATAAGTAATCAATAGGAAAGTTTAGGGCTCGGAATCTGTTTCTTTTTTAAACACATAGTATGTATTCAACCCATCACACATTTCTAATGCCTTAGGGGGAAAAGGTGTTTTCTCTGTTTTCTTTGCCTTCTGCACCTTTTTTTCCTGGGGTTTCTCAAGAAGAAACTTTTGCTATGCCGAGTAAGGAAGGATGCAGTTACTGTCCCAGGAGTGCTCCCTGTTTGCATGCATTACTGTGAAAGATAGCATCCCTTAAGAGAGGCAAGACTCCAGGCTATGAATTTGATGCTCTTTAAAGCAGAGGGTATCATGCCTCTGATACACGGCTTGATTTCAACTACTTTTCCCTAGATCATAGATTAAAAGAAAAATGCAGCGAACCACTAGCCTATCAGTGACAAATATGTCAACTGCCATAAAACACTTCACCACCACTGCCTTTCTCAAGTGCTATGTCTCATAGTATTCGTACCACGTAAAGTCCACCCCCGGGCTCAGCTGTATCCCCCGCTACTTCCAGCCCCACTTCACAGTAGCTTTGGTTTGCTTTCCAGAGGAAAGCACCAGGTGAGGCAGAGTCAAACTTTTGTCCTTGTTTGATTGTAAAGGTCTGAAGCCTTTGGGTTTTCCATTTCCTTAAGTATATACTGATGAAACATTTTGACAAGGCCAAACTGAACTCCAGTTCATAGGCTATGGTAAATTTGATCTTGATTCCATCGTTGAACTCTCAACAATTAATTTTCTTATCTGTAAACCACAGAAATGTGAATTAGCTGGATTGTGGAGCATTTCTCTTACGTCAAGATGAAGTAGCAGTCTGAGCAACAATCTTTCTTCTTTTGCTACTGACACTCACAAAAAAATCTGTTGACCTGGTGCTTGGAGCATTCTTCTTTTTCTACCCACCAGTTGCAGCATTCCTTGGAGACTCTGTTTGTCATTATCAGTGAAAAGTGGTTTTAAAATCATCTGGAAAAATGCCTTTGCAAAATCCACATGAATGTAATGATTCAATACACGTTTATCACACAAAAGCAAAAAATTTATTTATCTGTCACTACTCAGTTTTAATCCAGACTTTTTCAGGAGGCTGAATGAAGCAATTTTCTGTAAAACTGGGTTTGCACCTCCTTTTTAGCAAAACTTTTACATGACAGTACATTAAAATACAGCTGAAAATGCTGTGTTTTATAAGGACTAGATGGTTAAGATCATGATTAAGCATAGGCTTCCAGGGTTTAGCAGGAGGGAGATGTTAGGCTCCTTCATTAACACCTTCCAATACAACACACCAAGACATCGCTCTCCAGATAACAACCACCTCTTTACTAGAGCCTCTGTTAGTTTGGAGAGACCACCACCACAGGGTTTGGGATGCTCTGGTTCACCACAGAAATCACTCAACACCCACAGCTGAACCAGAACTGCAGGGACCATAATTTAATAAAAATCAGCTGGATGTGGCCTGTCCCCATCATGATGTGGGAAGTTCCTCAGCCAGCTCTACAGACCCAGACTCTGAGCCACTGGAAATCTAGAGTTGAATTAAATGGAAGAACGTAAATGTTATTCCTCTGGTATGGCAGCAGCAATTTATTTCCCAAATGTTTTCATACGATTTATGAGCAGTGTAAATACACATATCTTTGCTTTCTCTCTCTTTTTTTTTTTTTTTTCTTTTAGATATTCAAGATTTTCTACAGCTCAGCAGACCTTCATTAATCTCATGTCACTTCATCTTGCCCTACGGATTCCCCAAGTACCTGCCCTGTTTAATCAGGGATTTTCACAAAAACAAAGCTCTGGGATTACAAGTTCAGCTTCGTTGCAGGCAGACATGTCGAAACGAGAGGTACAGCTGCACCCTCGCAGACATACATGCACATGCACACAGCCAAAACTATATAATCCCAGTGCTATGCATACATAACTATATAGCAAGTGCTAAAAACTTCAGGATTTAAAAATACATTCTTGTCTGCACAGGCTTTCTGAGAGTGCCTTGTGGAATGCAATTCTAAACAATCTGAAGATGAAGAGAATATCTCCATGATTTCTTCCACTTTCTCCTTCATGTCTCCAATTAAGAAAACGCCATTGATTAAGGTTTTTTTTTTCATGGTCCTTCGGCAAAACAAGACTGCATGGACTGCTTATTATTTGAAAATCTGCTAAGGAAATCAGCAAGAAATTTCCCCCTAGAGCTATCACCAAAAAAATATCTCCATATGGGAAATTTCATGTTTTTACGAGCTCGTAAAGAAAGTACAACATTTACTCTTGTTCTCCATAACGCTTACTCTTGCTTTAATTTTTTGTCCAAGTTTAAAATACTGGTTTTGACATTTTACCTCAAATTTCTGTTGCTTAGTCTGCCAAAAGGGAACCAGCATGAGCTCAGGTCTTATTGGGGAGGTGAAATTTATTGTGCTTCTCCCACCTTTAAAAATTTCTGTGTTATAAAATCTGGCATTGAACACGTTATTGTATATTCCAAATTCCATATGTACCCAGCAAGCTTACCTAAGACAACGCAGGCCAGATAGGCTTTTAAGCAAAAACCATGCCCAGAGCAAAATCTGACAGGTCTGCACAGCTGGAATAGGTTTAAGACCTGGCTCTAAAACATTTTGGAGACCTTTTTACTCTCCATAGGGGCTCTAAGAACAGAAATTCTCTGGACCTGATGTCAGCTTCCAAGACTTCATCCCTAAAATTTCGACAGAAATTATGAGAGCTCATAGCAAGAATTTTCATCCACAATGGAAGGAATCCTGTGGAATTCCTTTGGGATATGTGTACACACACACACACATCTCTCTCCATATCCATCAGTATCTGAAAGGTACATTTAGAAATGAATTTGTGGGCATTGTTTGTGGTTTCCTTCATCAAACTGGTTGTCTACAGCCAGAGCCCTAAAATCTATGCCTGTACCTAACCAGCTTTCTTCAGACAAATGCCTCTCATCCTTTACTCCATGTCCCTGAGCATTCTGCATCACTTACTGTCTTTTGTAATATATTTGTTTACTATTCAGTAAACCTCTTGCACTGCTTTGCTGCAAAAACAACTAGAGCCCTCCTGATTGTTTTGTGGTTCACGCAGTAAAAAAAACACCAAATCTTTTGAAGTTTAGGAGATTCCACAGTGCAACTGTACAACCTGTATGAACACTGCTGTGTGTCTCTTGGTTTCGTTGAAGGTAAAAACCCACTCCTTCATTAATATATATTATGTTATATTATATTATATTATATTATATTATATTATATTATATTATATTATATTATATTATATTATATTACATTACATTATAAAGACAATTTGGTAAAGGAAAACAGAGCAAGGAATTAATCCATCGCTTCCCATGGGCTGGCAGGTGTTCAGCCATCCCCAAGAGAACAGGGCTCCATCATGCATAATGGTCACTTGGGAAGAGAAAAATGCCATAACTCTGAATGTCTCCCAGTTCATCCTTCTTCCTTCCATGCTGAGTATATCCCTTTGGTCAATTGGGGTCAGCTGTCCCAGCTGTGTCCCCTCCCAACTTTTTGTGACCCCCAGCCTGCTCCCTGGCAGGGCAGTGTGAGGAGTAGAGAAGGCCTTGAGNGCTTTTAAGCAAAAACCATGCCCAGAGCAAAATCTGACAGGTCTGCACAGCTGGAATAGGTTTAAGACCTGGCTCTAAAACATTTTGGAGACCTTTTTACTCTCCATAGGGGCTCTAAGAACAGAAATTCTCTGGACCTGATGTCAGCTTCCAAGACTTCATCCCTAAAATTTCGACAGAAATTATGAGAGCTCATAGCAAGAATTTTCATCCACAATGGAAGGAATCCTGTGGAATTCCTTTGGGATATGTGTACACACACACACACATCTCTCTCCATATCCATCAGTATCTGAAAGGTACATTTAGAAATGAATTTGTGGGCATTGTTTGTGGTTTCCTTCATCAAACTGGTTGTCTACAGCCAGAGCCCTAAAATCTATGCCTGTACCTAACCAGCTTTCTTCAGACAAATGCCTCTCATCCTTTACTCCATGTCCCTGAGCATTCTGCATCACTTACTGTCTTTTGTAATATATTTGTTTACTATTCAGTAAACCTCTTGCACTGCTTTGCTGCAAAAACAACTAGAGCCCTCCTGATTGTTTTGTGGTTCACGCAGTAAAAAAAACACCAAATCTTTTGAAGTTTAGGAGATTCCACAGTGCAACTGTACAACCTGTATGAACACTGCTGTGTGTCTCTTGGTTTCGTTGAAGGTAAAAACCCACTCCTTCATTAATATATATTATGTTATATTATATTATATTATATTATATTATATTATATTATATTATATTATATTATATTATATTATATTACATTACATTATAAAGACAATTTGGTAAAGGAAAACAGAGCAAGGAATTAATCCATCGCTTCCCACGGGCTGGCAGGTGTTCAGCCATCCCCAAGAGAACAGGGCTCCATCATGCATAATGGTCACTTGGGAAGAGAAAAATGCCATAACTCTGAATGTCTCCCAGTTCATCCTTCTTCCTTCCATGCTGAGTATATCCCTTTGGTCAATTGGGGTCAGATGTCCCAGCTGTGTCCCCTCCCAACTTTTTGTGCCCCCCCAGCCTGCTCCCTGGCAGGGCAGTGTGAGGAGCAGAGAAGGCCTTGAGTGCTCAGCAACAACTAAGACAACCAGTGTGTTATCATCACCATTCTCATCCCAAATCTGAACCGTAGCACTACATTAGCTGCTAGTAAGAAATAGTCAACTCTGTCCCAGCCAAAACCAGGACAGAAGTCTCATAACTTCCCACCAATGCTGGTTTTGACAGAGCATTTTTAACTAATCCTGTGGGGAAATCTGAGCTTTGTTGACTCATCCTAAGCAGCAAATACATGCAAAAAACCTTCCTGAGTGATACAGCTAGAGCTGCGCAGTACCTGACGTGGAACATGTGGAAGAGCTGTACTGTGGTGAACGCTAGGAACAGAAAACATCCAAGCCAGCTCACAACACCAGGGTGCTCACAGTGCCACCCCTCCAACACCGCGCAGTTAATGGAAAGCTGTTACATGCTGCCTCTGTCTCTTTTTTTGGCAGTCCCCCAAATTCATAATTGAGAATGATGCAAGTGTGATTAGAATATTCAGTGAAATCTGAATACATTATGGTTCCTACTAAGTTATTTCCCATGAATCCAAAGAGCTCACAAGATCATTCTGAATAATAAAATAAGTTATTCTTATAGGGATAAGGTATCATTATCTAATATTCATCATGACAGAATATAGTCATCTTACAATTTATGCTGCAGTACCCAAGATATTATCTAGCATTCATTACCACCTATGTCTTCAACTGCCTATATTACATTTATTTAAAGAAATTCAGACAGGTGAGATGTTCTACAAAGACGCCATTTTCAAACAAGCAAATGGGAAAAAAGGCATTGACTGCTATAAATGTAATAAACTCCTACTGACGTCTCAAATGCGTTACAGTTCACTGACAAGTATAAAGGCTGATTACTATGAAAAAAAGAAATAGAGAGAAATAGTTTCCTTCCTTTATAGGGAAGGAAGTACAGTATCTACTCTTCATTGCGCCGATCCACCTGACTTCTTCTCTTGGCATCTGCCCAACAAGTTTCCCATACTTTTTCTTAATGCTGCATTCATGAAATGACACTTCTCCCCCCCCATTTTGCAAAGCCAGGCTTTGAACACCATGTAAGATCTAAGAGGTGCAATTTGCAGAGCTATATTTACTATTCTAGGGAAGTAATTTAACTGATTATTTCTTCTTCAAGTCCAAAAAAGTTGAAGAAATGATACAGCTGATATGACAGTTCCTTCCTCTGGCTTACTGATCATAAGTTGCCAACAAGATGAAATTTAGCATCAGGCAACTGGGTGCCAAACAGGTTTTGAAAGATTTAATCCTGATGAAAACCGTGCCTGGAAGTATAAAATCCACCAGGGATGTAAATCAGTGGCAAAGCAGCTAGATTCTTCTCTTGAATCATCCTTTCAACACAAACTAGCCAAAACCAACATGGCTTGTTTCTGTTGAGGAACTAAACTGTTTGGGAATAATAACAGCAAATATCTGTCAGATAATACAGACAAGATCCTGATCTCAAAATCAGGAGATCTTTTCTGTCATGACTTTTCCCATGTTTTGTTCCTTGCACATCATCAGGATTTTCATCTTCCCTGATGAGAGCCACAGTCGTACTGATGATGTTAAAAAGACAAAGTCAAACTTGGTAGCACTCGAGATGGTGAGGTTTCCCTGGAGCCTGGAAGGAGCTGGGGCAATTCCACTCCAGAGTAGGATGTAGGTGACTTTTAGTATCTGTACTGGGGCAGACAAAGCAGGCAGAGAGGCTGAGCCTTTCCTCCTTTCTCTCTACCCCCAAAATCCCTCTGCTGCCACTAAAATTAGCTCAATTTGCCAGCAATGCCAAAATGCCTGAAGAGCAAACAGGGCAGGCGTCCCATGCTGAGGGGATTTGTTGAGGTGAAATCTCTCTGCTTTTGGTGTTTTTTTTAATTATTGAACAGCAGAGCGTTGTAAGTGAAAAAGGGACCTCGATACACTGCTGAGGTCAGCCATCATTTAGTGCTTGTTTTCCTTTTTATGCTTGATGATGCATAATGCAGATATAAATCAATTAATAATTCGATACCAAAAATGATCATTTGCTCATTTAAAGATTAGCTTTCCTCCCTTTGATCCCACTTTGATAGAGAGTCCCATGCAGCAGGTTCTTCTTAATCTCTAGCTGCAGCCACATTAGAAAAATATTTTCTAGACAGAGAAAACTTTTCCTAGAATTTTTCTAAGACAGAGCATACAGAGTCAAGGACCCAATACACAGGTGTTGGTGCATCTCAGAGTAGCCTCACCTAAAATATTAGCCTTTTAGCTTTATCCACTGAGTCTAAGAAAAGGACTTTTCATTACAAAACATTAAAAAAAAATCACAGAAGCAAGACTACTGGAATAATTTGAAGCACTTCATCCACTTAAATTTATCACAATTAAATATGTTCACATAGTTTTATCGATGCACCCCAAATCTGGCAATAAATTTCCAGAGAAAACATAAGGCTGAAAATAGATGTGAAAAACTTCACTTGTCTGTATTTTCCCCTAAGGAAAATACAGGTGTGGGGAGCAACAAAAGTGCTGGTTCCGCTCGTCCATGGGGTGAGGTTTTGCATATCTCAATGAACCAAAGAGGAAAAAACCACTATGGAGGGCTCAAAGGAAGATTCCAGCCCCACTACCCTTTGCACAGTGGAGGTCCTCTCTGCCCACAGCACAACTTCAGGGCTGAGGTCAAAAAACGTTTAAAGAATTCCTTTCCCCATTAATTCAAGCCTTTGCAGTGCTGTTTGCAATTAAGGGATAATGAATTTAATTGCTAATTGCACCAATCAGTCTTGACTTCCAAAGAGCCAAGGGAAAGTTACTTTCCTTGAATTCCACTCATGTAATTGGCACACACAAGCCAGTGTGCAGGCTGAAATAGCAGAAGCAGTGGGTTTAGCTGTTGGAGTCTATATCCTTCTTCGATTTCAGGCTGCTGTGATGGCAACAATTCTGGCTGGATTTCTGTTTTCTTGCTGCACAGTGGTTATTGCAAGTAGTATATTGAAAAAAAAAAAAAAAAAGAAAAAAAAAAGAAAGAGAAAACAGAGAAAACTTTGCAAGGCAAACTTTTCTTTTATGAAGATATCATCCTATCATTTAAAAAAGAAAAAAAAGAAATGAGAGAAAAACAAGCATTCAAAAGAAAAGGAAAAACCAGCCAGTCTTTTAAATACAACAGTAAATACCCAAAATCCTAGATCTGTAAATGGGTTTGAAAATATGCGATGTGGTTCAAGTCTGGCTATAGTGCAAGAAGCGAGTCACTCTTGAGGAGAGATGCCAACAACTTTTCAGTGAGCAATGTCATTCAAGTCTTCTGTGTGAGCTACAAGACTGACAAAAAAGCCTCACGGTGGTTTCGAGCTGTTGTTATTATTAGGCAACAGCATATGTAAACATCCTTGACACATTCAGCTTGTCAACACATTTCAATCTCAGGAGGAATCTAAATAAAATCTTTGCCTAGCATGTTCAATAATGTTCTCAAGAGGCAAGAGGGAAAGGGGAGGACAAGATTATGGCATACGAGCTGCAGAGATCTTGGATTTTGAGTCACCCAAAGCAATGAGAATCAGCAGTGGCTTCCTTAATCTTTATTTCCTCTCCATAATGAGCCTGCCTCTATGAATACAGTTCTCTTGCCTCTCAGCTGTTATCTGCCACTTCATAAAGCGAACACAGCTTCTAATTTGACAGTTTTCTTGTTGTTAGTATTTGTTCTGAAACCAACTCTCCTGTTGATTGAAAAAGCCAGCGGCTCCCAGCCATATCCTGTCCTGGTTATGGTCTTTTCTCTCTAGTGCAATGATCTTCAACTTGTTACATCTTTTTCAATGCTTTATCTCCCACCCTACGAACCAGAGCATCTCTACCAATGCCTACTACATTTCCAATCCTCCCTTACCCTTAATAAGGGAAACCCAAGCTAGACATACTGCAGGACAGTAACAACCACAGCTTATAAACAGCCTGGTCTAGAACTGATCAGAAGATTTTTTTGAAAGAACTTGCGTTGTGAAAAATTTTGCAGGACAAGGACAGTCAATAACGAATTCCACCAGTCACAGAAGCATTACAAACACCCACAGAAAAATTGCTTGCTGCTTCCATCGAACAGCTTCTGGGAAAAAGCACATTCTGGGAGTTGTCACTTCTTAAATCCTGCAGCATATGAGCAATGTTAGCTGGGTTTGTAACATCTTGTTGGAAGAGCTATATTTAATAAGAACAGCCGCTCTGGATGTGACAGAGGAGCCATCTACCCTCCATCCAGGCTCCTACAGCAACGAGCAGCAGATACCTCCGACACAGAGGAAGAACTGGGCAAGTATTTCATGATACCTCCCCCAGTGCAACTTCCTTTCTTCCAACTGTCTGAAGTTTGGCCAGATCCTCAAATAAAAACACGGTTTACTGCTTAGAAGCCAAAGGATTTTTCTTATTCTGTCTTTCTGAGCACAGATAAACCTTTGGGAATAGAGCCTTCTGTAACAGTGATCTTGTGCAAGGAAGGACTCCTTTGGGTTCATTTGCAGCTTTTACAGACCAGTTCAAGAGTGCTAATTCTTGTAGAATTTTCAAATTCATGCTGCAAAATTCAGTTGAGGGTCCTAGATTTTCCTAAAAATGCAAAAACCAAGACATACAGTCAGTTTCCAACATTATAAATTCATTAATAGTTTCACTTTACTCAAATCTTTTATTCTCTGGGGAGGAGGGCAGGGGGAGGATATACAGAAGAGAAGGAGATGAAGATATTTATAACACTTACTGGGGAAAAGAACATATCATACCTTCTTTTAAAATCTTTTTACTGAAATAAACCTTAGGATTCCAGCTGAAGACTCAGTTATTTAAGAAGGAACCTAAATATAAATATTTTAGCACTGATGGCTGGCCACCTACTTTCATGAAGATATGCTTGGGTGGAAAGACCACCACGCAAATCCTTTCTGGCCATTCCCCACTCGACGAGGCAGATGCTGACGTGGCCCAGCAGCTCTTTCACACATCATTTCTTCTACAGAACCTCGGACTGCAGTATTGGACCTGCGCCAGACTCAGTAACACATGTTGAAATGAAGGGAACATAACAACATGGGCAAAAAATACATTTAAATGCAGCGAAGTAGTCAAAGGTGCATTTTAGACATTTAAGAAGCAAAATAAGTTTGTTTAGGACACTAGAATATTATGTAAAACTCAGAAAACATACCTACACTCTGAAGGCTCCAGGCTATCCGGGGATGTAGACTGAAGTAAGCAGATGCAAACACATCAAGCCAATAGCCTTAAATGTCTAATAGGCTACTGTCTAAGGAATTTAGTTTATCATCTGTTCCTCTTTGCCTGAAGCAAAAACAGAAAGGTGTTGGTTAGATTTAAGGGGAGACCTTATAGCAGCCTTCCAGTATCTGAAGGGAGCCTACAGGAGAGCAGGAGAGGGATTTCTTTGTCAGGAAGTGTAGTGATAGGACAGGGGGTAATGGTTTTAAACTGGAAGAAGGAAGATTTACATTAAATATTAGGAAGAAATTCTTTACTATGAGGGTGGTGAGGCACTGGAACAGGTTGCCCAGAGAAGTTGTGGATGCCCCATCCCTGGATGTGTTGGAGGCCAGGCTGGATGGGGCTTTGAGCCAACTGCTCTAGTGGAGGTGTCCCTACCCATGGGAGGGGGTTGGAACTCAATGATCTTCAAGGTCCCTTCCAACTCTAACCATTCTATGATTCTAAGTAGCTGAAGAACACCTGACTGTGCGAGATCAAGGTGCATAGAACCTCAGTCTTCTTCACTCAACACTAAATACCCTAAATACCCCAGCAAACTGCTATTTTTACCACTGCCCTTGTCCAAAACCTGAAGATTACAATTAAGCTTTGTAAAATATCTGTCAAAGTACTGCTATATTTTGTGGTGAACTCCAGCAGTTACAGCAAGAAACCTCGGGTGAACCCAGAAATGCAGCAAATCCCAAATGCAGATGAGATAAGCCACAATGACACAACCACAAGACACATTAAGAGCAAGCTTAACATCCAGATTTACCTATTTACACTTGGGTTTTGCTCTTTACCTTAGGGTAAAGTCCTAGTGAGGGCGGAGCCAGTGTCACTCTTCCCTTACTCCACTCCCAGGTCCGTTTGGTCACAGAAGCACATATGAAGAGAAGGGAAAAAGATGTTAAGAGAACGCTCATAACTCAAGGGTCTGATGACGAGATTTTTCCCAGCAAATAGCACTTGGACTTCAAAACACTCTTTTATGCTAATTTTATATTACGTTATGCTTGTCTAAGCATAAAAAGCCCCAACCTTAGCAGTGTCAACTTCAGTAAGCTTTGGTAAAGAAGCGTGGCAAAAACCACTGGAGACGTCCCACTATTTACAGATGCAACTTTCTCCCTTTAAATTAGCAAGTTAGAGAGAAAGCTAAAACACAAAGTGCAGAACCTTACTAAAAATGTTCACACAATGAGACTGATCAAAACTTAATCGTGACTTGGTTAAATTCACCCAAGGGTTAACACTATCAAGCTTGTTACTAGAGTGGCCCAGGTCTGGGATTTCCCTCCTGATGACAATATCAGCAGAAATGGTTAAAAAGCACTCAGTGGCTAAGCTAATAGAAAGAAAGCAGCTTTCCAGTGGGAAAAGAGGGGTATTCAGAAGGGGGAAATTACTGCTTACAGTCTGAATACATACAGGGCTATTTTGAGTGGCACTATCTGTTCCCTCTTTCTCCCACACAACGCAACTGTTCCTCGCAATCAGCAGCGCTGCAGAAGTTAACAAGGCAGATCCAAACAAACTTCTTGTTCCATTACCTGACAAGCCCCTCAGTCCAGCAGATCAATCACACAGCTGGCTGAAGATGATCTAAACCCACCTTGCCACCAGAAGGGGTAGCACTGATCCCAGCCACGCACTCCTGCCCCGTGCCAGCTCCTGCTCACACGATGTCTGGCCAGGCAGATCCACGAGCTGGCAGGCAGCTGAAAATCAACCCTGAAAAATAAGGTTGCTGGCTAACTGAGAACAGATTAAACTCACTTCACAGCTTCCTGTAAGTCAATGGTGGCTCAGGGAAAGGAGCGAAACAGGTAGGCAAGCGAAAGGCCAAAGTGGGCATTTCAGAGGAGGCATAGACTTAAATGAACTTACCCTGTCATCAAACTATACCCCAAAATCAATCCCTGCATTGCTCAGGAGACCCTGTCTCCCACCCATGTTGGTTTGTGGTGTGCTTTGCAACAAAACAGGTGTTTTTGGAACAGCCAGGGGCTCCATCTTCTACCTGACTATCCCCTCAAGAAGTCCTATTCAATCTCCTCTGCCTATGCCCCATCCATACATTGCAACGATCCTTAACATGACCTGGATCCCTATAGATTAGTACTTGAAATAAATCACTGCAAAACCTCTCAGACTACACAAAAGCACGAATCCTCCTTTTCTTTTGGTGCAGGCTTTCTTGAGAACGTTCCTCTTAGGACCACGTTCAATGTTTTCCTTGCTCTTTCACAGCCTATCTTCTCTGATTTATCCAGTTTGATGTAACAGGGACATTCAGCAGATGCTACTCAAGTACAAGTTTGTAAGATTAATGTCAGGACACAACAAATGAAATGTGAAAAAACATTATCTAGGTGAAATTTATTATCAAAACACTATCAGTTGGTCATCAACACCATTAACTAACGATTACTGTCTTCCCCCTCAGAATCTCTTGAGGTTCTGCCTGAAGTCCAGGGTTCTCTTTTGGTTAGTAGAAAACTTTTTCAAAACTTGAAGGTATGGACAGAAGACAAATAGCAGAAGTTGGAAGAAAACTGTAGTTTAAATCACAAACACTTCAACCACCTGGCTTCATCATGGGATGTAGCAGGTTGTTCACAGCAAACTCCCACAGAATCTCACACCAGAGCACACACATACAAAATAAGGGACAGTCTCTGTGGGACATCTAAACCACAGACCTACGAGACTGTTTCCATCAAAGGTCTTTCTGGGTGCTCAAGGATCAGCCCTAGAAGTGAGCTACGTGGGATGAAGTTCACACCGAGTAAGGGAAGGTCCGAGAACTAGACATACAGGGATACTTTTAAAGCCATTTAAGTCCCATGTAAACATAATTTTGGAGACCTGATGAGAACAAGCATTGAGTTGGTCCTTGTGTGAATGTAACAGATAGAGGAGAAGGCACAAATTAAGTGTAAGATTATATTTTTATCACACTTCAGGACTGTAAGATTTCCATGTAATGAGGTCTACAGGATATGCATTCAGACAATTCAAACAAAAAGGCAGAGAAACATTATACTTTTCAGTTTCTGAAAATAATCAGAGAACAATTATCAAAGTCTGAGGTACTTTTTCCTTTTGAAAATAGAACAAAGCAAGAGTTGACGAGCGAGTTGTAAAAATGAATGATTCAGGCTATAACATGCCTCAGAGGAGGTAAACCTGAATTTTAAACAGTCTTTAAAACAAAAAAATACCCAAACAAACAACAACAGAAAAAAAAAAGCCATGAAGTTGTCAGCCAACCAGTAAGGGAGGTTTTGCCTCTTATTTGATTACTGGCATGAAAGTCACTAAATCCCAACTCTCCCGATGAATCACTGAGAGTGGGTTAACATAAGCCACCACTACATTTTTTGTTTCTTCAAAGTTATGTATTACGGACCAATAAACAAAATTTTCCTTGAGTCACCAAGTAGTCACCTATCAATATTAGATTTATTCTCACTTGCTGAAAAGCAGTAAGGAAGAGCCACTCTCACTTCAGCCAAAGTTCATTTTTCCTAAAGTAGCCAAGAAGTCTAACTTGTTCTAACAGCAGAGAAGTGCAATCTCTTTCAAGAGATCATACAA
>VZRU01019638.1:252990-337098 GCA_013398155.1 Pedionomus torquatus | reverse complement strand
GTCTGGGGTTATTGTGACACAGCTCTCTTTTCTCGCTTGTTACCCTCCTGTCTATGTTCAAAATTATTTTCCTTGCTTTAATAAAACAGGAGAATTTCACCTCACTCTGTCCACCCACTTTCTGTTGCCAACACCTTCACCCACTGCCTTCCTGCCACCATTCCCATCTTGTTGGGCCGTTTGAAGCCGGTTTTGCTTGAAAACATGGCCCTGTTTGCCCCACCAGTGCACATCTTGTCCAGGGTAGCTTGCAACCATCACGGCTCAGATGAAGCATAGCTGAGGTGGGAGGAATTGCGCTTTGAGAGGTGCTTAGTAGTGACAGTTGTGATGATGGTCTGATTTGATAAATTTCATCCTTTTCATTTAGAAAGGAAATGAAACAAAACTTCTAACTGTCAGGCTTCTTTGCCTTGACTAATTTCTGAAGAATAGCAATAAAATTAATCAAAAAAGCCCTACTACTCTATATGAGTGGAAAGATGTAACAGTCAAAAGTCCTCCAAATGTTGCCTCTCTGGAAATGTGGAAGACAGCTGGAAAAGTCTTAAACACCGCTTTCCTATATATCTGTAATAACGAGTGTCTGGCAAAGGAAGACAGAAAGCAGCTTTATTTCTGACAAGACCTATTTAAGAAGCACTTCATATATTCAGCAATTTTCAAGTAACTCACGAGGAGGCCAGCTATGAAACCGTATTACTGAATTTACAGCAGTCCAAGTAGAAGTGAAGCACACCAGTAATACGCTTTCAGGCAGAGCACAGAAATGAAGATAAAGCATCTGAAAGGTATGGTATTTGGGGAGATAGAGCCTGAGCAAAGAGATCAGTTTCAAAACTAGGGTAAAAGCTTTGACAAAGAACTTAGCTGAGCAAAACCTGCATCATGCCAAAGCTTATGGAGCGTAGATAGCTCTCACATAGTGTTAGCTCTGAAACGCTCCGTGAAATGACACGTGAGACAGGAAAGCACACTGGACATATTGGAAGGGTATGCAGAAAGTAGCATGTGGAGCTGTGTACTTTTTGGCATAGAAGACAAACTAAGATAATTATTTGGATCTGGAAAGAGATTGAAGAGCTGTGAATTGCTACATCACTTGTAACATTTCTTTCTTGGATCTGAAGACCTTCGAAATATTAGCTGTAAGACTCATTTCTAAAGGGTTGAACTATCTGGGAAAAAAAAAAAAACTACAGAATTTATTTGTGCATGAAAAAGACATGGATTATGAATTAACTTTGAGAGCCAGATTGAAACAAGACAGTGGTCCAGTCAGAAAGCAGCAAGGAAAAATTGTTAATGTTTTTGGCAGTTCATGTCAGAGTCAGACTTGATTCAGAGCAACAGGGTGTAAAATCAATTGTGAATAGAAGCTGGAACACAACTAATTATTAGATGAAGTAATTAAAAAGAAAACACCAAAGAAAAGTTACCCTAACCTTGCTTGTTTCTATGGGAAAGCCCATGAAACCATTCAGATACTGAGATGCTGTCCTGCAGAGTAGCAGGAGAATCAAGGAGGCAGAGTATTAGTCCATAGTTTTTAAAATCAGAAAATCATTTAATGAACTATATTTAAAATGCATGTTACAGAATCTGATATAGAAACTACTGGAACAAAAGATGCAATTCCTGGCTAAAATGAAGCACGTGTTTTAGAACGGTATGAAATCTTCATGCTGTGGCTAAAATGTAACATTTCTTCTGCGGTTTGTGCAGGGATTATTTCTGCTCATGAAAAACAAAACAAAACAAACAAACAAAAACCCCACCCATAATTGTTCCTTTTTTGTAGCCTCAAAATTGCAGTACGCTATTAAACATTTGGAAGGTTTCGAGACACTCTTAAAATTTCTCTGGTATGGTCGCAAAAATGGAGGCACCGTGACAGAATGGGCATGTGCTTACTAATGTGGTGCTTCGTGCCTGCCTGACTGCATGGTAGTCTGTCCATGATGAAAATGTGTCCTACTGGAATATGAGTTTCTCAGTGAAGATATCTGCAAACTAACTGTATTTGAAAAGGTAGTTTTCTGTTAGCCTCTATTAAAATTAGGATAGAGGAACTTAATATGGTAGCTTATTTGAGTGCTTCAGTAGAATTTAATAACAACAGAGATCAGAAATTAAATTAGAAATCTTGAAACCTAACATAAAGAGAAATTGTTCTTCCCTATGTTCCTCTAAAATATTAACTGTATGTGTGGTTCTTCAAAATTACCAGATATTTAAATGTTAGTTATTTATATTTATCTTGAAATGGATAGTAAAAGACTCTCATAACATGATATCATTCATACAACTACATTTTTTTGGAGTGTGGTTATGAGAATAAATTTATTTGCATGCTCAAATGACATTGTAGACATGTACCCAAATACCTTACTTAAAATATGTGTAGAATGATATTTTGTTTTCACATGATAAAACTTTTGCTTCCTAAGAGATTGAGAAGTTTTACATTAATATACTCAAATTCCCCAACCTATCATGAAAAATTTTCTAGAATCTGTTCCAATAGGGATCCCCAAATTAAATTTAGGGAAACATAAGCTACATCTGAAAATGTGAAGTTGTCAGTTCATGCTCACGTAGCTCTCTAGGCTAAAAAGTAAAATCATTGCAGAGTGGCACAAAACCATTATTCTGCACAATATTTTATGTTACTGTAGGGATTTTGACAAATATGTATGCTGAATTGTAGTTTTAGAAGCTAGCAAGCAAGAAATTACAATTCTAGTGTACAATATTATATGCAAGAAGATAATCATGTTATAGAACATTACATTACATGTTTTATAAATCAATTTCAATGAATATTTTCAGATACTCATCAGATGATATTTCATTATAATGACCATATAAAGGGTGGAACCCTTGTTTTCAGTTGTACCCTACAGGAAAATTTCAGATCCATTTTTGGATATAGAAAATAGTTTTATATTTTTATACATCAAAAACCTGACATTTGCCATATTGCATCTTGTTTATCACGTCATTGCTGTAAATTGGACACAGGCACAGAAAAATCTGTGTTTAAGTATTTTCATATTTTACTGTAAATGATTGTTTGTACTAAATTTCCAAATTTTTGGCATATGTTTCTTTCCTCTGACGATTTATTTGCAAATGTATGGACTGGCTGGTTAAAAGCCATACTAGATTTCATCTTGTGAACAACTAAAGTAGAAACATTTTGAGAAAACTTAACATTTTTAATATTCATAAATAATACATAGTCTGACAACTGCCATTCCGTAGCTTGAAGTCATGCATCAGATACCTTAATGTAGTTGTTTGGTTTTTTTCCTTCTAGTTGGCAAGCTGGGACAAAGATTAAAGTTTGGCAGGAGTGTTATTACAGGCAATATTACCAGTGATCTGGTATGAGATCCTGCTAGTTCCGTTCATGTTCTTCCATCGGATAAGTATATGCAGGAAGTTATAAGACATGAGTATTAACTGCATTTCATTTAATTTAACTGAAATTTGTAAGGAGAATTCATATCTTTTATGACAGGTGCTGAAAAAGTGAAAGCAGGCGAGCAGTGGGTTTAGGAGCTTTTCATGAGTTCCGACAAAGCAGCAGGAAACTCCAGATTTCAGTAATCAGTCTTTGTATTTGTGTGATACGGTGGAATTAGCAGAAAGTAGGGTGAAAGGAAGGTTGAGTTGTTAATACTGTGAACTTTAGTTTGCAGAATAATTGCTAATGCTGTTCATTTTGGTGAGCAATTTGAAAGTTAGATGGGAGAAATAATAAATTTCTCCAATGGTGTGTCATGATTTTTCATATCAGTGACAGGGCACTCTGGTGTAAGATGGGTGTGCTCATGGTCAGTGTCAGTATTCTTAGTGAAAAGAAAGCCCTAGCTTTCACTTCAGTGCAGTATTGATGTAATTACCCAAATGAAATGCTTAACTCATGGTAGCTTGTGCAGGTGTGTTGTTCTTGTGCACATGTTTGTGCCCATTTTTTGCATTAACTTTTGTCGGCTCAGAATGACTTTTCTGGATGAAGAGATAAATAAGCTGGCCTAGACCTTGCAGACACTTCTGTTGGACTGGGATACCACGCTGGGTTGAGATGGTACACCAGTCTGACGCTTTGAAACAAACCTTTTCCAGTATCTGTTTTTCTGTACTGTGCATTGGAGGGCTGATGTGAACATTGGCTTAGGAAGTTTATTTCCAATAAAGGGAATTAATGTACTTAAAGATCCTGACTATTGGAGCAAAACAGAGATGTCTCAAGTATCAATAAACATGTGATCTTTATCTGACACCTATAGGATATTTCAGGTTGGTTTATATTTTTTACTTTTTTTTTTCTACTAATACTATTAGAAAGTTTACCTGAAGAGCAATTCTAAGCTGAGTAATACTACTGAATATATACTGAATGTATTACTGCTTATATTAATACTCTTGGAATCAACAAAGGTATCTTCTTATAGACTTGTTATGTGACAGTGACATGTTTTCATGAATTTTATTGCTATACTGTTACGTGGAGGAAGAATGGCAGTATTTTGTCTTGGACCCCCAAGTATCTGATGTCACTGTAATGATAAAAAGCATATTTCTTTCCACTACTGATATAGTTCAGTATATTTAAAATAAAAATAACCTAATATCTAGCCAGATATTTTGAAAAAAAAATCTGCTTATAAACTAATATACATAGAATGTGCATGTATGAAAGTGAAAATTACCAAAAAAATATTTATTCAGTTGTATCTCATGAATCTCACTCACGTTGAAGAAATATTTTGTAACAGGATGACATTCCAATGTATTTTCAAATCTCCTTTATTTTATATAATGTTATGTCATGAAGAAAAGAAGTAGATTTGAGGGGAAAAGTTTTTGCTTGACTGATTTCTTTTCCTTTGTTATACAAGTTTGACCACTATATTTAAAAATGTGTGCCAGTTGCTAAAAAGATTTTATTTTTCAATGTTATGTGCTCCAGTTTTCCAAATGGGAAAAGAAAACCAAACCAAATCATACTGGTCACTGAGGAAATAAAATTTGGAGGTAAAGAACAACATAAATATGTGTTTCCTCCAGTGTGTTATACTAAATACTGTACTAGATTCAAAGAGGTCATAATATGAGTCGAATAGGAAAAAATTCTTTCCTGTGAGGGTGGTGAGACACTGGAACAGGTTGCCCAGAGAAGTTGTGGATGCCCCATCCCTGGAAGTATTTAAGGCCGGGCTTGATGGGGCTTTGAGCAACCTGGTCCAGTGGGAGGTGTCCCTGCCCATGGCAGGGGGGTTGGAACTCAATTATCTTCAAGGTTCCTTCCAACGATTCTATGAAATAAGGTGGAACACTCCTCATCAAGAAAATTAGTTTTCTTCTTCACCTGGCAAAACTGTTGAATGCCTGGGTGGTCAAAATATCCCTCTGCACCTTTTTGACTTACATTTTCGCATCTAGCACTTTTCCAGTAATAGACGCAAAATATATTGGAATATAATTGCTTATTAAGTCTCTTAAACTTTGTTCTCTTTCTTGATAGATTAGTGATTTCTTCCCACTGCATCAAACCTCAATATTTCTATGTGTTTTTATTGATTCAGACTGCATTAATTTTGTGAATGTCTATGAATTTTCTGAAATGCACTTAATTCCCAGAAAATCTAGAGTAAGTTAAATGAGTAAATCTTCCATAAAAATAAACAGAAATTTTCTCCTTCAGCAATAACTTAAGAAAAATAAATCAAAACATTTTATATATTGAACAGCTCTATTTCTTAAAAAATCTAGTAGTATATTTTGTCAGATGGAGATGACTAGGAAATGCGCAATGAGCAAATTTATAAACAAAAGCGATAACATTGACTGAATTCTCTTGATGATTATACTAAAGTAGCTCTACTGAAATAATAGATCTTTCCACATGTGCATTAGTTAAGCTAAGAGCAAAATTTGACCTCGGTCCTGAAGGAGGAATACAGCTGAAGAAAAAGAATGGATTTTTCCACTTACGCAAGCGAAATAACTGGTTCCTTCTGTCTGATACTGTGTATTTATTGCTTGTAATTCTGTGTCAGCACTGCTACAGAGATGTTAAGCCCTGTTAACAGAAATATTTTGTTTTTCTTTTCCATGCAGATGATGACACATTTTCCGATGTGTTTTGTGAAAAATCTAAGAAGCTTATCAATGTACATTTATTTGCCCTGGCTGCTCAGTATTATACTTTGTCTAACCTTGGAGTGAGTACTCCATTAGAAGCCTTACTTGAAGCACTGAGAGGAGACAATCAAAGAACAACAGGTACGTTTACACTTGTATTTAAATTTTTATTTTTCATGATAAGACCCACAGAGTTTTGGTTTTGGAGGTTGGTTTCCTTCCCTCCCCTTCCCCCCCCTACATGCTTATAACTTCAGTTTTCATTTATTCATAGATAATTATTTCATTGCCTTTGTTTAGAAAATGGATTCCCTTGCTAAAATTTGAACAGATGAGTAACAGCAGTCAGGAAATCTGGACCCTTCCTGAGATGCAGTTTTAAGGCGAATGAGATAGGCAAGCAGGCACATCATTATTTGAGGTGTCTTATTAATTCACTTTGTTTTATTTCTCCCTAAGCAGCAGGAGTCATGGTTGCTGTTCTTGTTTTTTTTAAAAAGTCTCACCCTAAAATCTAACAAGTGTGGTTTTTCGTAACATCTTTTGTTTAATATTAAAGATATGCTTTGCTGTTTATCTGAATATGGTCCAGTAAGCATTTGATGTCACAAAAAAAAGAAAATATTTTATTCATTCTGTATGTTTTGGACCAGTACCAAAAACATGTCATAAAACTAAAGTAATTTCATTTTCTGTAGTTAAAGAAAAGGGATTAAACCACTCTCAAGTTGGCATCAGGTTGGACACTGGATGTCTTGTCCCTAATTGTATTTTTGTAACAAATGATAAATTGGCATTTATACTTACTTTGCTGTAATTTTCACTGAAAACATGCTATTCACAGAGTCCTCAGTCATTATAGATTTGTCACTGTCTTTCAGATTCCTCATTAGTTTTTTAGAGACAGACTGAGCAGCTCTCTGCCTTTGTTTTCTAATGTATTTTATCTCTATAATATGTTAAAACTCTGACATTTCTTATCCTAAGTGAAAACGCTATTATGTATGTTGGGCATCTCCCATTTTCTACAGCTGTCTTCTCTTTCCAATTTTGCCATTTTCCATGTTTGATTCCCCAGTTTTCCATTTCTTCAGAATTACTAAAATGCCGTAACTAAGATAGTCTTAATGATTTGTTGTGTGTTGGTCCTACTGTAAGTTTACTTTCTGGCTTCTTTCTTCCTGATATTATTTCATCTGAAGCCTTATGGTGGGTTTTATTGTGGGTTTTTTTTTTTTTTGGTTGGTCTTTTTTTTTAATGTTTGTTTGTTTGACAGCTGTGTACTGCTTCTCTTTTGCTTGCTTCATAGCTCTTTTCATTTTCATTATGCTCTTATTCCCTGCTAAATTTTCTGTCATTCTATAGTTCTACCTTTTATATATGAGCTCCTATCTGGAACAGCTTTCTTAGACAAAAATGCAAGGATTCTTTCATCTTTTTGTCACACAGAATGGACCACTAAGAATAAGACGGTTGCTGAATATTTTATTCTGTGTCTTTCAGGAATACTGCTGTGTTGGGTAACTGGGGGCCTGGGTTTGTGATGCAGTGATTCTAAATTGTACTTCATAGAAAAAAAAAATATGTTCCAAATGGATACAATGGTATTATAATTCAAAACCTTTGTGTTAAATTGGCAATAAAGTTAAGTTAAATTAACTTAACTGAAAGTCCTGGTAATCGTTTGCCAGAAGCAAAATACCAAATTATGGATTCGTAATGTGCAAGTTGCCAAATGAAAGTTGTGTTTTTTTAACTTTAAGCTATTTCAGATATTTTGGACTCAATTCTGTATTTCAGAAGATATATTCATTTCCTGACATACTCAATCTTGCAAGTTAAGAGAAGTTTAAGTCTGAGAAAACTGGCAACTTTATGATGGCCTTCCTCATATTCTGAAAAGTATGCATCAGGATAATTCCATTTATGTTTCAGATGTTTTTAATACATTTTCTTGTTTTAAGAAAAACATGTTTATGATCCTATTCCCACAGTTTGCATAGTTCTCTAGCTTCTTCACCATTGCTGCTCTTCCTTAGAATTCTTGGTAAGCACAAACATTTTAAGCTTGGTGTGGACACAGCTACAACTAAGGGACTAAGGGACTTTCTCCATTGCTTCCTAACAAAGGTCACTCTGGTCCTTAATGCACCACCAGGTTGCTTGCACTAAGCACACAGGATCCAGAAGAGCCTGGCCCAAGGGGAGGAAGCCTGCACAGGCAATTTCTCTTGTTACAGGGTTCATATCTGATACAAGAAGCGAGGGTTGATAAAGTATTGAATTAGGAGTATGCTCTACCTTTGCACTATGTTTATGGCCAAAGTAATACTCATGCAGTGACTGTTAATAAACCCATTTTTAAATTCCACATAGTTGAATATGAGAGGCAGACAGAATCAGTCTGCCTTCATGTGTTGGGTTTTTAGCATATGTTTATCCCAGTATATATGAAGTTAAATCATAATAGTGTAACTGTAACTTCTGCATAAGTTTTGGTGTCTGACATGGACTGTGAATTTCATTTTTTATTTGCTGTATCTGAATTTCCATGGATAGCTGGGTTTTAAAACCCCTACATATTGCCATAGGAGATCTTAGGAACACTTGCATTAGCCCAACATAAAAGTCTTTCCTCAATTTGTTCAGCTTCACAACTGAAGATGTAGCTGTAAATGGCATTATAGAGCTGAAGGAGGTTTTCAAATGGAAAACAGCTACCTATGCTAGGGGTTCACAATGGAAATAAGCAATATTTCTGTACCAGCTAAAACTAGTAACATTAAGCTTTCTGTTACTCTATTATATCCAGGGTACTTACGTGAAGTACTTGAACCCTATTTCTTTTGCCATCACAAAAGGAGTGAGATCTCTAAATTTCTTATGGTTTTTGAGATTAGTATTTGTTCTGCTTCCTTCAGTTGTACACATAATAAAGAAATCTACATGTATAGTTATTTGTTTCAAGAAAGGAATTTTATGATAGCAGAATTAATTTACACAGTTTGTTTAAAAATAGTATACACATTTTTTTCAAATTAGTAGTTGTCTTGGCACTATAAAATAATCCCCAAATACAGTTTTTCTGTTAGATTGTAATATGTCTGCTTGTTTTTCAAAATAATGTAAAAAAATCTTCACAATAATGTAAAAGAATTTTGCAGAGAATGCGGCAACTATAAAATTTACTAAAAATCCATAATTTTCTGCAACTGTTTGATCATTTTCCCTGAGCTGAAATATAAGCGGAGTGTTCACTCTACATGAAATAGGAAACAAAATCTCAAAAGGGTTTAAGGAACTTTAATCGCTAAGGTGATAAATACTTTACATCTGCACATATAAGCAAACTATGATTTTTTCAACCTGAAACCTCAGTTTTTTAAGTTAGGTCTAGTTCTTGTTTTTGGATTTCTGGATTTCTTCCATGTTTGAAATACTTAATTTAGCTTAAGTACTCTCTGAAATAGTGCTTCACACAGCATTGACCAATTCAGTCTTTTGAGTTCATACTATAGCAAAGAGTAAAAGTTGCCATGTGTGGTGATGATTCAAAGTGACAGTGCTGCTTGGGGGAACAGTCAAACAACTTTTATTTCGGTCAAGAAGTTAAATGTCTGTTTCTTCCTGTTCCCATTGTGCTGTTGGTTCTGATGAGCCTATCCAGACACAAAAATGTTCAAATATAAACAAAAAAAAGAGACTTTTCTTCTTTTTATTTTTTTTTCTGTGCTTTTTCTTTCACTTAAAATGTTTACAAATTAAGAGTATTTAGGACACTGTAGATCTTCACAATTGTAAAGTTGAGAAACTGTAGCGAAATGACACTTGTTTCTGCTGTTTGTTTTGTTCAAAAGTATTCTAGTCTATTTTTTTCTTTTCTCAGTTCATAGAATCTATATTAGATTTTAAGTATTGTCATAACAGTTTATTATAAAAAACCAGATGTTTAAGAAATAGAAAGATCCTGGGGGTTTGGGGAAAAATAGAGAAAACACTAGGTTTCTCATGAGCTCAGTTCAATTCCCCGCTCTCTTTTATAGAAGTAACACTCTTGGCTCTGTTCCCAGCATGATCTGATTAAGGAATGAACCTAGTTTTTGCCTAATGATCAGTTTCTGGACAGATGAACACATACTGTGCAAAAAGCAGAGAATGGGAAAGTATATTAATCTGCCTAGTCATGTAGAAAAGTCTTGTTTTCTAAGAGCATGCTCATCAGTAATGGTCCAGTTTCTTCTGCCATCATTCAGACTTTAAAAATTTCCATCAATTTAACTAGAGTCAAGTGTCCTGTAATGTTGGTCGCCTAAGAAAAAATATGTGGATTGCTCCCAGGAGAACGACTTCCAAGCTCCTCCTTTGGTTGAGGGATGTAGAGCTGAGCAAGTGGGTTCTTGGTGTTCTCCACAAGCAGTAAACCTGTGGTAGAGGTTGACTCCATCTCATTAACAATTTCTTCAGCAACACTGAAATGAGTGATTTTCTGCTGTACAGATGTAACAGTTCTGTAACTCATCCACAGGGTAAATTAAAAACGCGTATTTTCCTGTGAATTTCCTCAGCATCACTCTAAACTTTTATTTGAGATATTTCCCACTTGATATTGTGAGAGCAAATCTGCGGAATTAACAAGTCATACTGTGTGATTATGAATTGCCTGTGCCCTTATATTTCATATATGTAGAGGTAAACATGATAAATGACACAAAAATAAATATTTTTTAATGAACAGGAAGAAATAGTACAGTTTTATAGTAGCAGCTATTGTTTAATATCTGGTCAGGCTTTAGATACGCAACATCTTAAAAAAAACTACACTAACAGTACTGAGTTTTACAATGAGTTGATTATAACTAATTCAGCTATAATTCAGAAGTTTAGTCTTGTAGTAACTTAATGAGATTTTTATTGAAAATTACTATCCTTAATATATAAAAATACCATAGCATATTTTTAGACTGGTATTTTTTCTGATTGATCACAAATCTTTATTTATGTGTGCTATGTTAACCTGTATTTATTTTCTTAATCTGATGCAGGTATCAAAACTGATGAGTTTATGAATAATAAGAAATCACATGAGGTGCAGGTGATGTCAGAGCTGGTCGACAACATAGCAAAGTATTGTGGTATAAAGCAGGTAAGAAAGCATTTCTTACTGTGTGTTACCATGTACCTTCCAAATTATTATTCTTGTTGTGTTCAAATGTATAATTTTGATATTCTGTCATTGCTGTTCTTATTTTTCCTGTAAATAATTGTAGCTAAAGAAGAGCCTTTCGGGCCAAGTACATCAATACCATTTCCTCAGTTTACATACATGCAATTTTTCTGTAAGATTTTTCAGTCTTAAATTTTTGGTTAGAATCCACGTCTTAGACCTTTGTTGCAGTAAGACTAAATTTTTGAAGTATCTCGATGAACCGAGTTGGTCCAATCATTTTAATCTCTATAATACTAGTAAGCTGGCTAATGTAGCTTTATCCTCAGTTTAAACTGTAGATGTCTCCTGGCTCTGGACACTGCATTATATTCCTTTCTACATCGCAGCTGAACTTGCTTTCTGTGCAATGGGCTGTAAGTGTAAATGGAGACTAATTTCCTCCAGCCTTATATTAATTCCCAGAGAGATGTGTGGAGAACACTATATTTATTTAAAACTAAAGATTATGAAGGTATCTTCCCAGATTTTCTGCTGAACGTATTTCCCCTTAGACTTTTTTTTTCACCTAACTAAATATTTCTGAGCATAGCTTAAAATTAATGTAACGGATGTGGGTAGGGGGTGAAGAAACAGCTGCAGTGAGCAGCTCAAGTCTCTATTGCTGTGGTCCCTGGTATATCTTGTCCCCTATATTGTGCCTGACCGTTGTAATGGGAGAGTGGTAGTTGGCTTGCTTCATATCTGCACCGGGGGGGCAAGAGGGTGTGTGTTTGCTCAAAATTCATGGTGTGGCCAGTCATGTGCCGAGGTAGAGAGTTCAATGCTGTGCTCTGTTCAGTTTAGGGGTAGAGATGTCACTGCAGCATCCCAATTTCCTGCTGCCACCACTATAGACCAAAGGAAATGCCCCAAAACTTGGTTTCAGCTCCGCATTGCTGAAGCTGAACTTTGATTGGGGAGTTACTTGACTCAGACTGTGTTTAATTTAGATAATGTAAACAATGCAGTGCTCTTGATAGGTTCGGGTCAGGACTGTTCCATCCTTGGAAACAGAGATCAAAACTTTGAATGCTGAACATCTCTTTTGTGAAGAACCACTGACAAAGGCAACGTTTTAGGCAGTTTTCTTACAACTGGGATTACCCAGTAAATATAGAGCTGCAATTGAGGCCAAATACTGCTAGATGAGACGCAATCAATTTGTGAGCATCTGCGATCGCTTACAGTGATAGAAGGCAATCTCTCCAGCAGCTCTTTTGAGAGCAGTGACAAAGCCACAGTGACAAATGGGGGTGCCCTCAACAGCTACAAAGTGGATGTGCTCTGTAAAGAATAGACAGACAGTAGCAACAGATTTCTGAAAGTAATTTTTTTGCCTTCCTTACCTTTTGCTTCAGACAAGTATTAGTTGTTGAAGCGTTGAAGACTTTCCCATACTGAAAAAGCTATAGAAGAGCATAATTTGCTTATAATGCAACACTAGATGTTGTCTGTATTTGATGGAAGGTGGTGTTTCATATAGCATTTTCATTTAGGTTTTAAATAGCTCTCCTTGGATTCGGGAATGAAAGGAAAGGAAAGGAAAGGAAAACCCATGTTCAAGGAATAAAAAAAGTAGAGCCACCTTGATGACCTCACCTAAGTCACAATGAGGCTGATTACTAATAAAATCTCAAACTGATAATTATTAAGTATCTGTCAATATGCTGCAATTTCATCCAGTGATCATGTGCTTTTATCAGATGGCTTGGACTATCTTTATATAAAAGACTATTTTCTGTTTATTTTTTGCAAAAATTGCAACTTTTAATGAAAAATATTATTGCAATATATCACTGAATGTGAAATGCCGACTGCTTTATATTAACTTTTTTCCATTTTAGACATACACTATTACAAAATTTATTTGTGCAAAGTTACAAATCCCTAATATATGAAAAGAGCTTTCCAGTTACATTAAAAAAAAAAAAAAAAAAAGAAAGGCCTCCTTCTGAGTTATTAAAAAGCAACTCCTTTTGTTTTGGTTACCTTTCAACTTAAAATATGTATGAATTGTAAAGTTTTAGGAGAGTTTTTTCATTATTGATTTTTTTCTACCCTTTTTGCAAAACAAAATATATGTGGCATTTAATTAAAAAATCTAGAGCTATAAAAACACAACACATGTTTCACAACAGCACGTGTCCTCGGGGTGTTTCTTTCAGATATTACAGACCACTGACAGCTTGAAAAATGCCCTCCATTTCACCTCCATACTCATGTTGTATAATGGGTGGTAGAAGATATTGCTCTCTTGTGGTGTTTTATAATGTTAGTATAATAAATAGTAAAATGAGAATAAAAGCAAAAATTTTATTACTACTATAATCACTTCTAGGTTAATGATTTGAATTAAAACATTAAAGCAAACTAACTAAAGGGTTTTTTTCAGTCGTTTACTGCCCCTTTTAAACACCGTTCCTGTAGTACAAGTGGAACTTTATTTCATAAAGAAGCTCTTGATTAAACTCTGAAAAGAAGCCAGTGATGATTCTTCTTTGCTTAAATGCACTTTTATTTTCTTCAATGTATTTTTGAAAGTTTTCCTTGGAAATTGCAACATGTGCAGCAAGAGTTGCAATCTATAATGTAGGTATGATATAATTCTGTATTAAGCATCCATTAAATTTGTGATTTGGTGCTGGGAAAAGTTGGAGTGCTTCTAGAAACAGAGTTCTTGTTTTCTACAGAGCCAGTAACTGTGTTTAAACATAGTACCCAACTCACTGTGGACAAGACCTTTGGAGTTCATTATATCATGGAAATTTCATTTTAAAAGTTCATGCTTGGCAGATACACCATGGATTGTTGATTACCTTTCCTGATGTAATCAAGGGAAGGTAAAGCAGAGATTAATTTAATGCAGTCTATTTGTTTAGCACAAGATCATTGCCTGCTTATTTTTAGTCACATTTTCCTTTCGTTTTAAAACTATTCTCCCAGTGCTAATTTAACAATATATTACTGATTTTACTTGGAAACAACTGAAAAATCCTTACCCAAACAGCAGTTGGTCTTTACAGCCACTAGAGGTCACACATAGGAGTTAGGAACTAGCTGACTGCGTCCAAATGCAGTCTTTCTCAGAATTAAAAACCTTGTACAACTAGATGTGTGCATATTTTGCATAGTAGTAATATAAATGACATTAAATAGTAGGTAAAATGATTCCTTGGGCTCTTTTCTTTCTTTCATTTTTAAGTAATCTAGGAGGATGTTGGTGCTAAATGTGACAAATGCCTGACATTTTCAAAAAGCATGCTTAGAATCTGTACATTCTGTTTCACTAAATCCACTCCTATTCTGGATACATTCAAGGAATTTGAGGATTATAGTGTACCTAGATGGCAAATATGCACCAATATCACATGAAGAGTGCAGATGAGGCTGGATGAGGCCCTGGGCAACCTGGTCTAGCTGGGGGTGTCCCTGCGACTGCGGGGAGCTCAGACTAGATGACCTTTGGAGGTCCCTTCCGTCCTGGATGATTCTATGATGAGAAAGTCATATGCAACCTGGGCAAAAAATTTTTACCTAATAGTGTATATTCTCTACTCTTTTCTGTAGCCTATAGTGATGGTTCAGACTTTTCTTTCTAATTCTGTGGGTGTGCAAATCTTTAGAACTCTTAGCTCACTAAGAGTTTTGCTGTACTGAGAATTCTTAACTGGTAAAAAAAAATGCAGTTGAGTTTAAGATGCATACATGTAGTGTATACTGCTATTTGTACCTACAAATACTTACAAATAGTACTGTAACACTAACATTGTAAGTACGAATAGCAGTGTAAGCTTTCTTGTAAATGCGTGACAGACCGAGAACAAGACATAGATGTTTTTGAATCAAACACTTTCAGTAACATCTACAAAGAAGCCATTTTATCTAATCAAGTGAACATTATAATTTTATTTTCTTAGAGAAATGTCAGTCTGCCTTTTTATGTAAAATATTTTGTTGTATATTTATTGTGAATTAAGATACACATGATAAAAAGCTGTCATTGTGTACTTAAAAGCTCTCAGATTACCCTGGTGTCTGCTACTGTATAGTGTTTTCCTTACTATGTTGTATCAGTCGCTAAAGTAGCACGTTAGCAACTCCGAGTCAGTTACCCCTTCTATTCACTCCTTCCTCCCAAAGAGGCAGTGGAAAGCACATGAGACGTTTGAGGCCCTTTCTTTTATTACAAAAGCATGCTTTTGTTAACCAAAGCTGTATGGATCATGTGTAGAGTTTGGGAAAATGGTATAAATAAGCATTCTGACAGAAAAGGGGGTATTAATATTGCCTCTCTTTAGGTCCTATCTGAAGTTAGGCAGCATTTGATGATGCTGGTTTCTGTGCCCTGAGTGGCAGTAGATTCCTCAGTATGGGAGTTAGGTGCCTGAAGCTAAATACTGTCAACACTTGCTTTGCTAACCCTGTATCCTGACCCAGCTTAGCAAGAACAGGTTGCATTGTTTGTGTTTCGTGGTTATTTTCTTTAATAGAAAGAAGTTCTGTGTCAAAAAATATACTCAAAGTCTTTCCCAAAAAAGTCAGGATAGGTGCATTGCGTAAGTGTTGCGGTGTCTGCTTTTTGAAGCAAACCATTTATGGCTTAATTCTGTGTTTTAATCACAAGGTGGTTAAACCAAATTAACTCAGTGTATTAGAAGGGATAGATAAATGGCAAGGTAATTTTTAAATCCATGCTTAAATTTTTAGGGAATTATTTTGCATGTGATTGAAATGTATCTTGTTGCTCATTAATATAGCGAATTTTTTTCACCATTGTCTAGGTGATTGATATAGGTTCTGGAAAGGGCTACCTGAGTTCATTTTTGTCCATGCAATATAACTTAAAAGTTTATGGAATTGACTCCTCAGACACCACCACTAATGGTGCTCGTGAAAGGAACAGAAAATTGAAAAAACACTGGAGAGCATATCAGAGTCGAGCAAGAGCAAACATCGAAACCCAGAGGTTGGAAAAGGGAAACAACAGGCCAGTGCAAAGTGAAATGAATTGTAAAGCGATCAATGAAGAGCTCTTAAATCGAACCAGCAGTCTTCAACATCAGGACCAAGTGACTATCCAAGATGTAGTTCCTGCTTGCAGTTTCACAGAAACAGCTACATCTGAAACCAGCAAACAAACTGTAGTTGATTTGGCGGCTCAGAAACAGTCTGATGAGAGCAAACTTTCTGAAGAGGTTCTTGCTATTCTAAATGTTCTGCCTGCGGATGCTGTAGAAGTTTTTTCTTCATCTCAGTCTAACTGTGGGGAACTTAGCCAAGAGGAAAAGGAGCAAAGAAAAATCGCATCTCTCCAGGCTAAAGCAAGCAAATCGAGTGAATCGAATCTGTATTTTCCATTGACCTCTTGCATCACTGCCGAAACAGAACTCAGTGACATCATAACAGATCTGGAGGTATTTTAAGTAGATTGACCGTTGTCTTTACACCACTGTTTTCGTATAAACATAGTGTTTGCTGAGTCTACACAGCAAACAGTGAGTACTGTCAGTGTTGAAAAATCAATATTCTGGACCAATAGTGTTTTTCAGCCAGTTAGCAGAAGTATATCTAGCAGATACAGATTGTTTTTCTATTTTAATACGTGTTGGGCTTATTTTGAATATGTAAAGCATCCTTTAGAATGTATGAGGTTGATAGTACTCAGTGGTCAAAGTTAACAGCATACATATTAGCACATTCAGGTGTTCTACAATTGTGGTTGTAGATAACATCTAATTATTACAAAAAGAGTTATATTTACCAGGTAGATGGATATATTAAGCGCTGGAAATTCAATTTTCCTGACATTTCTTATTTTTAAAGTTTTATATTTTTGTCGTTTCAATTAAACTTTGAAGGCATAAAAGAACTTATTGTATATAGCACTCAACATAAAGAGTTTGTAAAGAGCCCCATTTGTAAATTATATTTTTATATTTTGACCTTTCATAGTTAATTTAAGTTCATTTAATAATTTACTAACTGTTGGGTAATGGGAAAAAATAGTATTTACGCTGTAAGTTCCAAAATGAATTTGCCAATGAAATATGGGTGTAAGAATGCATCTTTGTATATAGCCCAAGACTAATACTCGGATACCATATTTTGCTACACTTAAGCCAACGGTCCAGAAAGTACTTTCAGTTATACCCAGGCAACCTCACTGAAGTCAATGATGGTCCAAAAGTGTATCTGTCAAGAGATATGCTGCCCTAAAATTGTTCAGAAGTTTTGAGCATCATAATATGTTTCCTCTGTCTGGCGTGTGGTAGCCATCTTCCACTGGATTTCTGTCGAAAGAATCGCTCTAACTTCTCCTGTCCTGGAGTTTAAATGCTGCCTTGTCAAATGCCCGTCTTCCCTTAGCTTCCAAACTTTAGTCTTGTTCCACTCTTTCTGTAATTGCATGTGGAAAAAAGCTTTGTGGAATGGTGAGATGAAGCTGACTTGATAGGAAAAAAGTCTTTAAAAACTAAGCTGATTGTGACTGAACTTTTGCCACCTAAAAAATTTTGGATCGTAAGGCAAGGAGAGGGCAAGAACAGAGAAGCAGCACAAGGTAGAAGGTAACAAGGGGGATGGGAAAAATTAAAACACCAAGAAAGGGGAGGTTTACTGTTTCACATATCCATGTAGTATATAATACAAATGTGTGAGAAAATCAGAATGTACAGCAGAAAAAATAGATAGCCATGTAAAATCAAAATGATTATAGAAAGGTATCACAATTGAATGCCCCGGGCGAATTTCTTGTTGATAACCTTGTTAATAAGTAAGGCTGAAATTCAAAGCAACACTATGTTTACTGTGTAGATTCCAACTAATAATGCTCCAAGGGACAAATCTTGTTATGAATGGTGAGAAGAGGGATAATTAGGATGGAGGAGAAACAGAGGGAAAGGGAAATTGAGGAAAAAGCAGGAAGTAGAATGGATAGAAGAACAGAGCATCTGAAGCAGAAGTTCTTTGTGCTGTGGAACAAAATGCCTGTTTGTTATCGCAGTAGTAGGCACACTGCAAAGCTGTGGCAGTACTGCAGTTTTGGAGATTATAAAACCTGTTCTTTAAAGTAACAGAAATGCCTTAGATCGGTCCAGCCAATTTAGAGCAGTAAGTCTGAAGTAAGAGAAGGAAGTAGCAGTGGTAGTAATAGCAATAACAGGAAAGCTAGGAAAGACCAGGGAAAATGACCTGTGTCCAGTTAAGCTGTAGGTGTTCCCTTCCATGCAGGTAAACCAGCTACTACTCATAGTCTTGAACATCTGCTTCCTCATGGCTAGTGAAGATAGAGTACAGAAATGCATAGGTCCTTACCTGAACAATGAGCCCTCTGTCTCTCCACAGGGGCAATTCACCCTGTTTTGTGAGCACTGACAATATTTTATTTTATGCATTGAAAAATTCTAGAACAGAACAGCAGGAGTCCTCATGGAGTTCTGTATTTAAACCTTACGGCTTGATAACCATTTACAGCATGTTTGGGTTTTGGAGTTTGTTGTTGTTATTCGTGATCTTTCAGTTGAAGAGGGAGATGCTTTATTGTTGTTGTTTTTTTTTTTTCTTTTATTCTTAGGACTGTATCATGGTGGGTCTACATACATGTGGCGATCTTGCTGCAAATACATTACGAATTTTTACTGCCAAGCCTGAAATCAAAGCAGTTTGCAGTGTCGGCTGCTGCTACCATCTGTTGTCAGAACAGTTTGAAAACCAAGAAGGTAATTCTTCTGAGTTTAACTTGTGGCTGCCAGTTTGCATGTTGAGAATATTATACCTTTTAATTAATAACCTCCTTGTGTTTGTTCCTTTCCAGTGGCTTATTTCGTACTGGTTTTAATTATATTATGTGGGTCATTCACTCCCGGATGCCCTGTAGCTTTTCTGTTGTGCCAATATTCCTAATATTCTTACTAAATTAGGGACATTAATGCAGAATGTTTTTATGTGGTTATGAATACAGCTGGTTTTGTTCCATTACTTCACTTGTAAAATGTGGAGGCTTTTTTGGTCCAATATGTTTTCATCCTTTTGAAATATTTTGTACTAGATTTTGCCGTTGGCTGTCTGCATGCAATATCCATTTATGTTGAGTTGTACATGTACAACTATGAGTAGAATTAAGTCTTTGTAATGTAAGTTACTACTCTAAAAAACACTCATCTGAATGCTGTGCTCTGGGGCATTGCCAGTTTAGAACATTATGGAACAGTATACATATATATATATAACAATTTTTCTAGGGGACACAACCTGAACATTGTTTTAGGATTCACACTACAAGCAAATTTTTCTTCACATATGAGGTTTTTCCATTTTTTTTGTTAGAAAATTGATATCTTTGTGTGAAAGCTAAATTCTCTACCTTTTTGTACAGCCTTCAAGCAACAGAAAGTTATAGACTGTCTTTGCACAAATGGAGTGAATGCATAGTGCTGGCTTGTTGGGTTTACTAAGGAAAGTTCATGATCTTCCTGACGTCTACTGTTTACAGAAGTCTGGTTCAATACAGCCTGTATATCAACTTCAAAGTTAACTAGTATAAAGTGACATAAAATAATAATAAAATATATAGACAGCTAAAAACTGTTGCTTTCTATTTCAACATCCTAATGCTGTGTTTTGCCTAGCATTTTCTACAGCATTTTCTGCTACTTTTTCATGTAGTGTGCAGATTTACACGTGCATTAACGTGTATATTTCAATTTAGCTCATTTATTTTTAATGCATAATGAATAGCACTAAATAGCTGGCTTTCCTGGGACAAGTGTTATGTAGCTGAGCAATCTAAATGACCATCTGCCGAAGTCTTAGAATCTGATCACCTTATAAACCAAACATGAGAGAAAGGTAAAGCTTATTTTAACTCTTTCAGGGAACCTCATGGACAGAAAGGCAGGTGGACCACAGCTGATATTCTTTAACAGTTGGCTGCTCAGGTAGCTAAGGCACAACTCCAAACTGACCATGACATTTGCTAGCTCTTGCTTGATTTAATGATCTTTTCATGTTATTTTTATCTTGCTCTGCAACAGTTTCAAGAGATTTTGCAGTGTATTAGTTTCACTTATTTCACAATACTTCAAATGATCCCAAGAAACAAAGAAAAAGAACACACAATCAGAATTCCTGCATTGCGGGAACATTCACTAAGTGTGATTAATAAACACCACACAATTCTTGTTTACATTAAGGTTTTTAAAAATGGTGAACTTTTCAGACACTTATTGTGTGTCTGAAACATTTGGTTGTTTCTTGTTATTGCAAAGAAGCTACAGCTTCCTATTGTAGCCATAGGATTACTTTTTCCAGACCAGCTTTACTAAATTATTATTACTCAGACACCACCAAAGGATCAGATGTGATAACCTATTCTGCGTTCAAGCAAACAGACCTACATGCACAGTGGTAAGAGATATTGCAGTTTCATAGCAGTGTGGAAATGAAGCCAAATTGCACATTGGAATTTCTGGCTGTTTGATTTTTCTCAGCCTGAAGGATAAAAATTACTCTCAAAGAAGAATCTTTAGGCAGAACAAAAGGACATTACAGTATTCTTTTTTTGGAAAAGAACACATAAGTAGTTCCAGTGATGCTTAAAAAACTGCAATTTTTTTACTATTGCTATGAGGGCACATATTCTAAAATCTACAATGCTGTTGTCATATTCCCCTGGTAAAGCCATTTGTTATGTGCCTTGTTTGTGTAGCTTGTATGCAGGGGAAGGGCTCGGGCATAACAATATCCAAGAGCTTAATTTTTTTCAAAGGGAAATTGGGAAAGAATTAGGACAATAGCCTTGTGCCTGTACTTCCTATGCATGGATTTCAAACTTGCAAATCTTTCTATAGGATTCTGAGGGACCCTGTAACTAATCAGATGGTATGGATCCAACAGTTCACTCTGCAAGAAATAAACTAATTCCACTTGCAGCTGTCTAAGGCAGGTGAATTGTTGTACTGCTTCCAAAATGGACCAAGGCATAGAGTTGTGATGACATGATTTAACTTTGAAGTGGCTTCTGGAAGTCATCTGGTCCAAATCACTGTGCAAGGCAGAGCTGGCTTATATCAGGGTGTTCAGGAACTTGCCCAGTCATGATTTGAATACCTTCAAGGGCAATGACTTAGGAGCCCATTCCAATGTTTTCCCTCACCACAAAGGTTTTTTTCCCTCTTATCTATTAAGAATTTGGGGCTTTATCTATTGTCTTTTCATTGTGTACCTCCAAGGAGAGTCTGGCTTAATCTTTCTGTTCCCTTTCCTTTAAGTAGTTGAAGACAGCAGTTAGATCCCCCTTTGACCTTTTCTGCACCCCGGCAGTCCTCTTACCATGACTGGACACATTCCAGAAAGTCAGTGGTGTGGTGGGCTGGAGAGCCCAAAGAAGCACTCTAGGGATTCTCAATCTCACAAATGCTAAAAAGGGGAAATAATCGTATACCTTAACCTGCAGCCTTCATTGTTAAGCTTCACAGCCCTGTCAGTTTTCTACCCATCTTAAAGTCATACCTTTCCAGTTTGTCTATAAAGACACATAAGGAAGCCTTGCTGAAAGCCTTGGTAAGTTAAGGTAGTCTGACTATGCTCTATCCTAGTCCATGGACCCAGTCACTGCATACAAAAAGCAATTAAATTTGTCGGTCTCCGGTAAATTCCTGCCAGCATTCCTTCTTGGTCTTCATGGGCCTGGGCATGGTTTCCAGGAAAATTTGCTCATTAAGCTTGTTGAGAACTGAGGTTAGGCTGAATATGGATGTGATATTTGCCTTTTTCCTGTCATCAAGATGTTCCCTTGATGGATGTGACCTTTCAAAGATGATAGAGTGTGGCCTTTGTGTGACACCAGCTAGTTCCCACAGCTTCCTGAAAGGCGCCCCAGTGGGTCACATGCACTTGTGTGTTTCCAGTTTGCTTGTGTGGTCCCTGAGCTAATATAATCTCTACTGTTGGTAGTCTTTCACTTACCCAGGCTCTGACACTAAACTCGGGGAACCTACTGGCCAATCTACGTATCAGCCAGAGGTTGCAGAGTCCTATAGAAGCCTTACGTGGGAAGACAAATTAGATTTAGGGCTAGGTCTCTGTGGTGATGGATAGAAGACTTTCCTAAGTAGCAGAGTGAATTGTACAGAATTTGCTGCAGCACAGGAAATCACTTATTTGTCTGAAATCACTCCAGTAAGCAAGGACTTGTCTGCAAGTACACAGTGGCAAATTCTGTTATAAAGTATTTTATACTTATTTCATCTTGTCTTAGTAGCTTTGAGGTTTTGAGGTTTTTAAAAACGTGGTTTAAAAATGTCATTTTAAATTTTATATCTATATTATCTATCTTATATCTATATTATCTATTTGCTCAGTTTAAAGGCTTTTTTATTTTCTTGATGTGCTCACCCTTAAGGGCAAGGTTGCAGCAAGTTCACCTCAAAGCTCTTTCTCCCAGAATAGCACATTTTCCATCTTCGCTGCTTCTTTGATGTAAATGCAGATGGTTGATCTCATAAGCCTAGTTGAAGCAGGTGTGGCAGCTCACAAAGAAGCTGCTCTGGACCAATGGTTGCAATAACTTGAGATGACTGGACTGCATGTTGTTTGTCAGTTAAGTTTTATTTGATACCAAATCAGTCTTGTTTGAGGCCAATGAAAAATTTATTTTTTCTCTACATATTAGCCGGAAATAATGGGTATTCATGGGAAGAATTTTTACCTGTTTTGATGCCTAATGTAGTGTTTATAAATCTGAGGTAGTGAGCTGATAGAATATCAACAAAATTTTAGTATGCGGTTTTTGGCGGGCTATTGAATTAACTTGGCTATCACAAGTTTGGGATTTTTGTCTCTGAGGAGCTGACTACAAGGAATAATGCCTTACATTTCTCATAGATTCTAAAAATAGTAAAGATATCACAAGATTGCCTGATTCAATTTGCCATTGGACCCTCTGCTAAATTCAGCCGGAAATTTTTATAATGGGACCTAATTCCAAATTATGCTGGGAACAATTTTGAACTCTTTAGATCATGAAAGACTTTGTTTTGATTTATTAGTAACTGCAACAACCAAGAGGTGCTGTGTAATGTCAAATTTCAATTCAATTAAAAAAAGTTGAAGCCAATGACTTTTAACACCTGTTTAAATTTCACTGCTGTTATAAGCAGTACCAAATACTAAATTTCAGTTAATAAGGAATATTATGACAGCTCTTGGAAAATTTTAAGTAATTTTACTTTGGCTTTCTCTAAGGAGAATTGGCTGTTTATACAGAGATTCTTCTATGGATAAAATGCACTTAGCCATTAATATAATTGATTCCTTTGGGGTTTATCTTCACTGTTGCTGCATTAGATAGTCAATTACAGCAGAGTAGTAAGTATTTTACTATTTATTTGAGATTTTTTACATAAACCTATTTACATAGTGAACCATTATAGCAGTTTTTTCTGGAAAAAAATCAAGTTTTTATATGAATTTTAGGTTAAGAAAACCTCTGTGTCTGTGTTCAGGAGCTATTCTTAGGATTCTTGGGAACTTTTATCTTACATTCAGTTAAGAAATTTCTGGGGCAAGGTAACAGCTGGACTATGGTTATCACTTGACAGACAGTAATTATAAATTTAAGATATTTTCAAAAAGACTTGAATTTCCTTAAAAAGGAGTTGATGTGTTTCTGTATTCTGAGGCTCTTCCTTCCATCCTCTGTACCTCCAAACACATCAGCACCAGTCTAGAAACCAGTGAAATTCTCAACATATCATCTGTTTTGAGAAAAAAACACGAGCATTACTATCGTCAAGGAGCTACATTTGTGAATATTTCATAATGTGAAAGATGACATAGGTGTATGAGTAGTTTTGATGATAGCTGTCTGATAGAAACCCTTTTTGAGGTTAGCTTGAGTACTGCAAATCATTAACACCAGATGTTTTAAGGATTTCTAATATCAGGTCATTGCTCAAGAAGACTATCCTGGAATCCACGTAGCTGGTCAATAAGGCACTCTGGAAGAAGTCAGCAAACATTTTGCAGAAAAGTAAAAGTCTGGGATTCTCAAGTTAGGTAAATAAAAGCTGTGGCTACATTTGTTAGACTATGACTTTTAAAAGCTAGTTAATATAATTAAGGGAGCTAGAACTAGTCTCAAAACTGAATTTTCTAAAGGATTCCTTACCAAATGTAATGGCTTCACATTACTCCGTTCCACTGAAATGTGGAAATATTAGTCACTGTTTTATAAGTATTAGAGTACAGATGATTTATGTGTTGCCTAGGTATATTTTCAAAGATACTCCACGGCTAGTGTCTTAAAATAGCTATCACTGATACCATGGCAACAAAGGAAAACACTTCCAAGCAAAAGATGAAAAAGCTTGATTTCTTTTCCAAGGCATCTTTAGATATTACTGCACAGGGCACATTTCCATGAATTTGCGACAGAAGTAACTAGTCACTAAACCCCAGATGTTTTCTATCAAAATTGATCCTGAAAAAAATATAAAAAAATATTAGCTAGGTAAGTTTTTCAGACATTAAATGACAGCGTTACCTATTTAAGTTATTAAAGTATTTCATTAATAAAAGTAGCAAAAATATATTCAAATATGAAACTATCTCAGATTTATAATTTTTTGTATATTGAAATTATAATTGAGAAAGCCAAGGCTTTTGTAATGCACTGTACCTAAAGCGTGCCCTAGGTCTGGATTTTGAAAATTGGTTTGATCACAAGTGATTCTGTTTCCTGAAATGGAAGAACATTTTTCTTCCCCACTATCCCCTTAATCCTGCAAAGTCCTGTTTAGTTATGTGATTTTTAGGAAAAATACAATCACAAGGGACTGAATCTTTACCTAATGAAAATCTAGTCATTCTAATGAAAAAAGAAAAAAATATATATAGTTTAAGTAGTTCCTCTCCTTTATTTGGAATCCTAGAGGTAAACTGAGATACCACTATGTCTTGGAAGATAGATTCCATGGAAGGCCCAAACCAGGTTGAGTTATTTGTTTTTCATTACTGTCTGGACTAAGTTTGGCAGTGTATACAAAGAGACAAAATAGGTTGTGCGTGAAGGATTTTGATGAGGATAATAAATATTATTTTCTCCTGAAAAGTCTTAGGGGAAGGAAAAAGTACATTTAATTCCATTTAATTGCAATCTCAGCAGATGCTATTGAGAATTTTATATCATTGTTTGGAATTACTTATTCATCTTAAATAATCTTTACTCAATAATTACTCTCTCTTTTTCCTCGTACTGAAACATGCATGTGAAATTTTGGTATCATTTTGTAATATGAATCCTCTAGGATTTCAGAATTGCTGAAGATAAATAATTGTCCTTTGGCTATGATCCAAGCTTAACACTTCTGAATATAGATTTGTTGTAACTTCATTAATATTAATAGAGTTTATTAAAGAATGAAGATGTTGAGTGATATAGTTTCCATGTTATTTTTATGACTGAAACGCTATGAAACAGATCTTCGATTAGTTGAAACTGGCATAATTTCACTGAGATAGTCCCAACGGTAAAATAAGCACCAAATTTTCATCATGTGCACAATGTTATATTAGAACTACGTTTAGTTGGGTTTTTCAAGATTCTTTAATCTTTTAAATAGCTGAGAATTTTGCAAACTTCTTTTTGTCTTCACTACTACAGGTAATGATATCTGTAATTCTTTGCTATCAAAGATCAGTTAATGAATTAGCTTGCTTTGATACTCTTTCACACGTCTGCTACATGTGTAGACTTGAGAGTATGGTTTGAATGTCCACATTGCTTACATCATGTTCTCTGGCCTTTTTTGACAGATTGGCATCAGTATATAAAAGAAGACATTAATTTTTACATGAATTAATATTTTGAGAACAAAATGGAATGAAGATTCAAAATAAACATACAGCCTATCCTGGCTTCATCCTCCATAACAGAGATGTGGAAATCATGCAATTTGTTAACATCAAAGTTTCTTCTCTTCCAGTATCTTGTCTTTCATAGAGGCCAATACCAGGCATATAGGGAAGAGTATGAAATCATAGGGAGTACATAGCATTGTTTCCTCCAAATACTCTTTCACGCCTCCAGCATGAGTTTCTTGGAACAACGTGTTATATTTGCAAAGAACCCTTGATGGATTTTTATGCCTCGAATCCTTCAGATTACTTTTGAACATATGTACACTTTTTACACACATGCTACAGTAAGAACTCAACTGCTTGTTGCATGAAGAAACATTTCCTTTTCATTGTTTTAGGGCCACTAACTGCATGTCTCTTTTTTATACCCCTCCAATTTGGGTGTAAAAGCCAGTGCACTATTCTCTATTTCCTCCGTCCTGTTCATGATTTTACAGGTTTTTCGTTCCCCCATTATTTGTTTCACAGTTTGAATTTTTCGCATTCTTTCTCACAGTCCTGTTTTATTTCTCTGCACCTTTTGAGATGCTTTTACTTGTTATGGCAGGTGAGAAAAACAAATCCAAACACAATATTCAAGATTCAGGTGCAGCATAGATTTACATAGTAGCATAATAGTATTTTCTGGGTTTTCTTTTCCTTAATAATTCTTAGTATTTTTTCCTTTTTCTTAGTATGGAGCTGATCTTTTTATTGAACTGTCAACTCTCAGTTCAAAGCTGTTCATTGTATATCTAAAGTTAATATTTTTCCTAATTTGAATCACTTTCATCTATATTTAATTTTATATGCCATTTCATCTCTAATTTTTATTAGAAATGGCTCTATTTTTTATTACCCTTAGGATCATCAGCAAACTTTGTCCTGCTCTTCAGTAACTTTTCCAGATCATTTATGAATTTGATCAACAACCTGTTCCAGCACAAGTCTCCTTAGGCCTCTGCTGGTGATCTCTGTCCTCTGTGAAAAATGGTCTTCTATTCCTGTCCTTTGTTTCTGTCAATTACTCGCCCATAGGAATACTTTTTATCTGGTTCTTTGTTTTGATAGTTTCTCTAATGATCTCATTGAATGCCATTTGGAAACCCACTATATCTTTCTTGTCTCAGTGTTACTTGAAGCCTTCAAAAAAAACTCCATTATGTTAGTAAGATATGACCTCCCTTTAAGGAAGTCATGTTGACTCTTCCCAAATATGTTGTATTTGCTTATATACTCAATATACTTTAAAAATGATTCCTCTCCATATAAATCTGAGGCTTCCTGTTTGGGAGCTCCCTGGACCTTCCCTTGAGCTCTTCATAAACATTAATATTACATTACCTGATTTTCAGATCTCTAGAACCTAAGAGCTTTAATCAAGAAGTTGCACACTGCAGTTTGGCAGTATCAACCTGGGTTTAGTTTTGGGGTAAATGCCACATCGCCTTGGCAATTTTTTGCTGTTTACAACTTCTGGTTTTCTCTAACTTCTTCTAGGGATCCATCAATTTTAGATATGTCATCCGATGAGCTCTTTCTCTGAAGCAGGGCTGTGGCTTAAGAACTGCATTTAGCTTTACTTCCATGCTTTGTTTCCTTGAGCAGTCCTTTATAGCTTTATCACAATTATAGTCCTACAACTACTATCTATTTATAAGAAATCCTGTAGACACTCCAATATCTGCAAAAGGTCAAAGAGATTTGAGATTAAAGATGAAGAAAAATTGGGATCTAGGCAATTTGTTATCAAAAGAGCACACGGAATTATTTTTTACTCTTTTGTTTGCCTGTGCCAGTTACACTACTGACCTAAGAAAGTTATCTGTTAATAACCTTTTTTCTTCTGTCACAGTGAAGAACACAGTTAAACAGCGTATGCTCTCTCAAGGAGATTCAAAATAACACCCTAACACTTTGATGCTCTGAAATGGAATCAGCATACTTAGAACATAATAAAAATTACATAGCTGAGAAGAGAAAAACTTCACCTTCTTTTCTTTTTTTTTATAATGACTGTTATGAGATTAAGTGCAAAAAGACTCATTATACAGAGAGCAGAAGAATTACTAGAGCTATATATCCTTAGTAAGCAAGATTACTCTCCTGTTTGGAAGGTGGTATTTATAAGATTGTTGAGTCACAATGTCACTGTATATTTTCCACTGGTCTGAATAAGGCAATTCCTTCCCAGGCTTCTGTAAGAATAGAGTCTGTGCATAGTGACAGCCTTTGTTTGTTGAGAGCAAAGAGCTTATGGGTTGTGAACTAATGCCTGTTTCTCCAGCAGTAATTAAGGACTCTAACATGAATTTTCTGGAAACAAAATATCATGAAAATGATGAACTACATATGTTCAATATACCATTTATTTCAGTAACATCTGCAAGAATGTAATAACAGTCTTTTGAAAAAAATGAAGTATAGAATAATTGCCTATTTACCTTTTTTGAAACAGAAGAAAAAATTGATTGTTTCAACATAAAATCTCTTACATTATTCATTTTATACCCAACTAGGCAAATAAGCTTATTGTTGTATTTGTCAAGGGAGAACAAACAGAAATAATCTTTCAAGCTGAAATCTTAAAGGTCCCTTCCAACCTAGATGATTCTATAATTCTGTGATTCTATAAGAAAACAGAGAAAACTTTCTTTTGAAAGCAAGGGCCATTTTCAAGTACAGAACTTCAGAAAACTTTTTCTTGTCGTGAAATACAGTTTCTGCAAAATCATTTAATATATCATCCACAATTTTAGTGGCATACATTGATTTTTGTTAAGTCTTAGGATATTGCTTTTTTATACTTTGTAGCATAATGTCAAGATAAATATCCAATTATACACGTTCTAATCCTTCAGCCTACAACACATAAGTAGGCTAAACAATTTGTAGTATTGGAGTGACTTCAGCAGGGTTTCTTTTTAGCATAGTATTCTGCATCGAGTAGTTCAATTTCAGGGCCTCAGCAAGAAAGATCTAATGTAGCGTGTGACCTTTGAATGTTGATTCCAACTTGGATGTTTCAGTGTTTGTCATGCTGAAGATGACTGATGTATTTTAATAATGGTATAGCATAGCCACTCCTACAGGTCCTAGAGGATAGGAGTATCTCATGTTTGTTACAGGAGACCCATTTCCACAAGACATAAATTTCCCAGCTAATGATGATTGGGATGAGGAGAATTAGAAGTAGGATGTATAAAATACAATTCTTTTAGTATTCCTGGTTACATTAAAAGATATACGAGCATAGCTACATATTGTGTCTATGTATATATTAAATCTCTTTCTTCTAGTTTGCAAATGGGATTTGTCTGATTTAGGATATGTATTCTTTTACTTTTTTAAATTTGTGTCATGCCTTGCTAACTGAGTGCGTAGAGAGATGTCTGGTAGTGTGAAAAGGCAGTAATTGGCTTCAGTGGGAGTTTTCTCTAAATGAAAGGGGTAGACAGATCTAGTGTGTAAAACGGACTTTGCCAGAGCTGAAATTCGTATCTCTTTTGCATGGAATTTAATAAAAGCAACTGCAGGATATTCTGTTGTCCAGTCTAAGAAAATAACTTTTTATACATTAAAAAATTGAGAAAAATACATGATCACAGTATAAAGAGTTTATATAGAAATACTCTTGCTTTAGCTTATACATTTTTAGGGCAGTTTACTGATTTTTTTATCCTTTAATTCCAGTATATTTTTTCACTAAGGAGAGTTTATACATTTACCATGTTTACTAGTAAAGATGAGATTTTTTTTTCCAGGTCATTTAACTTTAAAATTTGGGTTCATTTTGGTTTTCAGTTAATATGGTTGTAATTAGCACTTTGCAAAATATAGATTTTTTTTTATATATAGACAATTTTGAGTGCCACAATATGATGTTCTTTTTACTAGTAAATATTTTGGTCTGTAGTTTTGGAACATAACTGTTGTCTTTTGAATTAGATAATTTGAAGTGGCATAGTATTTAATACAGAATATATATGCCATGTTTATTTCTTATTCACTGGGTGTTTGGGTTGTGTTTAAGTTTTATTTTCGTGTTTCTGGTGTTGATTTTTAGTAACTAGTGCTAACTTTCTAGAATTAGGTAACAGATCTAAAAAAGCAATATTTTAATACGGTGTTAGCAAATATTTATTTTCATTTCCTGTCACATCTACTAACCTCAACTTTAATGGCATTCCCTGGGTTTGTTTCTAGTACTGGAATGAACTATGTTTTCTCCTGAGAGACCAGGCTTCTTCACTGAGCTGCTTCTGAACCTGAGCTTGCCATTTCCATCCTCACGCTGCTTCTCTGATTAGTCTAGATTGTAAGTCATTCAGAGCCTTCCAAGTAGCAGTCTAAAAGAATGGGGGTCTCTCCTTACCTTCCTATGGCCCCTATGGACACGCCAGTACTGACATAAAACTGTCAGTAACCATTTATTCATCATTCACTTGCTGTTGCCCTCCTAGGTTTTCTTTTAATTTTCAGTGATGTGTTTCTATTATTAATCATGTCGTATTGTGTTCAGAGTAATAGATACAAAAATCCTTTTCTCTACAAAAACATATTAAGAAGCATACTTTTTTAAGAATCTGATTAAATAAAAAAAAGGAGAATAAAAAAATTAGAAGATAAATTAATTTTCATTTTTAATATCGTTTACAGTTCTCAAATGTGCCCTGCATATTATTTTTTTTAGTTTTACACTTTTAGGAATGCTGGGGAAGAGGGAAGGTTCTAGTTAGACAAAAGGAAATTCCCTCAAGGCTTTTTAGATCACAGCTTTTTATATGAGTAAAGATGCAATTGAACCATTTACCATACACTCTTAAGAATCTATTGATTTTCTAACTTCATATACTAAATAGAAATTCTAGGACAGAGGATAATTAAGAATAAGGGCAAAGAGAACAATTTAGTTTTATCTATTATAGCTTTTTTTTTTTCATCTTGACCACCAATATGTCAGGAACTACCCAAGCAAAGACAGTTCGTGTGGTTGTTACCTCGCAAGTACTGCTCTTTGAATAAAATAGCTGAAGAGGAGATCTTAGTGCCAGTCTTGTGGATTCAGCCATGAACACAGGTTTCGGGTGCCATGTCATGTTACCCTTATCTACATGTCTTTGGTGAGAATCTCAAAGCATTGCTGGCCAACACGTATATGATTAATACAGAGATTTTTCAATGTGCTTGGCAGTCCTTGTGCAATTACCTCACACTGACAGCTGTGTCTGATCTTCAGTCAGTTGTGCTTTTTCTGTACAATTGACACTCCCTTTGTTTTTGCCTTGAGTATTCTCTGGCTGCCCAAGAGTGGTTGAAAATAGGCCCTTCACATAGCTTTGTATTTCTCTCCTTCTTTGTTTTTCTTTTTCTTTCATGATCACAGAAAGAGATCATAGACACTCAAGTGCACTGGATGTGAAGTACAAAAATGTAACTGAAGTTAATTAATAAGTGTCTGAACTCTGAGTTTCTCATGCTTTGAAATAGAGAAAATGAAGAAAAAAAATCAGTAAAACCTTCGAAAAACAGCTCCATGTATCGGTGGAAATTACGCATCTTAAAAACCTAAATCATACACTGAAGCAGAGAGAAAAATTGAGGAATTATGCTTCATAACTGTAGTGGAATTTGGACATTAAGGGTACAGACTGTAAGGGTGGAGAAAGATGAGACACTAAGACATCTGGAACGACTCAGTTGAAGTAGATGTTAATATCAAAATAATAGCAAATGAGTAGGAGATTTGAGTATTGTAATAAAAAATAAAGATAAGAAAATATAAAACAGAAACTGGAGTTCTCTTAGGAGCGCTTCTACATTATATTAATCTGTTCCTACATGCAATATTTTACATGTGCTTGTATTGATCACACTTCATAAATGATGTGGGTAGATGTGGGTGTGTTTATCCAATGCAGTTTTTAAGTGGTAAGAGACAAAGATATATGTAAGCATTTAGAACTGAAGAGGTTATACTGCAATGATAACTCACTGAATGGTATCGTTAGGAAGTACTGATAATACTTATACCATTTTGAAATACATTTCAAATACTTAATGTTAACATTTTTATATTATAATTTCAAATCATTAATAAATTTCTCTATTAAAAGTAAATGGCAAAAAATAATACATGAAGTTCAATACAGAAGCTGATTTGAGTCTTAATGTCAGTTTTTAAAGGAAATGTAAGACATCTGTCAATAAAAACTATTGTGTCAATGATTTCATACAGCACTAGCTGTAGGTGTACAATCAGCATAACTGTACTAAATCAGAATAAGTTATCTTTCTCTTGAAGTTATCTTCTCATGCTTAAACACTTCAAGAGGCTAGTGTTTCACAACACTTCAATAATAAATTGCCAAAATAAAGACAAAGTTTAGAAATGAAATAAGCAGTGGTTGTTTTTCTAAGAAGAATACGACTTCTTAAACAAACTACGATGCGTAGAGCGTAGAACTTGAGCCTGTGCACTTAAAGCATATTTCTGCCTTCTCTTTGCCACGTGCTATTTAGTCTGAACTTCATTACTAGAAAATAAATTTCTCCTGTTGTCGTCATGTATATACTAGAAAATTTCAAAATCTTAAAAATAGAATAGGAAGATAAAGTGCATGTCAAGAAAAGCAGCATTTTATATGCTGTTTTATAGCATTTTGCCATTTTTCGTAACTTACTTGTGTTACTTTCTTTTTAAAGAGCAGATGAAGATTTTCAAAACTGTTATTATAATCATCTAGCCTGTAAGCAAAACCCTGATTTTTTATTTTTTTTTTCATTACTTCTCCATTAGCCATTGGGATAGGCATTATTTCATGACAAAAATTGTATCATTTCTGCTAGCATGAGTTTAACAAATAGTGTTCAATACATTACCTCAATAAATCTATCTCTTCCAGAAGGTTAAGTAGAAAACATAACAAATTAGTTGTTATATTGGGAACTGCAGTTTGGAACAGTTGGGAATTGCAAGAAAGTAAACATATGAGAAGCATAAATGCAAATGCTTTTTCATGAACTGTTTGCAAAGGAGAATAAACAAGAAACCTTGAGATCACATGGAAACCTAATTAAGCTTATTCATCTAGTAGTAATAAAACCTGTTGGTCCTGTTGTTTGCTAGAAACTGTATACTGCTGTAAAGCTGTGCAAAGTAAATTTTCAATGTTAACACGCTAGAAATCATAGTATTTTACTGAGATTGAAGAACTATGTAAGGCCTAATAGTGGAGATAGTGGAGAAGCTCATCCCGTTCTCTTGAACTTTCTTGGAAACCTCTGTGCGCATACAAAAGGATCCAAAGGATTAGCCAGTGAAATCCTTTCGTCTTACTTCTACTACCAGATATTTTTTCTATAACTTACGAAAAAGGAAGCATAAATAGAAAACATTCAGGCTTCTATATTTTGGAAATCTTGTTTCCTAGCTACAGTTAATTGTTTTGTTAGCTAAACAACTCTTAAAAACTTTCTTTGAAACTCTGCTGAGCCAGTAACAGTCTTAACGGATCTGTGAATAGGATGGTAACAACAATAAGGCTTGCCTGAAGCCTTGTTGTGATTTATTCTTTTTTACTACTCAGTGTAATGTTTTCAGGATACCAGATGTCCATATATATTGCCTTTTCTATCATTTGGAAGTCAAATAGAACGGGAGAAAATCCTTTACAAATAAAGTTCAAAAATAGTACAGGTACTCCAGATGGTATAGGTCGCTACTCTAGTAGTATTACAAACAGTACACAAAATGGAACAGTGCTGAAGTCCAGATTCTCCACAAAACTTAACAACAGCTTCCTGAAGGTCTTACTAAAGGGTCTAAATAATTAGAGGACAGGAAATAACATATGACTTGCAAGACTAAGTTAAGAAATAAGAAAATAATTCTGACAAAATATTAAAAAACAGTAGTAACATTGAGTTCCCAGAAGATGTAGAAAGTTACTCTGATAAACTTTATAGAAAATTTAGTCTTGTTCAATTGAAGATAAAGTATGAGACTTAATATTTACTCAAAATCAAAATGTTCTACCAATATAGACCTGAGGCTTTGTGATCTCCTTTGCTAAATAGCATTGAGTGAAAAATTCTGTGAATATTTTTCAGTTGTGACTGTCATCTGGATGTATTTGCACTTGTTTCCCAAAGTTTTAATCTCCTCCACAGAATTTCAAGTGTATCATAGATTGAAGTCAAGACAGCTTCTCCATTTCTGCCTGTTAGAGGAGTGAGAAATTAGCTAAGATTAGTCAGTTAGTCATGAGATATACCAGTGGTCACAAGAAGAGTTAGTAAATCTGTTGAGGGATTCTTTAAAATATGCAAATAACATGCAAATAATTATGCAAATAAAAAAGGATTCGCCCACTTATGTTTTAAGATCCATAAAGTTCTTTCATTTTTCAAAAGACATGAAGAACATTGTAATGGAAAAACAGTGATGAAAATTTGAAAAGTTCCTATTAAAGTCATTTTCTAGGTTAGAAGATACTGTGGCTATTAGAAAAATGTTCTTTAATGTCAAAAAAAGAATGATAAGGATGGGATTAGTTTGCCTAACTTCTTGTTTAACACTTCCATGAGTCTATGACTGTTATTAACACTAATCAGAGGGAAATAATAGGAATTTGTTCCATGGCTAAAAGCTGGAATTGTTATTTTCTGTTTTATTCAGCTTTACATTTCTGTGTAATATGCACTTTGTCTTACCCTGCGATGTGCAACTGGATAATTATGATAAGAATATTTTCTCACTTCAATCAGATGTATTCAGTTTATAGGAACAGTGAAAAATAACAGCAAGTGTGTTTAAACTACTTTGATAAATATTTTTTTGGTGTAAGTTTCCAACGAACCATGCTGTCCCACAAAGCCAAAGTAGGATAAAATTTTTCATGATGCTGCTTTTACTCTATTATATTTACCATGTTTTAACTGTATTATCTTTCCTATGTTCTCTTCCTCCACATTAATATTATATTGCAGTTTATAGATTTTGCTCTAAAACATAAAGAATTCCTAATTATTTTTTTGCAATGATTTATTTTGATGTAATATTTGCAGCAATTCATTTTATTCAATGTATGATCTCATCCTTGTAAAAGGTTAGCTTAGGAGTAAAGTAGTTGCCAAAGAACTGATAGGTTCTGAAAGGATTATACCCCAGCATAGCTTCAGTTCAGTTTATCAAATGATTACCTGGTATTTCCCATTTTGCTGCCTTCTCATGGGAAGGAGAATTTTGTCTGATTGGCTCCTTTATACTGAATTATAACATGATTGCTTCATGTGCTCTTGAACACTTGTGCTGTTGCTGTGAAATCTTCCACAGAATACCTATACTTAAAATGTTGATTGAATGTTTTTGGATATTTATATTGTTTAGAACAGCTGCTGTGTTGTCTAGTAGAAACACAATAGGTTAATTAATGAGCTACATAATATTAAGTATATCTGAAAATAGTTGCAGGAACCAACAGAATTTCCAGGGTTTTAAAATACAGCTGATAAATATATGAAACTTATAGCAATATATTCATCCTATAATTTATTGTGGGTTTTGTGGTTTTTTTTAAATCAACCGTCATCTAGTTGGACTAGATGATCTCTAGAGGTCCCTTCCAATTCTGATGATTCCATGATATGCTAGAGAGTGGACTGGATATGAAAAAACAAATAGAACTCAAAGCAATATTGTAGAAATTTGGCCAACTTGGATGTACGCAAAAAATTCTCAGAGCATTATTTTCCCTCTCTTTTTCTCCTATTTTGCAGTTTTGATAGTTTAAATGAAGGTAGTGCTTTGCCTGATTATCTTTTTCAAAAGTGTCCTAAATTCTTCAGAATTATATATGAGCATAGTGCACTAATATTGAGATTGTAGCTCAGTGGATAGACACTTTAACTTGCATGGATGATTAGTTTGCCTAGAGGACAAGATGTAAATTAGAAGGGGTAACCTGAAAAGATCAATGATTTCATCTTGCTAACTCGGTTTGAAAATTTAATTTTGAAATATTTTAACATATGTATTAAAATGACTTATTAATATCAGTCATACAATAGAAACCATGGCATTCCTTTACAAATAATATATTCGGTAAGTTTTTATTGCCATCCCTGTAGTAGAAATACTCAGTTTTATTCCACATACTGAATAATTACACTTGAAGTTAATTATTGTTTTATATCTTGTGAGGTGCTTACAAATTCTTAGCACAATCCTAGTGCTGAAAGAAGTTGCGAAGTTTTGTCAGATTTCATCTTTATATATAAAGGAATTTTCTTTCTCGTTCTGCTAATTATCCAGAATTAAAATTCTATTCTTCAATCACAGTCCTCAAACCAGTATTCATTCCCTTAAGAGCCTCTGACATTTCTTAGGGCTAAAACAAGAGCAAAGCATAAGGTTGCCTGCAGAAGATTACTTGCTTGCTGTTTCTCTTCAGAGATCAGCAAAGACTGGGGACTACTTTCCCTGTGGGGAGAAAGGTTGGATCATTTATAGTTTCCCATTTCCCTTTTTCTTTACTTAACTTTCATGAAATGGATTCTACTTACATGCATGTATGTCAGACTTATGGTAAATTTGAAGCGTCGTATTTCTACTGTCCTTTTTTTAACCCCATTGCATTGATTTATCTTAAAATATACCCGAGTCATCTTTCTATGCTAAAAAGCCAGGATCCTAGCCAATTGTTTTTTCTTTTTTCTTTTTTTTTTTGAAGAAAGTAGTAATTCTTATTCAGTGTTCCAAAAAATCAGCTGGCAAATGCACTAATGAAAATTCAAAACATTGTAGAGTTTGTCTACATTTAAAAGTGAGTATTATGAACACCTATAAAGAAATCCCCATACTTCAGTTTTCCCACATTTGCTTGAGTGCAAAACATGAAGAATTGTGTTGCTACTCAAAATATTAATGATACTGAAACAAACTGAGCACAGATTGAGATGCAAATACTTCTTGGTGTTATGAAGAAACAGCAAGAGCCTTTGCAGCTGCTCTTTTCCAGAAAACAAACATTCTGCCTTGCAGCAAAGCAAGGGCCTTCAGAACTGAAATAAACAAATACACATTGTTCTGTGTGATGTTTAAAAGATGTTCATGATAGAAGAAGAACCCAATGAGATGCGACACAAAAGTCCTGCTGCATTGAACGATTGCCCAGCTTACATCTTGTGACTCATGGCATGGGATGGCATGCAGTGCCATGAGTATTTGCAAACTCTTCTCTTGTCCCTTAGAAGTTCTTCTTCAGTGGGTTTTCATGAAAGACACTCACTTAAAATTGTTTTGGAAAATGTGAAATTACCAGAAATTCAACATAAACCAAAAACATCTGCTATGGGGGAAATACGTTTTTTGTAACACTAACACAGCTCTTTTGTTACTGGACAACAGTTAAGCATTTCTACTGTCATTAACTACTGTTCATCTTGCTCAGTATGTTGTGTATTCTGTAAGTAAGAGAAAAATAGCCTGTGAAAGCTGTGCCTATTTCTCTTTTTCTCCATTTTGCAGATTGCCCAGAGGAAGTGTGGGGATTTCCCATGTGTCAGTACTTGAAGGACAGGGGCTGGTGCTGTGGTCGCAATGCTAGAATGTCAGCGTGCTTGGTATGATTCCCCTTCTTTTCTTTTTCCTACTGAGAGCTTTATCCAGATGTTGGAGGATTCATTGTTTTTGGCTTCTAATCCTAGAGCCATGACTTTAATCCAAGACTCTACAGAATAACATCATTAGTGTTGTAAGCATGATGAATTATACCTAAAAAAAATAGCATTGACCTTCCAGCTTTATATATTTTATACTTGCTGAAGGCATGAAAAAATAAGTATTGACAGAAATGTATTTTAAGAGTGGACAGAAAGGCCAAACCTTTGTTGAAACCTAAACAAGGTAACCCCTCAGGGTAATAGTTCTTGGCCAAGGACTTAGAGGGGAACAAGGTAATTGTAGAAGAATTGCAATCAGTAACTCCCCCAACGCCTGCATGATTCATAATATTGAATGTTCTGACTTTAAAACCTAAACAAACCTGCCGTTCCGAAAACTAGAAGAGCTCTAAAATCCACATGTCTTAAGAGACTGGAAACATCTTTTTAACATTGCATCAAGAGATTAAGTGCTTTTAAAGACCTAACCTCATCAAGACAAGATGATGAACTGTTGTCTAATTTGAAAAAACAGATAGGTACTGAAAATTTCAAGCACTGTTTCAGATAGAAGACCACTATTTCTTTCCTCTATTAATTTTTAATTTCTGGTATCAGGATGAATCACATCAGATTCTGGCTCGCCTCTTCTGCTAGCTCCGTATCTCCATTACAGAGAACAGTGAGACTGAAGACTTGGTACAGGCTAATGTATTGAGGTTATGTAAATTTGAACTAACATAATAACTAAATGCTATCAGGAGAAAGTATAGGAGGACTGTTGTTTAGTATTCATAAGGCTTAAATGTGTTACCCTTGGCAAGGTAAAAGAAAAAAATTGTGCATTTTAGCAATGTTGCTGTAAAACTTACCACAAAAAAGGGCTTCTAAAAGGAGATGTGCCTTTTCTCTTTTTCTTGTCAGTGTCACACAATACCAATTCTTACTCAGCTGACACATTAGCTATTTCCTTTCCCATTCCATTTATTTTGGAAATAAAAGGGTTGGGCTGTTTTTCGACAATGGTAGGAAGATAAATTTTGTAAGCAAATGACACCCAAGAGACAGTGCTGATTGTGCCATAAATATCTATTTTAGATTTCACAAAAATCACCGGATATTTGGCAGTTAATTTTTTTGTTTGTTTGTTTAAGCATTTACAAAAGGTAAAGAGTTCTTCTGTGTCACTAGATATTTCTACTGTTACTATGGTTGTAATTCTCTCTATGCATTTTTCATGATTAGGATTTTCCTCAGCTTCTAGGAGGTACAAGGGAGACAGGCACCCATCTTCCTAGGTAATGGCTGGCTAGGAGAAATTGATTCTGCTGAGCAATGACACTCAGCATTATTGCTGATGTTCATTATTTCATGTCATTTAAATTGGTTACAGTGCCAAGAGCTAATGGTTCTGGGCAAAACTTTCACTTTAGACCCTTACAAGACATGTTAGAACCCACATCTGTCTTCTAAGCAGCGGCAGATATATGGTATAGCTTGTACGGCAGAAGTCAAACCTGATAGTTGGGCAAAGCTATGAATGGAGGAACTGCAACTACTTGGACAATGTTTGAAGAACAGTCTGAAGCACAAGCTCAGTTCTAAAACTAAAAGACGGAGAGGTGGGTGATTCAGAGATGAGCAGTCTTATTTACTGTAGTGGTGTTTGGGGACTAAAGGTGACAACGACCCATACATGGTGAGGTGGTTATGGTTTGTTATCTAGTTTGTTGTAGTGTCAGGTAATTTACTGAAATTTTGTTTTTATTTCTACTACAGTCTTTAATACCCAGTTGAAATTTTTATAGTCACAGTATCTTTTCAACTGTGGAAAAAATATTCCACACTTCTAATTTTTTATCATTCTTTGTCACTATAGACTATAAATATAAAGCACTCGCATACCTACCTCAGGATTTATGGAATGAAGAATATACTGAAAGATAATGCACAGTATTTTAATCTGCAGTCTCTCTGAAGTTTTTATTTTATTTAAGTTTACATATGGAAGTTTGATTTATCTGAACACTGGGGAATGAAAGTATTTAAAGGCATTGTGTATTGGACAACTATTTAATTCAATATAGTTGAATATGCAAAGTGAATTATTTGTATTTCAGTAGAAACAGACTCAAGAAAAATTCATTTCTTTTTTGGACTTTCACAGGAAGTAATCTTCTTTTACGATACTAAGAAAAACAAGCAAATTTTGTGTGCATCTATTTCCATACAGTCAGTTGTCATTGCTTTTCCTATAAATAAACCAAAATAACAGGAGTGAGCTGATTATGAGTCCCTAAAGGTATTAACACTTTAGAGCGTGCAAGCTTGTGTTATGTCACACCATTAATCTTTTAAAATGTCGTCTCCTCTGACTTTTGTACAGTGTGTTTATAAAATATTCTGATAAAGAATAAACATATCAGTAATTTAATTCCTTCACTCTTAAAGGCTTTGGAGCGAGTTGCAGTTGGCCAAATGGTAAGTAATATTGTTTATTTTAGCCATTCTTAGATAAAATGTGTTTTTCCCCCTTGAATGCTCTTAATCTATGACCTTTTATTGAACTTCTGCATTTCTGGAGTCTAAAATACTAGCATACACTACATCCAATCCTGATAGATAGCACACGTCATCATGAAATTATATTTTTGTTGCAGTGATTTTACTTAGTGAACCTGGGGTTTTTTGACAATTAAGAGTTTGTAAAAAAAGCACAGCTAAAAAGTTAAGGTATTAAACTGCCCTTTCTAACTTGTTTTGCTGTCTTTCAGCTAGCGTGTAAATTCAGTACAAATGTCCTTCTGATATCCCTGGTTTGGATCACTCTATCCCAGTGTTCTGTCAATTAATGTTAAAGAGAAATTGTGAAAAAAGCTAGAACCTGTTAGAAACATCATTATTCTCCGTTTTAGTCTTGTATATATATTTTTCCCTGTGAGTACTTTGGATTACTGTTGTGCAAGTTATCCTTTTAGGGATGGTAGACACCAACTGTGCAAATATTTATAAGGCAAGGCCGAGACACCTCTTCTTTCCATATTTAAACCCAGTGATTTCAGTAGCCTTTTACTGTAAATTTTGCTGTGAAATTTTAATTGGCAAGCATTAACCATCTTTGTGCAAACAGATCTTTCATACACAAAGTTTTCAATGTATTCTGTTTTTATGAGCACGCTGCTTCCAACATGGCATATAGCATATGATGAGTCAAGTAGGGAATTACTCCTTCTGTCTTTCAAATGGTTTAAGTAAATATATTTATTTTGTGTAGTAGAATTTGGATCATGATCACTACATTTTACTTCTGTTCTTTTTCCCTCTGCCAACCTGTGGACTTTTACTTCAGAGTTTGGTTTTTTTTTTTCTTGCATTCGTGGTTATGTTAGAATCTAACCCAAAAAAGTAATTTTAAGATACAAGAACATTAGTAAATTGACCTCTTAAACCTGTTATGACTGATTGTAAAGAATATAAGCCCATAAACAGTTAAGGAGGCCAATACTGGTTTTGTTATTCTGAATTTAATTTCAATGCCAATTTTAAATCCTTGTTGTTGTAAATATTTTGCAGCTGCCTACAGAATCATTGTTTTATCGAGCTGTTCTTCAGGTTATTATAGAAGACATTTATGGTGTCACCAAAAGGTAAGAAGCTCTGGATTCACAGCTTATGGATCAAAGGTCTGATTCTCTGCCACCTCTGTTTTGTATTTCTTAAAAAGTAGATCCACTTGGGTCAGCTGTCCCAATTATGTCCCCCCATACTTCTTGTGCACACCCAGCCTATGCCCTGGGAAGCAGAAGGAGAAACAGAGAAGACTTCAATCCTGTGCAGTCACTCTTTGGTAGCAGCTAAAGTATCGGTGTGATCCCAGTACTGTTTTAGTCAGGAATGCAAAGCACAGCAGTGCCTGGGTTGCTGTGAAGTTGGCTCCATCCCAGCCAGACCCAGATAATATCTTTCCCTCTATAGTTTATGGTTAGGCGGGCAGATGCCCAAGGTGTGGCATAACAGCAGCATCATGAACTGATTTTCAAACTGCGTCAGTTCAAATGTTTAAATGCATGTGAATATTAAATATTACTACATAAATTCAGTTTTTAATTAAAAATAGATGTATCTGCTGATTCTCAATGAGTGGGAATCTCTGCCATCTAAAAAGCATTAAAACTGCCACTGAGCAAAGTCCCTCTCATCATTACATAAGGAGAAGGGGAGTTACTAAGAATAAAGACGGGGAAAATTTTTAACAAAAGTATTTCTAGTTAGCATTTCATGGGCAGAAAAGTGTATTTTCTTTTAAGTAATCCAGTACTCACAAACAGCTACTGTAGCTGAAAAAGTAACTCCTACACTACACAGCTGAAAGAGGAGTTAGATTAAGACACAATCAAGCAAGTAAATTCAGACTAACAAAAACTTTGTGTGTTGGCTCTCCAAGATATTTTAAATACAGAGAAGAGAAGTGGCCTGCTAGGATTCAATCTTCCTGTATGTTTTTTAAGTTTTAGTGAATGATTTTTACATGTTTTCTGAAACAACCCCCATTTTTGGCTGGCTTCAAAAGTACACCATTGAGTTGTAAACAGGAGCAAATTCTGGCATCACTTAGAGAAATAAAAATTGCGAGGTTAAGAACACAAGGTAACAAGCGAAAGGGAACTTTTACTCCAACTTGGCATTTGCTTAGTCCAGTGGCTGATGGTAAATAAATTACAGCAGCATTATAGTAAGTTACAGAAGCATTATAGAAGTATAGAGGGAGCTATCTGTCAGCAGAAATAAGAATTTGGTCATTGATGTAGGGAAAGAAAAGTATTAGGGAGAAATTAAAAAGCAACCTTCAACTCTCCAATTTTTAGGTAAAATAATAACTATACTTAATTATAGTACAGGTGTCCAGTTGCTGTATCTAGAAATTTCTTGAAGTATTAGCTAGCTTGTTTTATATTATGTAGAAGGGGGAAAAAGGAAAATGGTTACTAAATTGGCACTAGTAGCTAATTTATTTCTCCTGAATTAAAAATGTAATTTAAAAATGTGTATATTTCTGGATGTCTACAAGCCTGCATTTCAGTGCTTTGTTTGCAGTGATCGACATGTTGGAAAAACTTTCTCCAAGTCATCCTCCTTCATAGATTATGTCAGAAAGTCTCTGAAAAAGCTGGAACTGGATGATTCAAAGGTGAGTCACTAAAGAGAGACTGCATGAAATCCTTATACCCATGTAAGTTCTTGAAGTCAGCACCACAATGCAATGGTTAAGCCACTGAGTTGATTTAGTATATTGCTGTAAAAATCCAATCCTTTTTTACAGGTGGTGTGCTCATGGCCAGAATTTTTTTTTAAGCCTTTTCGATATTTCTGAAGTTAATCCTACAAAATCTTCTTTGAGGCAAAAAAAATGTAATATATATTCTATTTTACACATGCTGTCATTTAGAGGTAAATAGACTTTTCAGATGCTGAGTGAAGCAGGCATGAAGAAATTCTTGCCTGTACTGATACTGTACAGCCTGATAAAAGTAACTCTTGCACCCTTTTAAATCTGGCTGAAATACTATACTGTACAAACATGTTACTTTTTCATCTGTACTTAAATTTAAACTGAAAGTGATCCAAAAAAACATGAATAATGAATCACATAGTAAACACTTTGACCCCTTTTTATTTTCATTTTTGCTGCAGCAATATTATCTTGATCCCTTTGGACACCTTTCGAGACTGAAAAATGTAACATTATAGTAAGATAGGCAATTCTATCCATTCAGTGTGTTTCTCTTACAATTTTGTTCCCAAAGTATTTCCAATTTATCTTAGCCTTCAGACAGTCTCCTTAAGTAGCCTTTGAAGACCTTTGAAGGCTTAATACTTTTTTTTTTTCCTTTAAATTAATAAATGTTACGGATCAAAATCAAGATCTTTTAAATAACTTTCCTAGGTAAATACAAAATTGAGGTTTCAAGGTTTTTTTACATTGCTGAGTGTCTACAACTGCTAAATTGGTCAACAGATGGCAACATAGCATTAGGCATGGAATATGACTGTGAAGATCACAACCAGTCTCTGAGAACAAGTTGTGCAATGGAAACACTAGAGATTATTAGACTGATAATTAAAGAAATTAGTACAAATCAAAAAAGTAGGATAGTAAGGATGTGAAATATTTAAGTTAAGTGCTGCAGTAGTCTTCAGTAAGGCAGTGTTTAGAATCTGTAGTCAAAATATCAAATCACTTGAAATTTGCCAGGCACATCAAACCATGAACTAGGAGAAAAATGCAAACCCAAATAAAGACGTAAATATAAATGATGTTGGAGTCATGCTTTAAGAAAATGAGCATTAAGAAAAAGATTTATGCCTGAAGTTGACCGTGTTTTAAAAGGATATTTAATGCTGTTTGCAAATTGAGTTACCTGTTTGCTTTTCTGTGTAAAAAGGCACTAACATCATGCATTTACCCCAGCTGAAAGTAACTACTAAAATGGTGTCTTCCTCAGTACATGTGTGCAGTCACCCAAAAGCAATAGTGGATTCTTTGTGCCCTAATCAGTTTACTAAATCATTGATTAAACTCCGCTGGTGGTGAGCTATACATCCTTTTCTTTAAAAACCAGTAAACATAGAAACTTTGCATCAGTATGTCTGACTGCAGACACACCACCTTTTTCTAGAAAGGGTCTGGAGAAATGCAAGTTGCCCTGAGAGAAGGATGTCTGTCAACACTACTTCAGTTTGCACGTGTTTGTGTGGTTGCTAAAGACCCGATTCAAGTAAATGCTCATTTTTGCATATATTTCTCCTCATTTTTATGCACAGCTGGCTCCATACTGAAGACTGATTTTTATGCTGATCTACACACTATTATTTTTCATATCCCAGTTATGTCGAAATTTGCAGCCGCACAAAACTGTGCTATTTTGATACTACTGAGAGGAAAGTTGTTACTGCTCCCTCAACAGTGGTTCTGACACTGCAGTTTTCATGGTGGAGTCAGCACTGCATCTGTACAATATTGCAGAATGTGTTAAATGCCTCTCTTCAGAAAAAAAAATACTTACATAGCTAAAAATGTGATGAAGCCTAAACATTTGCTTTCAAAGACAACAAAAATCAAAGGGAAATTTATGCAGAATTTGTTTTTTAGCTGTTTTTAAAAATCAACAAAAGAGCAGCTGTACTCCATAGACCAAATGTCTACTCTGTCTCCAGCAGTGGCCAAAACCTGATGCCTTGGGAGGAATAGAAGGTGAGAGTAAGCATATATGAAGGATTCTTCCAGAATAATCCAAAATGTGCCTGGCCCTCACCAAGAGAAAGGAGACAATCATTGTCTTCATGCATAAATTTATTTAGGTGACATTAAAAAAAACAGCTAAAACTTATTAACACTGTGTAGTACGGAGAACTGTGAGAGAAAATTGTTTGCATACGAGTTTCTGTTTCACATGTTGCAAAAATATTTTTAAAAAACATGTCAGAAAACAGCCAGTCTCAGGTCTTTTACAGTGCTTACCAGAAAACTGAAGGGAATTCAGTCTGTGCATGATAATAAATGAAGTGGGAAGCAGAGGGGTACATGCACTAAGGCTTTAGGAGTCACTGCCGGGGTTTGGTGGCTTGGCGTGTATGGTAAAGCCATGGATGGCTTTGATCACTTTGACTGAATCTGGACTGTGGGACATAAACATCCTTCCAAACTCATGGTTCATGGTGAGCATGACAGCTGCTTCCTTTGTACATGCTAATGCTTCTGTTCCTGATCCAGGGGTAGCCCTGGTGCAATCCAGTCCTTTTCCAGTCTGGACAAATGTGGAGGTAGGATAAAGAGAGCAAGTGCATGAGATACCTAATCTGCCTTGATACTAATTTATGTAAGTGCATGCCTTTTGCTAAGTATAGAACTGATGAAGACTCTTAACAGGTATAAATATCCAAACAGTAAATTAACTTTTGCTATTGTTTTTCGGTAATCTTTACTGAATCTTTAATCCTTTCAATTCTTCATGTGAACAAGACTCTGCTTCTTTCATTTTTGAAATAGATGTGAAGATCTTTGCTTATTTGAAATAAGAACCAGACCCTTTATGAAAAGATTATCAATCAGAAGTGAGACAAATATAGTATAATAGTTTTTCTACAAAGAAAAAGCATTTATCAATCACCTAGGGCCCTTCATTGTTACAAGTTACTGTTCAGGGACTGAAGTTTCCTACTACATTAGCCAAAATAATTTCCTGCATTGTGTTTCTTTTCAATGTGGAAGGGCCTGTCAAATACAGATTAAACACTGAGATGCAAATGAACTATTTTTTTCTGCCTTTTGGTACAGGACTGTTCCTTTCACACATCTCTCCACCTCAGTAGTAAAACTGAGACATACACCATGATTACTGAATGTCTGACAAAATATGCTCATTTTGTGAGGGCAGAGAGAGGTCATTTAGTGTGAGCTTGGTGCTTCCAAGGTAAGGTTATATTGCTTTTAGCTCCAGAACTAATGGAATTGCTTTGTGGGCTACGGCTCCCTGCCCATGGCTTCAGTAATTGGTGCGGATATGTACCAAGGCGACATTTTATTCCTGGCTGTTTTCTTTGTCATCGCTCACTCTGTTCCTATACTCCATGCTCTGCAGGCAGAGCATTCAGTGTGGCATAGACATGGGAGAAATTCCTTCTATCAGAAGATTTTTTTTCCCTTTTATTCACTGTTTTACCTAATTTAACACTCTCACTTGAAACAATGAAGCATTCATCCCTGTTCTTTCTCCTAGGGGATCTAGCCACTCTTACACCTGTTATCCTTGCTTCTTTCAAACAGCAAGGGCAATCGCTCCCTCCGCTTCAGCAGAATGTATTTCGGCCTTGCATATGGATTTAAAACAAAGCTTCTTTATTAATACATGTGGTTGTTGCTTAAGACCATACGTGCTGCAAATTATATTGCCACAGCAAAAGGTCCTCGTTTTTATGTATTTTATGTATTTATGTGTTTCTAGAGTCTTTGAAGAAAACCCAATACTTTCTTAAAATGCTTGGTGTTCTGGACCTGTTGGGGTAGATTAGCAAAAGGTCTTTGATATAGTGTGACTCTAAGGTGATTAAAGGGAGAAAATGCTCATAAGGTTAATGCCCGGATGTGTGTCTGGCAGACTTGGGGATCTCTGACCCAGCTAGGATCCATTTCTGCTAGTAAGTGAGAGCCTCAGTGGGTGGAGTGGTTTAACAAAGAGAAGTTGGCCAGGATTCATGTAAAGTGAAGTCTGGGAATAAGGGGCGAATGCTATTTAATGCCATGTCCGATTGCAGGAAAATATACGGGGCTGGAAACACTCCTGACACATCTGCAAAGAAAAGCTATTATTCGCTTTGATTTCATCTCCTGCTATATTCACACTATAGTTACTGCTATGGGCTAATAGTATGTAAGGTGGTTACTTTATCTTAGTCAAAATACTTCATAAATCACTTAACCCTTTCAGATGTAGACATACACTGGGGAGATACAATAGCAATTTCAGAGGTAGAGTCACCTCAAGCTTTCATGCACAAAGAGACGTTTATGTGCCTGTCAGCGAGTGTGTCATTGCAGATTTACTTGGTTGTGTTTAACCAAGCTTCCAAGTCTCCCGTGATTTGGTGTTTTTCGGTTTTGAAGTCACGTGTCTGCACATAATCTGAAGATGGTGAGGCTTTTCCCCAAGAAAAATCATTTATTTGGCTGGTGACCCGTATTACAACCTGCGATGAGATCTGCAGCAATAAGCAGATGGTTAATGCTCAGTTTGCACTATCCCCATTTGCTCTAACCCTGACCACACTTCTCAAAAACAGCTGCTGCACATTTGTCTTTTTCCTGTGCTGCAGGTAGAGCATCACAAAAAGATTTACAGCTGTCAGGTCTCAACCAGCAGGTCAGTAAAGGGCATGAGACCTGTCTGCGAGGCATTGTACCCATTAGGGTATCATTTACATTAATAACAGAACAAGAGAAATTCATGCCCTGTAAAAAGCTCATTTATCATCTAAAGTAATTTAAACAACTTTGATATTTGATATATTATGTCTATCAATGTTAGACTCAAAATATTTCAAAGCCTTGATGTAGCCTATGTGGCTAAATTTAGATACAATGAATAATGTCCTGTATATTCTGAAGAGGTTATGTAGTTAGAAATATATTTAATTAAATAAATGTGTTAGTGCTATCTTTCTCTATGATAGCCAACACTTTTGGGGGGTTTTACAGTTAATAATGAATTAGTAGTTAATTTTCTATAATTTTGCCTTATTTTTATAAGAATTTCTGATGTTATTACATGTCATTCATTTATAAAAGAATACTTTTCCTACAGTAATTATGCTTGCATTTTAATATAATTAAATAAATCCAAAGAGATCTGAAATACATTGGGCTTGCCAGTTCACTTTTACTGGAATTCCTAAATAGCTTCTGTTTGCTACATTGACTTTTTTTTTTGCAAACTCCAGAATATTTAATTTTGAATGGTAGATAATACCAAAATCAGAATTTGTGTGAAAATGTAATTTTTTTTTCATTAATTAATTATTTTTTGTCGAATTAAATTTGTTTTCTCATGTCTTTGGACAATTGAGTAGTTGATACATGTTTCGTGTAGCAGTAGTGGTGTTTTTAAAACAATAACACATTTTAAAAAGAAAAAAAAACATGTATATGTGACTTTTGCTTTCATTTTGATGAAACAAATGACTAATGATAATGTTAGCGTGAATGTAAAACCTAAAATCCAAGTAGCTGAGCGAAGTGATCTCTTAGTGCTATATGTATTGAATAATAAATAAAGTCAAAGGCCTTTTGTAAGATGGTGATAAAATAACTGATTCTGTTGGGTTTTTAAAATAAAATAAGAGCATGTGTATTTTAAAAATAACTGGGTTTATACTTTGAGCATAAATATGATTGTATTACAAATAATGGCATTTTTCCACTGATTTAGAATGGCATTTTTAATATATGTTTTCTTTTTATAATTGCTCACATGGCAGAGTGAACATGGTTTAAGGAGATGTCTTCTCTTATTTTAAGATGAGGCAGTTATTCATGTTAGCTAAATCTTTGTTTAATATATTGGGCTCAGTTCTGCATAAATTTTCAGCAGACATAAATTAGCCTGTACTTTCTTGCTTTTATTTATGTAATAATGCTCTTTTAAAAAGGAATACAGAAATAGTTCCAATTTGCTGTGTTCAGATTCTTACAGCATTAGATGGAAACACTTTAGTTAAAGCACTGCAAAGCCAGGAACTTAAAGATGGGACTTTCAAAGACTCCTGCTAAGAGAATTAGATGTCCCGATCGCATCGAAGCTTTGCGAAAACGTGGTGGTAAATGTACCTTGCAAATTGTTTTACAGTGAGTGGCCTGGAAAATGTTTGGAAACACCTCTTGAGTTTCCTGGGATGCATCCCTAAGATTATATTTTCCCGCTTTCCAGATCAAACCATGAGCCACCTTACAAGCCTATACAAGCTTTGTGGTCCCTCTGAGGAACAAGCAGGTGGAAGCCTTGTCCTCCCATATTATCTCTGTCCTGCCTGTGTCATGAACTGTCCTGGTTGTAGTCCCTAATCATGTTCTACTCATGTAATGGTGAGAAGGCTTCAAGGATATTCTTTCCCGTTTCCACATCTGTGCTTCTTGTACAATGGCATTTGCAAATTATTGCATATATTTCCTAGTTTGGTCCTACACCAGCTGTGCTTCAGATGTTCTAACGTTCTTCTGAATCACTGAACTCGAACACAACTGTCTTAAAATATGTTGAACAGAATGTTTCACATGTTTTTTCATAATTTTAAACCATATAATTAGGAGACATTCTGCTCTGCACACATCATTGACAAGCAGCAGTGTAATTAAATGAACAGGTGAGCCTGGGACAAGATAAAAAGCCTCTGTCCTTATGGAGCTTGTCAGGATAAGCTCTATTAAAGTATTTAGAAAGCTGCACTTTTTAAAAATGAGGTGTTTAGACAGCATCGGAAAATGCTTAATGAGGTTTCCACAGCCAAGTGATAACATTTTAAAGCAACAGGCTGAACTTTACTTCTTCCACCTTTAATGCAGACAATAGCTTTCCATTTTTGCAGGCAAAAGTAGCTTTTCATATGAATTTCTCATTTAATGACCTTACAAGATTTTGACCAAAGGAACATGGGATTCTCTAAACCTATCCTAAAGGATTAGTTGAGTGAAGAATTTTGAAGTTTAAATTCCTCACTGATATGAACTCTTTAACCAAATGGATTTCTTATACTTCCTAAACTCAAATGGTTGAATATGTTGCATTTCTCATCTGTAATGTTTCTCAGTTTCTGAAAATTGAGTCGTAACTACAGAATTATTAGTAGTACAGTCATGATTTAAGTGTGTCATTAGAGATACCAATGAACTAAACCAACTTTGTTTTAAAACAGATTTCTTGGAAGAATGCTAAGTGCCACCAGAATGTTTTGTGTGAATTTGGTGGGGTTTGTGATGATCTTTTGCTTTTCATTTCTGCCACATAAATTGAAAGAAGCTACTTTCATGGCAATATTATTAAGGTAGATGATGCTGTTGCTACTGTGAAAAGAATGACTGGCCCTTTTACTATGATGAAACATCTAAGAGCACCTTTCCTCCTCCTTTGGCATTTGCCAAACACTTTTAGAAACATGAACGCACTGTTCTGAAGTTAATAAAATGCCCACCTTGACTTAACATGTTACAACCCTCACCTCTTTAATCCTCCCAAACCACAGTGCTTATAGGAAGTCATCCAGGGGTGATACTGAAAGAGATAAAGGTACCTCTTTCAACGGGTGATGCAATAAGATTGTGCCACCTGTCTTGTGGGATCTGCACTGGGTCTTTCTAAGCTTCTGTAGATCACGTTATATCCTGTTTTCACGCTTGCCTGAAAATATTGATATTACGTGAACCAGTGATCAGTGTGCTGATAGAAAATAACGGAGCCATGGCTTTGGTCAGTGTTTCATATAGGACAATTATTTAGTATGACTTATTTCAATAAGACAGAGAAGATGACATTGAGTAAATGGAGATGTGGTTCTCTTAGTTTACCATAGAGTTTCCCTTGACTTTTAATATCTCCTCAGCAATGACTAGTGGAATATCATAAAATGCAGCTGGCAAATGAAAGGAAGTAAAAGGAAAAAATAGAATTGTGTGGCTTAATTTTACTATTGTTTCAAAAAGTGTTGAAAAAACACATACTTAAGAATGTGGAACTGTCAGTAGTGGAATTGTGTAATACATTAAGGCATGAACTAACCCAAACATACACAACTGTATTGTGAACTGAAAAGGAGAATTTTTGTGGAAATTGTGAAAGAGGGGTTCTTTTAACCTCAGTTTTCTTATAATCTTAATATCTACCCTGCACCAAATTCAGTGTTGATGTCTTTAGATGGTAGTGAATACCTCAAACTGGTCTGATCTTTGCTAGGACTATTTCTAATTTTGATGCTTTTTATTGTGTACAGCCATTGGACAAACATGGAGGCAGAGCCAAAACAATACTTGCGGCTTTCCTTGAATTCTAGCATGGTAATTAACTGAGTCTAAACAGTCAAAAACTGAAGACACTAAATGAATTTACAGACTTAATGCGTTTTACAGTTGTTGAAGAATTGGCTTTCTCAGCTGTTTTCTTGGACGGGAGTTTCAGCTCACAGGTTTCCTTAGTTAGGGAAATAGTGAATGAAGGCTTAGGTAACACTTGTACTGCAGCCTATAAAATACATGTGGATAATGCTGTTTTCAAGTATAAATGTTTTTCAAACAGACAAAACACTATCCCAGTTGTGGTAGCATAACATTTCGGTCTGAGTCTTGAGAGATATGACTTTTATTACGATTAGATATAAATTGTATGGATTGCATTAATTTGAAATGTATTTTTAAAAAAGTTCTAAATAAACTTAGGTTTCTGAGTAATTTCATTATCTGTTTTACATTATTTTACACTATATTACATTACATTATGTTATTTTTAACTACCTTAGCCATAAGAAAATCATAAGAAGTTGCTGTATGGTATGAACTCCCAAGTGTTTTGAACTGATCTAGGACACTGCTCTGCTAAAAGGGTTGCCTTACTTCTTTCTTGTTATTTATGCTATTGCTCCTGACAGTGCTGGTTTGAGAAGAGAGAGGAAACACGTAAAGGTGCAGTCAGTGCAGGGGAAAGCAGTCCCTTTAAGGAAGAAAATAGGAATTACATCTGTTGAAACAGAGTGTGGAACAGCATCCTTAGGCTCTGTCTCTCCTCTGTAGGGCGTGTGTAGTATTGGACAGTAAAAGACACTTTCATGCAGTCAAAATATTCTTAGTCTAGGGAAAGGCAGAACTCTGACAAAATACTCTCTGGAGAAAACTTAGGTGCAGTATCACTGATTGTCACACACCTTGTGCCTGAATGTTTACTTTTCAGCCCCAGCCCAATCAGCATGTTTCTGGAATTGCAGTCTCACTGGGGTGTGCTCCGGCGTGTGGTATCTCACATGCTCTCCAGGCTCTGTTGCCTGTCTCCTGGCATTCACAACCACCTCCAGCATATGGTATAGTTATAACTAGGTCAGTGGAGACCTTGCTGCCTTCTAGTTCCTCTTGGTTGTTTCAGCTGTTTGAGTGGCTACACCAATCCCCAAAGAAATTAGTTTAAAAGAAAACATGCAGCACCATCACAATGCAAAGAGCTGAGGTGTTTTTGTTCACAACCTGATAACAACTAGGAGATGATGTAACTAAATCAGCAAAGAAATACTGGCCAAAACTTCTCTACGTATTGAAGGCTACTTGAATATCGGTAGCATAAGCTAGATCTTTCAGTGCAGAATCATTATCAAGACAAGCGTACGATATATATGTTTCATTTGTCTGTGCATTTTCATTCAGGCCGTAAGTTCATAATATCAACATCATAATGTAAAAAAAATGTTCAGTGCATGTATTTAAAGAATACACAAATATAGGGCAACCTTGCATAGAGAAAGTACATTGACAACTCGAGTGGTTAAATGGGGCTTGCTTTGCATATGTAAGTACAATTCTGTACCTGAAAATGCAAACAATAGCATAACCCTACTTCAACTTGGAAGGATAACTGAAGAGTCTGAAGAGGTGAAGTCTTCAGCTGAAGAGCTGAAGTTGGGTACATTCTGAGAACTGAAGCCAGGTGGCAAGCTCTTGCTGATTCAGACAAAGCCAGTGTTACCTGGTTCTAAGTCTCCCTCCAAAAAGTAGATGACAGGGCTATCTATGGATTACCCTTTTCATGCCATTTTCTATCAATGCTTTTTGGTGGATGCTTTCTCTCTTTTCCAGCTGGGCCATTGCATTCAATTGGATCACTCACCAAACTTTGAACTGTGGCACAGTTTGGAATAGTACTTAATGGATCTGTGACAGCAGGATGCATTCAGTCGGAATGTATAGTAAGCAAGGAGGGAGTGGGAAAGCATTTGGGCTCAGTACTCGAGTATGGCGACATCCAAGAGACATTTTTGACCCAGCTTTTTTATTTGCTGAACATTTCACAATTTGTTTTCTTTTAATTTGAATGCATCATCTTGAAAAATGGATAACATGGAGAAAGCAAAAGCAGAAAGATTTCATGATTGCATTTCTACAAACACAGATCTTTGTGTTTTAATTCCAAATAGCCTGTAATTTCAAAAATCCATTATACTAAAACCTTTTAATTCACAGTCAAAATGAGAAGGTTATAGGGCAGAGGTTAAAGAAACTATTTTGTTTATGTCATGGCTGATATGTTTTATTTGGTTTGACTCTTTGGAGGGGAAGGGAAAAAAAAAAACATCAGATATTTGCAGAGCTCTATTGAAAATAAAATAGCAACAAGACAAAAAATGTCCTGTTAATCCACATTAGTATTGCCAGATCAGCTACTCAACCTTGCTTCTCTAATTGAGAAAAAAGTGCTTTCTAAATTAAAAAAATATGACTGAAAGACAACAAAACTTTTTCCAACCCATCCCCTTCTTTTAAGGCAGTTAGAATTTTGTGTCATTCCTGAAAAATATTTGTTAAAGCTTCCTGTGATGGAGACTGACAACCGCCCCAGTCCTTAATTAACCTCAAAGAGAGAAAGTTTCTTCACTGTTTTTGGCTGAATTTTCTTTTGCTGCAATGCAAGCCCATTAGTTCTTACCCTGTCCACCAAAGACACAGTGAACAAACTGTTCCCTGCTTCTTGGTGATAGCCTTGTGAAAACTGTTATTACATCCACTCTCAATTTTCTCTAATTTAGCCCAATCAGTTCCAGTTCTCTGGGTCTTTCTTCACAGGTCATGTTTTCTAGATCTCTGATCTCTTTTCTCTCCCAGGACTTTTTTTCAGGCAGTTCGTTTCTTTCTTTGAAATCTGATGCCCAAAAATGGATGCAGTACTCCAGCTCGAGCTTTGCCACTGCCAAGGGGAGTTGAAGGATTGCTTCCTGCGCTTTGCAGGCTGTTCTCCAGTATGTGTTGCAGAATGGCAATTGCTTTTTTTTTTTTTTTTTTTTTTTTGCAGTAGCTCAACTGGGATTCTCGCTCAGGCTTGTCATCTGTTTTATCTCCCAGACTGTCATTTGGTGTTCCCCAGCCGGAACAGCTGATTATTTCTACCTGAGTGTAGTCCCTTCTGCTTTTCTGAATGGTCTTTCAAACTTTTTTCTTAAGCAACTCTCCAGTTTCTGAAAATTATTTTAAGTTCTAGCAATGCCTTCCTGTTGCATATTTCCAGACTTAGTTAATGTGGTTTCCGCCCCATTGTTTGAGTTCTTAATGAAAACATTGCATTTTGTAGTGAACCTCCAGTCAGCAGGTCTTTTCAGTTGTTCAAAAACTCATTAATAACTACTCTCTGGTTATGGTCGTTCAGTTTTCAGTCACTTTATAATGCTTTAATCTAATCTTTGTTTCTTAAATTTGCTTATGAAATTGTTATGTGAAATACTGTCAAAAATATTGCTTAAATCACAATACATGGCAACCAGTTGTTTTTTGCTGTTGTGAATCCTTTCACCTTCCTTACAAGCAGAGTAGTGTGACTTTTGATTTTTCTTGGCAAACTGATGTTTGACTATTGTATTGTGACTATTATATAAACTGACTATTACTCATCTGCTTATCTTCCAGGGATTTTAAATTCTTCATTTGTGTCACTTTTTTTCAGTGCATTGAGTTTGAACTGACTATTGTATAATAAAAGACGTACAACTACTAGGCATCTGACATACCATCTTTGAGAACTTCTTTGTACCATTGAGTCTGAGGTCACTTCATGAAGCTCATAATACGTACCTGATTTGAAAACTTTATATTTGTTTTTCTCTATTTTAAGCTGATATTTTAAATATTTGCAACTGGATTTGCCACATGCTCTCAGATGACTCTTCTCATAAAAGTGTGCAAAAATGTATTAAACACTTCATAGTCTTTTGTCATAGAAGTATATTTAGGTTGAAAAAGACTTTTAAGATCATTGTGTCCAACTTTAAGCGTCACACTGCCAAGTCCACCACTAAACCATATCCCTAAGGGCCGTGTCTACACGTCTGTCAGCACCATTACTTTTCTGCTAAGTTATGAGCTGGCTCTTCCCATAGCCACAGCAGAGTAGCCATACTGCTAACTCCCCTTACTGAAGAAGTACATCAGGCTCTTTCAGCTCTGCTTTTTCCATCAGCCTCCATCACCAATAACCTTGCAAACCTCCTTCCCACTCCTCTGACAAGTTCCTTAAGTGGCCAGCTCGGGTGACTTGTTTAGAGTCCAGGACTATGAACAGCAGGAGGGTAGAGACATCATGACCTTTAAAAACTGGAAAATCTTGTGATCTGCTGCCCTATAGAGAACCTGTAGCCACCTGCTGTGGTGCACTGGCCACCGAGGGCTGAAAAGGGAAGGGGCATTTGGCTTTGTTAAGTTATTGAGCTGCCTTTGTATCAAATTCAGCCCCAAATCACAGCATTCACAGTCATACTGGCAGTGCTGGCAGTGTTGGTGTTTGGGAAAAGGAGAGGGGAATGTAGTAGTTAAAAGTAAATAGAGAAAGGGTTTGGTTTTTTTTTTTAAAAAAAGGGTAACTCGAGGCACAAAGAAAAAAAAGTATTATTTCCGCAATTTTACAGTAAGTTTTCTAATGTGAAATACTGTCCAGGAGTCCTGACTGGAACATGTTACTCTCACACCAGAATCCACTTCTCAGCTCTTTAACTCTCTCGGGGATGGGGGTGAGGAGGGGATAAGATATATGGGAAAGGAAATGAGAATGTTATCTCCACTTTGCTGTGTAATACTCGGTTAAGAATGGCTAGAGCCTTCTGAATAATGAATGTATCTCAGTGTTTTATGTCAGTGCAAAAGGCTGTCTGAAGACCAGTTATTGTAAATGAGAACTGAGAAACTGTTATTGGAAAAATATTATAAGCCTTAGGAAAGTGCTAATTTCAAAAACAACAGAAATTTCATTTTTTAGTGTAACTTTCAATTAGGAAGAAAATTTAATTTTAAAGTTCTCTTGAAAAAGTAACTTGAATACCTCCGGTGTTTTTATTTTTTTTAAAATCTCTTGCAGGTCCCAGACAGCTGTATAATGGATTACTATGAAAAATACAAGCACAGAATGAATGAGCTTGAAGCTTTTAATATGGTAAAAGTTATAGGATTAATACTGTTACCTTGCATATATGTGCTAGTCTAGAACAAAACCCTGTTAAGCTTTATGTGGTGGTGGACTGTCTTACACCGTGGTATGCAATCTCCAAAACAAAGCAGTTCCCCCTTCAAAACTTTGGAGCATATCCTATTCCAAAACTATATTAGGTGTTCAGTAAAATAATAAAGCAAACACATGGAAGATTCTTTTTCAAGCGGGACTATTACCCTGGAAAATGAAATGTCAGCCTCCTTTTGAACCTAGACGGGTCTCCGTGCAGTTATTTCATAAAAATTCTTTTTATTAAAATTCATTATTTCCCTCTTTAAAATTCTTCTGCTTCAAACAATATAATTTTCTTGTTGGACAATGTCTCAAACCCAACTAAATAACATGGTTTCCTGGCTTTATGGCATTCTATGTATTTTTGATCTTTAATATAATCTGTTTTGAAGATGTCCATCCCATGGGGAAAATTGGCAAGGTGACATTTGTACAAGAGAACTACTAGAAAGCGATTGACCTTCCTGGAATTATTTTGTGGAAGTGTAGCCATTTGGAAGTGTATTGTCTCTCTTTTCCCAAGTCATTATAGCGTATAATCTTTCTTTCAGCTGAAGGTTGTTCTGGCTCCCTGCATAGAAGTTTTGATACTTCTGGATCGTCTTTGCTACCTCAAGGAGCAGGTATTTTTGCATTATATTTTATGATACCTAAAGGCTACATCAGTGAAATGAGACTATTTCAGCCAATTTATTGCTGTGCAGACCAAAAGTCTCTGTTGCAGAATTGTTATTCTCATCATATTTGCCAAAGTATAAGCATTCATGCCATTTAGTATAAACATATGCCCAGCAGATGTTTTTATTTTCAGCAAAGCAGTAATAGTGAAGTTTATGTTCTTTTAATTGTATGGTAATTACTAGTCAATAGACAGTAAAAAAGAAATTAATTAAATATGCAACAAATCTCATTTTATACAACGTATTGAGATATTTAATAATTCAAATGAATATTGGAAATACTAAACAAACATTGTGCTGTACATGCAAGAGCTTCCAATGAATATGTTTTAGAACATGTGATTCAAGAAATTTTGAATTGGGTCCAAAATGTTTATGATTTCCTTTTATTGTTTCTTAATTAAGATCAATGATGAGAGAGGGTGCACTTTTTCCAACTGTATGGGTCGACTGAGGTACATTTGACTAACGCACAGCCTGGATAAATTTTAGAAATGCAGACCTGGGGTATAATAAGCAAATGCTACTACATTTACTCCGCAATGATTTATATTACAGTGTTTCTGCTATCACTAATTTTGAAGTTGGCCTGATTAACTGAGAAGCAACAGTCATACTTTCTCTGCACCAGTAAACATTTTTCAGACATAATAATTTGCTAGGAGGAAATGGTAGCATCTTTGAGTTTCTGCTCTGGGCCACGGTCAAAATAAAATTTTAAAATATATTTTAAACCTATTCATATGAATAGCTCTGTTTTTCCACCATAACCCTTTCATTTTAACAGCTCCATTTTATCATAAGAAAAAAGTCACTTTATTCTCTGCCACTGTGCACTTGAAACAACTGAGTTGTAATAAATGTATGCTTTTGTTCCAACTGATATTTTTATGGAGGGGCAATTCAAAATATTTAAATAATGATGTATTTTTCCAAATGCCAACCAGTTATAAATCACATAGAAATTTGTATGATTTCCAGAGATCAGACGTGCTGCATTTAGCACTAATTTACCTTTTCCAAATGTAATATGCGCATTGATTTAATCGTGTACTGGTTGATTCACAAAACACATTTAGGAAGAAAAAATAGAAATGATAAAAGCCATATGCAACAGGAAGACCAGATCCAGCTGGCCTGATTCATTTGAAAAGTCAGTTAATTAGCTTCTGTAGTAGAATGCGCTGCATAAAATGAGTAGGACTTGATCCTTAATTTCTTTGCTCTAGTTTAACTGAAAAAAAAAGCTGTATTGATGAAAGGGGTGGTAAGTTATCATTTGATAGTGCCAGAAGTAATTTAAAGACTTTAAAGTGCATTCTGGTTTGAGTGTATTTTTTTTTTTCACAATGAACTGTCCCGGATTTTCATGTTATATAATTGTTTTTCCTGCTTTGCATTAAGGATAATTTTTTTTTTTTTTAAATTTTGTATTTCAAAACATGGACCTATTACCATATCTTAGCTCTTAAGTCAAACACATTTTTATACACTTCAATCATATATCATTTTACTTTTTACAGGACAACATTGCCTGGTCTGGACTTGTGAAGTTATTTGATCCCGTGAAATCCCCCAGATGCTATGCAGTTATTGCTCTGAAGAAACAGTCATCTTTTTAAGTGGAAGCAAATCGCAGATAGGTTGATAACTCTGAACTGAGACTGATGGTTCCTCACTTTTATTCTGGGTTGGGTTTTTTTGTAACTGATTCCCCAAGTAGACTGCTTTTCAGCTGCAAAAGTAAAAAGTGAAATGCCTCTTTGAATCATGAGAAATAAATACCTCCTTTATATATAAGTACCATTGCTTCCTTATGTTAGTTATAACAATGTTGAACATCTGGTTTTATTATAAAAGTTATGGTCCATATTATGTGATTATTATTTTAAAATAATTTTTATGTTTCTTCTTTTTAAGGCATTATACTATCTATCAATATCCCTTCTCCTGATATTTCTAATCACAGGGTCATTCCTTCTCAGTTTTTATTGGTGACTGGCATCAGCAGTCTCAAACTAGACTCACCTTTTTCTTTTCTGAATTCAGCCAGTATAAACAGAAAAATAACCTGCACTGTAAACAAGAGGTTCATAGACTAAATAGGATCTTTCTGTTTCCCTGTTCTCCAGGCCATCGGGACCAGCTCATTTCCAGAGCAACCTAGAAAAGCCTAATAGTAACTACCTGCAAAGAGCAGTTTTGTATTAACCCCTTTTTCCTTCAGGCACGTCCCTGGCATGCACTTGTTTGCCCGTAATGCTGAAATTAAAAAAAAAAGTGCACTAATCCAGTGGGAGATTTCCCAGTGCTTAAGGATCAGCTGCCCTTCTGGGGTTCACTCCATAAGCCTTGGGTTGTATCAACGAGCTATTATTATCTGGCCCGAATGTGTTGTGTATAAATACTTTGGTACCCAAGTAAATTGAAACTCGCTAGGCAGTTTCTCGTTGGTTGTACTGCATTCATGAGTGGGAAATTTATTTGTTGATGCATTTGTCTCAATGGGTTGCCTAATTAAACTTGCAGATTTTCCATCAATTATAAAAGAGAAAAGTTTCTATTCTTAGTCCTAGTGCTTTTATTAGAATTTTCCAGCATACATAAAACATAATTAACTACCAGTGCACAGAAATAAAGGGCAACAAATAAGTAATAAAATGCAGCATTAAAGAAGAGAAGGGGAGAATGCAACTTCGGTGGCCAGAAGATGAACATAACAGAAAATATTTTTCTCTTAATTGTATAGTGACAGCAGTACTCATGGGAATCAGACTGAGATTCAGATGTGAGTAGGAGCAAATCTTCTGTTTCAGTCTGCAAGACGTAATGAGAGCTTGTGAACACGGCAATTCAAGAAAAGAGAAGTAAGGTATTTTTCTAACAAGTCACATCTTTCTTCAGAAGAAATACCTTTTTTTGGTGTTGTATGGTCACTGCTGTCTATTTTAGGACATAGTAGCTTCATGGATCCAATATGAGCTTCTCACACTTGTTAGGTCCCAGTACATTCAATCCTTAGAGCTGCTGAACACCTGCAGTGTTTACTACCCGAGGAAGTTAACAGAAGTTGCAGGTGCTCACAGCATCTTCGGAGTAAGGCTAAGAAAAGAAAACGAGGCTTTCCACATATGCTGCTTTTTGTTATATAGGGAGTGCAGAGGAAGCTAACAGGCTGGTAGATTCTTTTCCCAGGAGAGGAATCAAAAGAAATAAGATCCTTTCCTAACCTTCAAGGAAACGTGGCAGAAAAACCACCCAGTAATATCTGATATAAAGAGCCAATCTAAAGTACATGATGTCAAAAATGAACAAAAGTCCTGGAAAAATAGTTTTTATTATATTATGTTCTGCTGAGACATTGTGACTAACTACTACTGGAGTGTGGTCATCCCACTCTTACATGTAGAAAAAATGTGCTTGGGGATGAAGTTGCCTTTTTTGTCTTACAAATTCATTTTTCTGCTTTTTCTGACCAAACTAAAAACCAGGCCTATAAGATGTCCAAACAAAGAAAGCATAGTTTCTCACTGAAAGCAAGGGCTTTAAAGTACCCTGTTATGGCCCAAAAATACTGAGTTCAGCAAGCCCCACCTGATTTAATTTGAACACGGTTGAAATTGCATAGAACACACAGACTGTTGCTAATTTTAATGTGTGTAATACTATGTAAATTCAATCTTATTACTATCTTAAGAGGACATTTGCGACAGTTTAGACTAACAAGCACATCTCTAGGATTAGACCAAGTGCTTTTCCACTGATTCAAAAAGGTCTGAATAAATTTGCATGCCCCCCCCAGCAGCTTCTCAGACTCTTCCAGTACTTTTCACGTCCTTTGTAGTCTATGCAGGCAAAGACAGAGGCGATGTGCTTCTTAGAATAATAACTATCGAGAGGTTTGTATGACGAGTTTGCATTCAGCGAAAGTCAGTTGCTGACTGCTCTGAAAGCTGTTTTGAAGCTTTGGATGCCTGATTACCTGTGAACTATTGTTTACATAATGGAAAAATCCCTGACGGTATTCAAGATGAATAAAACAGTTTTCTTCATGGTTATTGGCAGAAGTTCTTCCGTAATGTAAACCATATCCTAAATACGATGAAGTCTTTTGATAGAAAAGAATGCCCATTTTCTTTCAGTGTGACAGAGAGCTGTCTATCTTGATATGCTCCCTACAGAATAGTGGAATTTCCCTCAGGTGTTTGCCTGATCCTATGCATTCTGTAGCAGATTTAGAGTGTGCTATTTATTTTTCTCAGGGCTGAAACCTGTTCTGAGATGGAAGAACAAGACTATATGCAGGGTATGTGTGCGACCTTAATATCAAGGAGTATATTGTAGCCCTAAGATCTCCAAGCCTGCTTTTGTGACAGTAATCTTTAACTCTGCAGTGCTGGTTTGTGTCTTGGAACATCAACCCACAAAAAAATTTTGCACTGCTTTAGTTTCAGGAATTTTAGTTACAAGTTTTTTTCTGATTAAATAGTAAGTATTTTTTATTACAGATTTTCTTCTCCATTGACATTATTCATTAATTTACTGTTAAAACAACAGTCTGCTTAGAGTTAAAAGGCTTTGCATTTCCCAGATAGGAACATGGCCTAATGTTTGGACTAGACGATCTCAAAGGTCCCTTCCAACCTAGACAATTCTGTAATTCTCTGGGATCGAGCTGCAGTTCCTTCACCATCTGAAATAACCAATTCAGTTCTGTGGCTCTATGTATCTCCAGGCTACTGCTGAATAAGTTGGTTTCTTTGAATTTGCTTATCCCTGGTTGTTATATCTTTTTCAATGTTGTATTTCAACATTCTTTAAGAAAAGGAATAAAATCCTTCTGAAATTTAGGATGCCTCAGAGAAGTTGCACCACGGTTAAGCTTCTTGTTGCCTTCTCCCTTACAGCCTTGAAATTAATTCCTGATGGTCAGATTAATAAGCACCAGACAGTCTGCGAGGCATAGGTTATTAAAAAAGACTATGCACAGTATCTTCTTTTTAGTAGTCTTTTTTGATTCAAGAGCTCTGAGGCATTTTCTTCGCAGAAATTCCAGTGCATGATATCATTAAAGTCAAACGTCCAAAGAAACCCACCAACGTAATGAAGATTTGCCTCAAACTGTCAGAACATGCTGTTGCACACCAGTCTTCCCAGTATACACCTGCACCCACCTAAAGGCTGTCTGCAGTGTCTCCATCAAACTGGAGAGGGTGTCTCACCATCCCAGTGATGCTGTTTGTGAAATCTGCAAGAGAATGACACTCAACTCTCTGCTGTGTGTTAAAAGGCAACAGAACTCATAGAATGGTTATGTCCAACATTCAAAGATTTCTCCAGATACCATTATGAAATCCATTTAACAGCCTTCTTCAGTCAGTTCAGTCTGTTACTTATTTAATACTGACTATCCTTAATAGGCCTACAAAATTTTGTCCTGCGGTTTATGTTCCACAGGTGGACTTTTCTCATAATACAGTTTTGTTACTCATCAAGTAACTACTGTAAATGACTTCAGCTAATTGCTATGAATGGGACATACTTCTAGATTTATTGATTTTTTTTATTTTACACTAGTTTTAAATTGTTTTATCCAAGTGCAGCCCTAATATGTGCCATCATTTCCTCAGAACTGTGGATTTCCTTTAGGAAATCAGAAAATGGTTTCTAGATTACCAATGAAATTTAGAACGAATTGAAATTATACTCCATAAGTGTATTCTTGGATAAGAAAGCAGAGTATATGTACAGGTTACATCACGAGGCACACTGTTGGCCAGATTTTGTTAAACTCAGAAGTATGAAATACACAGGGAAGAGTATACAGACAAAATATCTCAAAGATTTTCAGTTACCCTAAAGTAAATTGCTATTCTTTATAAACCGTAGGAAGAAATGTAATTATCTTATTAAATTGAAATACAGGAAAGCATTAACCTTCAGTAAGTGAACAGGAGACTAAGATTTAAAACTCACTTAAAAATATAGGAACTAGCTGCAAAAGTCCAAAAAAAAATTTAGGACAACCATTTGATGCACTGTTCACCTCAAGAAGTCAAGCTATTTTCTACACAACATTTATTTTGTACTTGTTGTATAATCCATAGTTCTGATCTATGCTTGCTCTTTTGTTGTTTTTTTAATAGTCTATCATAAAATTTGCTCTTTTCAGTCTTTTGCAATTGCAGTAACAGTGGCTATATATAGTAAGCAATGACTTCCCATTTCCTCTTGTATGTAACAAACACTAACAAGACAGAATGATTTAATATCTTTGTTTAAAATTAGCAAAGACTGTCCAAAAGCAAAGTATCACTTCCAAGTTTAGTTAATCTGTGGAGTAAAAAACACTGCATGTGAAACCTGTGCAAACTTTTACATTTTCATTATGAAATTCTCAGTTGTATGTTAAGGTCTTTCTCTTTGCATCTGGACCAATATGAACTTATTTGGGGAGATAAAGATGTTGTCAGGGCAGCTGGTATTGGGTTTCACATGGAATTTATCAAGAAAACCAAGATGCAGTAAATCTACTGAGCCAACAAATCAGATTGTTAGACTGAAGCTCAAATTGCGTTAACACGCCAACTGTCAACTCCTTCATGAATCACTGATGAAAAGAGCAAAGCTGTCTGCTTACTGAATAACTCAGTAGCGTCTGGCACCGAAAGAGAAAATTCCAAATAAGAAGGAGCAGTGATCACCTCTCCTGATTACGTAAACCTTCAGAAAGAATAATTAAAATGTACAGTTGTAAATCTACGTTGTTTCTTACACCACCTATTATTAGAGTAATGAATAAAGACTGACAGCAAAAACGGCCATGCTGTTTCTCAACTATAAATCCTAAATTCACTTGTTAGTTTTAGAAAGGTTGAAGTCACCAAGAGGACACCCGGATGTTAAAAAGTGTAGAATGAGTTGTATGCAACTTGGATAAATGTGCCATTTGCTAACCTTTTCATAGTCTAAGGCATGGGTATCAATTCACAGAACACAACTCACAAAATGCTCAATAGACAACATATAAACCAAGTTTTATCAATTTTAAGTATTGATTGGCAGACTATTAATAGCTAGAAGGGGTCATAAGAGTGATTTCAGCAAAATTGGTGCTATGCTGATTATGATAAAACATTTTCAATAAAAGCAAACTAAAAAATGTAAACCCTTACTTTCCCAGAAATTTTAGCTTTATTTTGAGAATATGAGTAATGGTGCAGGGTCATATGGTGAAAATGTGTATCATTAAGACTACTCCTAGACAGATTTTTGATTTAAGTAAAAAATATCTGGCCAACAAGAGCTTTAGAGAATTGCTCGTTTGCTTTTTTAAAGTCACACATATTTTTAGTCACACTTCTTTAGTGAAGGTGAAGATTATTTGTTTTAGTGAACAGAATTTAAGATAGAGTTTATTTAGAAAAAGAAGGTATTCAAGGAAAAAACTTTGAGAAGCACCACTTTGTTCCTATGCTTGTCTTCAAAAAAGTATTGCAGAGGTGAGGGAGAAGTGTATCCAAAAGGTGATTTTTCGGATAACCACTCCATTTGCACTAGATAATCTCATGAATAAAGTTTAATGTTATTGATCTAACCACCAGATATTGAAATCATGATTTATGGATAAAATATAATTTCAAATCAGGCATTTAAATAGCGCTGAAATTTAAATAATCACTTTTCTGAAGATTTCCGCACCTTTGAATAATAATACTTTGCCTATATAGAAAAGAAGAACAATTCCAAGCCTTCAGCGTGATACAAAAAGTCCATAGTTAAAACCTTAACAAATATTAAGACAAAACAGTCCTTTACATACCCTTACGTAGTGAAGACCTGGGGTGGCTTCCTTTGAGTCACTGGCAAATTTATGTTGATTTCCATGGGAGCAGGCTTGGATACAAAAAAGCATCTGCTGAAGACAAACAGTGTGGATGATCAAATATCTTTTGTACAAAGCCAGTTCCAATTTACATTTGTGAAGGCAAAGAGGTTATTTACACTTCCTTTATTCATACAGATGGAAATGGAAGAGTATAGAAATTACTGTGAACATTGGTTCATCATTGAAGTCTTTCTGACATATAGTATGAGAAATAATTCATATTATTTTTATGAATAAGGAAAGTAAGATTTAACCTTAATTCTTCAAATAGCAACTTTCATTACAGAACTTTAACAGAGTATCTTCACAGCAGGATTTCACTGTAAGCCTGTATTTCCCATCCTTCCCTTCCTTTGTGCAGAAATTTTACAGAACGTTGTAAAGCAAAGAATTGAGTTTATATAAACAATATGTTTCCCCAATTAACCAGCTCTATCAGCACTTTGCAGGGAATGTATCCCTTATTCATGAACTATGTGTCGAAGAAAGCAATATTATTTAATAACTCTTTCTGTACGGCCCATGAATTCAATACAGGACCTATCAATGTAGGCTGTAAGACATAAATTTTGATTGATTTTTACAATTCCATTTGAGATGTATTTTCAGAATGGATTTATACGGAAAACATTTTTTAAATGTGATTTTACTGAAAATATTTTCCATCAGGACTTGAAAATTATGTAACCGGGGGTAAGATATCAGTGAAGGATGAAAATAATATTTCAGGTTGTCAGTGGGAATTATTTTAATTTTTTTTTCTGTTTGTTATGATTTAACATTAAGCTTAAAGAGAACATTAATTAATTAAGTGTAAAATGTATCACAATTATTCGTTCACTTCTAGTGTATTATTGAAACATTGTCGTTTCATATGTTGCTAATTTATTTTTCCTTGGCAAACTGTACCTAAGTTTCCAGAAAATCAAATCTAGGAACATTTATGTTTTTTACACATTAGTGGTTTACAACTTTATTGAATGAAATAGGAGCGTTGTGGTCTGGTAAATAATGTAGTGTTTCTCCATTAAAACAGCTGCCAAAACAAATCTGAATACATACAAGAGAAGATTAAGGTTCACAGTAAGCTCTTAGTTTCTGTACCGGTTTGTCATCACAAGTTAATGTCAACTTAATTCATTGCTTTTTAGTCAGTTAAGGTTTGAAAGCAGCTTTACGCTCTGATTCTACAGCTCAGGAAAGGAAAAATAGATCTGCTTTACACCATGTAAAACTGTAATATTATTACCTCGCGTCCCAGAAGCCACATAAACCCGTTAGTATGGTATTATCCCAAATTATTTCTATGCTTTGCAGCATGGTCAGGTGAAGTACTGCCCTGATACGGCTGTACTCCTGCGGAGTTCAGGGGAGGAGCAGGTGTATCCTGAGCATCAAGTCTCAGTTTTTGAGACACGGTCATGGTGTAGAGGAATAAAGAAGGAAGAGCTTTATTACTTCTGCTCTCCCACCCACTGGTTGTGTTAGGCCTTCACGCACTTTGGGCAAAGAGTTTTCTCTTCCTGTCTAAGGATAGCAGCGAGTAGCTTGCATGATGCTTCTGGCTGATCAGTAGCTCAAGCATGGCTCCTGCAGAGATGTTTCATGTAATTAGTGGCCGAGACACACTGCCACCAGATACTGGGTGCTTTCAGTGGTGGAAGTCAGCCTGATTTGTGCCTGACGTGTCCAGTCATTGCAAAGAGTAGCCATATTAATCCAGTGGAGTGGTTGGTCATTTAGGGAACTCTTCTAAAATGAACTTCTCCAAGCCTAGCCTGTCCTCAGCTCATGTGGAGGATGATTTTTTTCATGTGATGACTTGTTTCAGCTCTGGGAAAAGTTTTGGCATGCATTTATTAAGGTCCTGAAGATCCCTCACGTACTCACCTGCTAATGTATTCTTTTTTCTATATTTTCTGTCTATGCTCTCAAGTGATTGGGTCCAGCTGGTAAAAGAACAGTTAAACATTGTAGATAGAAACACAAATGGACTGTAATCAAAAAATCCAGTGATCTAAGGCTCCTTGTCTTACTCAAATACCTTCAATTAGAACACTTTCCAGGTCTGAGTACTAGATTGTTTTTCCATCACTAAAATTAAAACAAAGTGTTATACCAGAAAACCATTCAGTTCTTGGAAGAAGGGGCTGAGATTCAGGCTGAATATACTTGCTTTGCTGTCTGCATTTGAAAATATGGGTCTAAGAACCCTTGTTCCAGCTTTCATTTTAGAGATTGTTTCTGATTAATTCTTCTCTTCCTGCTTCCTTCATATTTCTGCTACTTACTTTCTTTTTCTTCCTTCATGGAAGGCTGAGGAAGGATATAAGCACTATTGTATATCAGTGGTGTCAGCCAGAGCGTCAAAATACAAGGATGCAAAATACATCAGCGTGCAAAATACAAGGATGTTTTATGGAAAGGCATGTGTACCGTGTATTATCAAAAGTAATGTACTGGTATGGACCCCTTCTAGGAGCTAAATTAAAATGCTGCCTGAATTCTGCTGTTTTCACTGCAAAGAATGGATGATTTTTCATTTTCTCTAATTTTCTTTTTCTTTCCCAAGAATATCATTACAGGACTTACTTTGTCTCCTAGGAGAAGTGACACTGTGGTTTGCAATACAGCGGGGTGAACTATTCCAGGTTGTTCTGAGCAGGTTTTTATTGAACTGGAGCACTTCCCTTGAACAGCGACTTCAGACTTGCCACTGAATGTTGCAATGCATATTACCGTTCCCAGGTTGCCTGGAGGACATTATTAAAAGAACTAAAAAATAAATAAATAAACCTCATTTCTGTACAGTCAGGTGAGTATTATTATGTGTGATAAATCAGAAACATCCCCCTTTGTTGGCAGAAAAGCACCTTGGACATAAACTATCTGCATTATCACTACATTTGCATTCTGACAGTCCTCTTCAAAACTAAATGTTTTTTAAAGTGCTTTTCAAAAACTGACCTTCAATCTTGAAACACCTCCTCGGGGAAGCTATCCATTTGTATTAGAAATGCCATTTTTATCTTTAATACTTCCATAGACTTTCCACCTGTTCTTTTTGTGGTTTTTTTTAAGTTGTGTGATTATGGACTGTTGAAGAGAAAAACCATTTTCCAGTTGAATTAAAAGTTTGCAACATACATTTTCAACTAATCTAAATAAGCTTTCATGCGGAGAGGAAATCTGAAATTTCGTTTGTAGCTACTAAGAATGTCTGTGCCTATTGCAAACAATTTTAGACTTACAAAGTTCCAGTGCCAATATACGCAGTCACTTCCTTTGGTTTGCATGGCATACAAAAACAGAACAGTGATGTACCATGTAACAAGAATTCCAGTGCCCTGCTCTCCCAAAAGCAAATTAGTCTAGACAGGCCGTTTTATGAGAGAACACAACTTATCAATGAAACCCTGAAATCCGTAATGTTTGTTACGAAAGTTAGCTACAGCCCTATTAATACTGTAAAGCTATTTTTCGTTCTTTTTATGTCTAATCAATGCATCTTCTGTTGCCAGTGATCTTGGAAGAGTTTACATTCAGTTCCTGAAAAATTCTGTATTTTGTCTGTGATCTTAAAATGCCAGGCTTTTTACCTCTGCAGTTTGTTGCTAAGAAGATGCCCTAAAATGCACACAGGTAATAAATTACTTCCCGTAACAAAAGAAGCATGCTTCAGTAAGCACTGCAAAGCATTCCCATTTTCTGGAGTGAATGTCATCTTTCTTTATAAAAAGCATTATTTTTCATGGAGTGTGTATGTGCACCGTAGAAGAACAGAAAACCATTGTGATGAATTCATTGATTAAATCAACTTTTTACTTGGTTTATGTGAATTCTTTTCCTAGGTACAAAATGCATGAACTACTTATAGCTAATTTAAACCTTACTTGAAGATCTAAAAATCAGCCAGCAAGATGCCTACCTGATTCTGTCACATTCCTGCCGTTAAATTCCCCCTGATGTGTATTGTACTAGCAGATCATATTGACCTCTTGTATTTGTTGTCCTGAAATATACGTTAATTTCTTCAGGGAGTAACTGTTGGCCTGCAGATGCTTCACAAACGGTATGGAACCATTATTTACATTTTCCACCACTTTGTTTTCTGACTGGATAATTTCTGCAGCAAAGCAAGATCTGTTTCTGCAGACACTGGTTCATCTGCTTAGCCTCACTACGCTAGTCCTGTTTAGGTCATGAGGCACTTCATTGTAAAAACGAGAGGGGAATATTTCAGAGGATTGTGAGCTAGAACAGCAAGAATGTTAAATTGAAGGGGGAGGATTACTGATGAAGTATGAATTATGAACTATATTTCTGGCAACTGTTAGAGCATCTGATCAAAATTAGCAGTTGAAACTACTCCTTTAATGAAGATCATTTACAAAAGTATTTATGGAACATGTACACCAAATAGGCACAAAGAAAGCCAAAGAAATGCATTTTAAAAAATAAAATCGATAGTTAAACTAAACGTATCTGAAACACATTTACTCCAGACATCCTTGCAAGATAAATTTGGTATGTGTAATATACACATCTAATATTTATATTCATATCATGAACAAATTAGTATGCTATGAACCAATAAGAGAGAGGCTAGGAAGGAAATTCAGATATTTGATGCCAGAAAGAACATTGCATGATATGCAGACTGAACATTCAAAGCAAGCGCACAAAAAATAGCCAAATGTATAGTGCATTGCACATACCACGGGATGTTTTGGAAACACAGCAACAGCAACAATGGAAACTTTTCAGACTTTGTTTAGCTAGAGCAGAAAACAAAAGCAAGACTAATTTAATTAATTAATGAAAAAAAGATGTTGGCCATTTGGAACACAGCAAATGTAAACCAAAATAATTGAACAGAATGGAAACGAGAATTGTTTCCAGTTCGTGTATCTATTTTTACACATTGTATGCTCAACACACAGAAAGTTTTACAAATAATTATCTCTAATGGGAAAACTCTAAGCCAACTCAGTGGGCGTTAAAGATGTGAGGCAACGTGTTTGACTGAAATCTGCTTGAATCTGTTTGATTTATAAAAATTATTGTGCTTGTACTGTCATGGTGTATAAATACATACCTTGCATCATGCTGCTTTGTACAGCACAGAATGATGAATTTCTGTCATTGATTCTACTGTGTCTAGATGTATATTTCATGGTTTTTAAAATATATGTCAGGATTTGATGAAAGCTGCAATTTAGGCAAAGTCATAATCATGTTTCCATTAAGTTTTCCCATGTCTCTCTATCTTCATATTCCATTTCACTTTTTGATTTCTGGAAAAGAAAGTCACCTTGTCTTTTTGTGTTGTTTTAGTAAATATTCCCACTGCTCTCTATTGAATATGCGATGAGGTAATATTACTATGCAAGGAAAATCTTCTCAATTTCAATCTATTATATCAATCATTAACATGAATCTAAAAGTCATTACATAGTAACCCCAGGAGCCTTTTTCTTCCCATTTCCCATCCCCTTATGCAAGCTTATTTTAACACTGGAACACTCAGGGAAGGAGCAATGTTGAAAATCCTTGTTGGGTTTTCTTCGAATGTATTTTCTGCCTGCTGTTTTTCCTGACAGCTCCTGTGACAAATCCAGAGCTAGCATCTTGTGTATGCTGTTTTGTATTTATTTGGCATAGGAGAGTCCCTTCATATTACCCTTCTGCACTAACAATGTGAAGCACCTAGGGATGAGCTGTTCCCCCGCACATCTGAGCAGAGGCTGCTTCTGTCCTCTCTGACTATCAGGCATTCAGAAATCAATATTTTTAATGGTGAGAACAACAACAAAAAAAATACTGCTTTATTTTAATGTATCTTCTGGTCTCTGAACTGCGTGGTTCGCCTCAGTCACTGTTTAAGTAGGTTGATACTTGTTAAAAAAAGTAGAAGAGATTCTCTTGTAACCCCTTGACTCCAAGTACTGGCGTTTCGAGGAAAATTGCCAAATGCGATTTCATAGTGATGCACCTTAGTGCAGAAAACACTGGCAGAAGAAAGAAGAGATGAAGTTCACAAGGTCTGTGGCTCTATCTTCTCCTGTGCTAAAAAACTTCTGTGCACCAGTCATGGAAGTCACCTTGACTTTCCTGATCGCTGAAGTGTTGTGTGTTAGCAAGTTGTAGACAAGAACATGGTAATATTTTATACTTGCTTCTACCAAGGATGCGTGATGGATAGATGTGAGTTTCACAATTTTGACCAGTTACAAATATTCTTGTAATTTTCTGGGAAACAGAGACAAATTCCTCTGTTCAGATTCTTTTTGCAGGAGATTTCTGGAACCTTAGGAAGGATGTTACTTTCATGTACTTCTGTGTGCATGGCTGTTCTTTAAGAATTTATTAGAGTTTTCTTTAAATACTTTTAAGATTTTCCTTTTTTGGCATGAAAGTTAATCAGCAGCCAAATAATCATCACTCCTCCCTGTATTCCTACCAGTCCAGGATTTCCTGTGCAAAAGAAATAAGTGAATTGATAAGGACATAGTTCTGTTCTTCGTGAACTATAAACAAAACCTCCTTTATGCAGTGGAAAATATAAGGAATTTTTCTGATCTTAATACCTTTTTACGGGACGTAGCAAGAACAACATTACATTTTCTGTTACAAACAGCTATCAACAATCTAGTCAAGTTCTCATACATTTTTCCCAGGAAGTTAATTTAAGCATTTTTTAATACAAATGCTCTTTTTATTGCCATGATAAGTAGGAAAAAAAAAGAAATTCAACCCATTGACGTAGTCTCTTTTTCACCATATAAAACAAATTTTGAATGTCACAGTATCAAGCCTTTGAGGCATCAACTTTTAAAGTCACTCCCTCCACATTAACTAAGGAATGTTACAGTTATCTTAAAAGAAAAGTAAAATCCTGACATGTGCCAAGAATAGAGGCTTAGATTCTGTCTGCTAGGCTTCCCTTCCTTCAGACTTCACATTCGTGCCTATGTGTGTGTAACCACGTGTGGTATTTTTATGTATTTATAAAGTCCTACCTGCACTTTAAAGTCCTTACAGGAAAAGAAAACTATGAATTCAAAGTGTTGAACTAGGGGTTGCTCTTGGACCACTGGAATTTGTTCAGTTCTGGTCTCAGGTTCCATGGAGCCCTCTGTTAACCTGCTGACTTACTTCAGTTCAAAGCAGTGTCTACGCTGGAGCTTCCCAAAATTGGAAGTGCCTGACAGAGGCTTATTGTACAAGATCCCTATGGGTTGTTTTTTCCTCAAGAAAACTTGGGTTATGTTATACCACAGTAATTGCAAAATGATGATGACATCACCTTGCCAGGTTTCTGGCAATTTTCCAGTCTTCTAAGCTGGACAACCTCAGAAATCCATTTAGCTCCCCACAGAATATAAATTTTAGCATTTGCCCATGGATTTAGTTCAAAACTGAAAGTTTCCTGTTCAGAATCCACAAATTCTCTCCCCTAAATTCAAGCAGAATACCCGTGAATGTTCAGAGAAAATCTGAAGGGCTAAGGGAGATGTTACAGGGCCATCTAACCAGGGATGGAAAGAATGATTTTTATAGTGTGGTAAAACACGGATCATCATAGATAATCAGCTTTTTCTATCCTACCCCCAGGCTTTCCATGTCTCTGTATACAAGCTGGCTCCAAAGGCCCAGGATTCCATACCTCCCATCCCATATTCTGTGAGGTTGTCTTCCTGCCCTATCCACAGTAACTCACATTGTACAGCCTTTCAACAAATGCAGCAATGAGCACAGAGATGGTGGGACCATGAGCACTAATATGGGAGGAGTGCTCACTTCACCCTTCTCCGATTCAGCATTGTCTCTGCATCCTGCTTGCCACTTTCCCTCCATGTGCGTGACTGCCCTTCCTTCATCCTCGTCTGCCACCGTACCTATTGCCCGTGCATCCAAGGGCACTCCAGCTCCACTGCGTTAGGATGCTCTTATCCAAAATTGATGGCACTGAAGGTGATTAGTTGGTGCAGAGCTGGCATAACTCTGGGAGAACTTGATATCCAATCTAATAGGTGACTTTCACCCGCTAGAAGCAAAAAGGCTGAATGATCCCTTCCAGACCCACATTTTCATGTTTCTGTCCCAGCGTATCATCTTCCAAAAGTTTTACTTTCTTTATTGAAGCTGGAAACAGCAGTTTCCACAATGTCAGGTTTCAAATCTTCCCAATCCCCCAGTTACCCATTGAGGACTTTCACAAATTCTGGGATGAGGTTAGCACTGGAATGCACAGTGATATAAAGAATATGTTCCTGGGTGTTTCCTCCCACATTCTGACCCTAAGCAGATTCAAATACATTTCCACACTTCTTTTGAAAATGAGAGAATGAAGACAAATGAACAAACTGCTGCTCTGCAGAAGAGACAAACAGAAGAAATAGATGCTCTCCTCCTATATGTCATCTTTGAGGACAATTATGTTCATCTTTTCTTGCCAGGATTTCTGAAGTAAAATATTCTTTGGTCAACTTGCAACTTTCTTCCCATCTACAACAGTGACTTCAAAGATTAAATCTACAATATAAAGGTATACCATACAGAAAAGAGTAAATTGGTAATATTTAAAGAGCATTTTAAATATTTGGGTATGAAAGTCAATTAAAATGTACACTGGCATTCATAAATTTATATTTAAATTTGCATTCACACTCAAAGCTTATTATGATTATGCAATTCTGGACTCTGAGACACGTAGGCAGGGAAATAATTAACAGACTAATGAAAAACATGATAGAAAATCCAAAAATTTTAAAAAGGTTGAAATTTAGTATCAGGAGGTCCTCTATCATTGTCTGTGGACAAAAATGCACTGTTAGACATCTTCATCTGTGATCGTGGTTCCTTTGTGTAACTCACCTAAACTAGTGGGGAGTTACACACTTCAGACACCCTTGCAAAAGGCCCAGGGAGTGCGTTGTGTTCTGCTGAGGCTCACATTACGCTGTGCCCTGCTGTTAGCTTACAATTCAGGCGCTGAGGTCATGGTCTGACTACACATGAAAGTCAGGTTTAGAGCCTCTGGTGCAAGATCAAGAATCCCACAGTGTAAAGACAGCATTAACACCAAGTTGCATGCTCTGAATTTTACGAAACAGTGGTTGCATGCCCACACCTGATCTGGATCAAAACTATATTACTGGGTGATCTGGAAATGCACCAATCGAGTGTTAATGACTGGGATATTACACCTAAACCAGACATTTGTCAAGCACTTCTGTTCTTATGATTCCTAATGGATGCAGGATGCCAGGTGGGAAACAACCTGAAAAAAAAAATGCTTGAATAATAAATACAATTATTTTAAAATATCTGAAATCCTAGAGTTATGGAGTACTTTGAGCAGAACTTGACTGTCTTTACAAACACTGGCATAGAGAAAGCAGGCTCTGAAATTCTTTCACAGATGTGGAGGAATGTTCTGTTCCATGTTACATGAAATGAGAGAGTTGTCCTTAATCATGTAATGAAAAGAGAAGGTACAAAACTTCCTGACTTACAGAGGGCTGAGGCACTTAAAGTTTTGGAGACTACATTTCTGTAGAGAAAATTGTTTGAAATCTGAATTAGAAGACAGTAATTAACAGGAGATCCTGTTTCAATTCTTAGATTACTTAGATTTTTACATTAAGAAATGAAGATAATTTTGATGCAGAAGATGCAAAAGAAGATAAATTTAAACCATAGAATGGTTAGAACTGGAACAGACCTTGAAGATCATCTAGGTCCAAAGCCCCCCTGCCATGGGCAGGGACACCTCCCACCAGACCAGGTTGCTCACAGCCCCATCCAGCCTGGCCTTGAACACTTCCAGGAATGGGGCATCCACAGCTTCTCTGGGCAACCTGTTCCAGTGCCTCACCACCCTCACAGGAAAGATTTTCTTCCTAATATCTCATCTAAATCTCCCCTCTTCCAGCTTAAAACCATTACCCCTCCTCCTATTGCTACACTCCTTGATACAGGGTCCCTCCCCATCTCTCCTACAAGCCCCCCTTAGGTACTGGAAGGCTGCTAAAAGGTCTCTCAAGAGCCTTCTCCAGTCTGAGCAACCCTTCTTATTTTGGGGGCTCCAACATAATTACTGCAGCAAGGGAAAAGGAAAGCATGTGGAGATGAAAATCAGCATTTTTGAAAGAGTTCCATGCATTGCAATAAACATCATGATGCCTAGCCTTCAGAAGAAAATGCAGAAACTGTAAGTAATTACATCACTTTCAAAGAGTTACCAGTGCCAGGAGAGTTTGAAGAAAGAATGAAGAAACAGGAAATTTTGGACATCATTGCAACACAAAATGAATTATCCACCAGTCCAAAAGCCAATGAAACATTTATTCATTTTAAGTTAGACACAGGTGCACAAGACTCTGTGCTGCCAGAAACCATGATATTATCACTGAAAGGAAAGCCACAGTTAGTAGAAGTTAAATGGTTAGATTCAGGGTTTTATAGGAATGGTCTTTCCCCTATTAAGAAAGGAAGAAAACTAAGTATGCAGGCAAAAAAAACTTGGAAATATCACAAGTCCTGATTGGGGGGGTGAGGGGGGAGGAGGGGGACATTTTATTTTTTTAAATGTTCTTCTTGAGAAGATGCATTCTTGAGAGAAACAACTATTGAGGAAGAGTTTAAGAATGCTTTCCAGGAGATAAGGTATTTCTCCAAGGAGTACATGCCAGGTCTGACAGTTCACACCTCCAGCAAAGTTCTGCTTACTGTTAGGGATGCACACAAGACATCTTAGCCGGCAGAAATAAACATGTGGACAGGGCCAGAAGCTTTGTGTTGTTCCAGATGGTTCCAAAGATACAGATCTAAAACTCCCCCATTGCAAGTTAAGCACAAGGAACAGAAGCAAGGAATGAACGGGGTAAAGCACCCACAAATGAACAGGGTAAAGCCTCCCAAGGCCCTGCAGAGCACCATCAGTCTCTTGTAACTGCCAGCGGCGTGTGGGGTTCAGCGGGAGAGTCTGTGCCTGCTCAGCACTCAGACCCACCCAGCTCAAGGGTGCAGCTATGCCACGCTACGCCAACGGCCAAATCTCATCTTTGAGGCAGGAGAGATTAAAAATGTAGTGTGTTGAGGTGGCTATGAAAGAGGTACACCTGAACAATGAGGTAGAAAAACTGCTAAAAACCCTGGCTTAAGGTGCTATGAGACTAAGGGGGAAAAAAAATTTGGGTTGCCCAAAGATGATTAAGAGAAGATCATTCATTCTTAGGTATGAGAGGATAAATTTACAACAGGCAGCAGCTGTTGCCTCAGGACATGTCTACATGATGTCTTAAACTAGGTCTCTTTATTTTTCATAGTAGTGAAAAGGGAGAGCTCAGGCCTGGGAAGAAGGAGGTTTGCACAGCCTGTAGCCACAGACTAACTTCTCTTCTGCTCCAAAAACCCACCAGTCTCAACCCATCCTTTCCTATTTTGAATGGTCCATGGCCCAGCCTCAGGGTCCTGAGGGCACCAGGACCTCCCTTTCCCAGGGCTGCCCCCACCCTGTCCCCAGCCCAGGGGGGGACAAGCTGTCAGCCCCTGTCCCCCTGATGCCTCAGCAGGGACAGTCTCCAGCTCCCCACAGCCCTGCCCTGCCTGGCCATGGGCCCCACCAGGCTATGCCCCAGCCCCACTGAGGGGCACAGGGCCAGGGGCAGACTGGGCCCTGGCTCCAGCCCTTGTCTGGCCACTCCAGGAGCCCAGGCATCCCACTACACCCTGAACAGTCCCTGGAACCATGACATGGGACAGTTCAACACCCCCTCAGGGCTCCTGCATTAAGAGTTTGGCTTGAACCTACTGCTGCCCATTAATAAAGACAGAGACTCAAGTCTAGCTGAACTCAGCTGGTAGTTTACAGGTAGGCTGGACAATAATTTGAAATTTTCTGCTAGAGTAACATGACTTTCAGTTGTTGATTTTCAGTTTAGATTCAACTGGGGAAGAAAGAGAGGTGAGAAATTAAAGCTTCAATTAACTCTTTTATAGCCAGAACCATAACCTCTGGGCGCAGGGACTTGGTTGACGTCTTGCTTCTCCTCTTGGAACGGAGCAGGAGTGAAAGAGCACTCTGCCAGACTTCACTGCAAAGTCGGAAAAGGAGTTGCTCATAATGGATTTCTGTGAGAAACAGAGCTGCATTAGCTGGTTCCAGGACAGCTGGAGTTGGAGTTCCCTTTCCCCAGAGGCAATCCTCTTGGTGTCATGTCTGAATTTTAGGGACTGAAATTTTGGCTTGTGAGCAAATGTAGGAGGTCTGGGTGCCAAAGCAGTACCTGAGAAAGTTAAGGGGTGCCAGCATCATGCACCCATATACACAATGAACCATCTACAGCTTACCACTGGGAAAATTCCACGGACAGGACTTACTTTCCTTATTCTTTCTTATTCATTATTCATACTTACCCTTTGGATACACCACCCAAAATAGGTCTACAGTCTTTCTTGCAGAAAACTGGCAAGGGCTACTGATGTTTTTTAAAGTGCAAGTAGCAGATATCATAAACATGTAATAATTTAGGCTGAAGCCTCTGGTGGTCTGCCCCCAAAGTGGAGATAACTCCAAAGTCAGGTATGAGCTAAGATTAAAAAGACACAGCAGTCTCCATTTGTAGTGTGAGTGACCAGAACACCTGAGTCCTGCAGAAGTTTGGGCAGATTGAATTTAACTTTTCTCACATCTGTGGGGCTGCAGCAACCACACAAAAACAGCAGAAAGAGGAGTGGAGGGACAGAAAATCAATCAGTTCTTTCTCCTGGCCACATTCTGAAGGGATTTTCTGCTTCACCTGCACTCTGTGTGAAGTGCAGGCATTTCAGATGTGCTCTGAGAATGTCTCCCAGACCAGTGCCAGAGCCGAGGGCAGGGGCTCTGAATCCCATCTCTCCAATCCTAATTTAGATCTAGCACCAGACGCAGGCAATGCTGCTGAGCCCTGCCAACATGAAATACGTACACACATGCCAAGAATAAGAGCTAGAGATATCGATGGAAAGTCTGTGTTGAAAACAAGAGTGCCTACAGAGCTTAAGCAATTCCAAGGTCTGTTAGCAGCTGTGCAGAGATTTACAAGATTATATTTTTGTATATTGGCACTTATACGTGACCTAAATTTCACTTGAAACAGTGCCCTTTTTTGGCACCTGCAGTGCTGCATTGTTACTGAATGTAAGAGCAGAACCCTGTGTTTGTGCAGATTTGTCTCTGCAGGTCATTAGCAACATTTGAATGCTGCATTTGCCCTTCCAAATTCTGTTTTCAAAATATAATTTATAGAGCATCTTTCTGGCCTAGATTATGCTGAGCAACTTCTGTGAATTACTGCAAATAAAGTCTGTGGTTTTCCTTCTAATTATCAAATTGCTTGAGGAAGATGATCTCCATTTTTCTTAATTATTTTATCACTGCAAAAAATTATGTCAGTCTTTATGGGAAAACAAGTAGTTAAAATATTTTAAATTGTTTCTGCAAAGGAATTGTGTATTGCTTTCTGCACCTCTAGCACCTGATTTGTGTGCCCAGAACACATGCTTCATTAGCCCTTTTCACAAGCTAAGTGTCTGCTGCTCCAAATGTAATGCAAATCACTTTTTAATGGTCACATTGACTAGATAGGAAATGCTTTTGTTGAAGCTATGACTTGTAGTTAATTAAGCCAATTAGCATGTGATATAAGCACTTCTGGAAAGATAAAACCCAAGAATAGCTCTCAAGAGATGGTGAAAGACTTTCAGGCAAATAGAAACCGTTACAGAAGGGAAGGGGAATAAAGCAAGTGGAAGTTTAAAAATAATTTCTAAATTTATTCCCTACTTCTTCTAGTTTACAGCAGTGGCAGATGAACTTCTGTGAGAAACGTTTGTGAGGGGGGAGAATCTACTTATTATGCCTTTGCTAAGGAGGAAAAAAAATGGACTTTTTACTCAGCAGTGAAGATTGACAATAGCATTTCTGCTGAGATTCTGATATAACATTATCTGATTTATCAATTGCACTTTTGACTTTCTTCCAAGAGAACATTTTTGACTGCCTGAGACCTGAAGAGACAGCAACTTATTCCTTGTAGGCTGAGTCTTACAGTCTTGCTGTGAGGGTGAGGACTGTCCTTTTAGCAAAGTAGAAACCAGAGATTCTTGAGCCTTTAAAATGGAAATGTATCACCTTCCTTCTCAAAGAAATGGGTAGCACCGAGACATTGTATAATTTAACCATGTGCTACCCTAGAAGTGTGCAGTGTACGTAAGGCCCAAGGAAAAGGTTTCAATCTTTCAGAAATTCTGTTAAATCGACTTCATCCACAGTTTGAAGCATGTAGTGACTGAGAGTTACAGTACATTTGTTTCTGTGTGCGTGATACTTGGCTTTCATTTACTGGGATTTTCTCAATGCTTTTGAGAAATCTGTCACTGCTCAATATAAAAGAACAAATCATTTACAGCCTATCCTGTTACTTTTTGAACCTTGATATTTTCTACCACTTGCTGCTTCTGTCATATTCTGGAATGAATTATTGTTCTCAAACAAAAAAAAAATATCATTCTCTCAGTTAAAATAGAACTCGTTTAGGATGCTAGACTGTTTAATTGCTATTGGTAGTCTGTTTTTTCCCCTTCAAATTAAACTAGTAAGAATAAAAGTGTCACATCAGGTGGGGGGATTTTCAGCAAAGGAAATGAGATTTTATGTCCACTCTTATGTTTACACAGAAAATTTGCTAACTTCTGTTGCAAATTTCAGTCTAGAAAATTTCTGCCCATCCACTATTCTCCTCACGCAATTTCATTACATCTTTCCTCTTTTATCATATTCGTACCCTCTCTCCCTCTCAATCAAAACACACAGTATTTTAGCTTAATTAATCATAAACTTGCAATTGGCTTTATGAGACTGGAGCTGATGCTCCCTGACTGCTGTAGGATTTCATACAAATACAAATGCTTGTGTGACAAGAGGAAAGCTTGGCCAGTTCTAGTTCGTCAGTCTTCATTTCAAAAAGAAATAGACTCTGTTGTGGTTTACATATGTAAAGATGCCTTGCAAAGAGATTTTTTTGGCTCATTTATCACACTATGCTCCACGGTTGCTTCTCTGTTTCTTCATATAAGGATGCCAGAATGATCATAATATTTTGATCCATAACCTTATAGTACTCAGCAGCAGTGAATGAAAGAATTGCTGTTCTTCACCCTTGATTTAGATTTAGGAAATGAGTGTTTCTAGTTCTCTGTCAGTAAATGAAGATCTTTTAATAGGAATATGTCCTAATCAAAGGAATTATAGTGAAGACACATGGCAATCTTGAGTCTTCTTGAAAAGACTCAAGAGCTTTAAACCCCTGAAACCACAGTCTCAGCTTATTATGCAACAGTTACTTTTATTTCCTCAGACAATAATCTTTCATTTTATCATTCAGTTCTGGAAAGAACTAGATACTCTTGATTTATATTGGCTTGAATGTAAATGGAGGTGACTTGCTGCATTACAGAATTGTGACCAATATTTAGTAATTCACAACTGGTCTCTCAAACCTTACCTATACACAGAGTTAAATTGGATTTAACTTTAACATAAGTTAAATGTCAAGGTTACATCCATCACTGTGATTTATTGATGTTCCAATGTATTTTCTATTACCAAGTCATCTACTAGATAAAATCTTTTCATTTTTAGAAAGTCTACAAAACCCTGAGTTGAACCTCTGTTCTTCTCTAAAGGATCACACGATACCAATGAGTATTTTTCACAGTGCACTGCTGTTTGCAAACCAGGATGCCAAGGAATATTGTCCTCATAGCTGTTCTGTTACCTATTGACAATGCTATCTTACAAGCAAGTCATAGAATCATAGAATCATAGAATGATTAGAGTTGGAAGGGACCTGAAAGATCATCGAGTTCCAACCCCCCTGCCATGGGCAGGGACACCTCCCACTAGAGCAGGTTGCTCAAAGCCCCATCCAGCCTGGCCTTGAACACTTCCAGGGATGGGGCAGCCACAGCTTCTCTGGGCAACCTGTTCCAGTGCCTCACCAGCCTCACAGGAAAGAATTTTTTCCTAATATCCAATCTAAATCTCACCTCTTCTAGTTTAAAACCATTACCCCTTGTTCTATCACTATGGTGCCTGACACAGAGTGCCTCTCCTGTAGGCTCCCTTCAGATACTGGAAGGCTGCTAGAAGGTCTCCCTGGAGCCTTCTCTTTTCCAGGCTGAACAGCCCCAGCTCCCTCAGCCTGTCCTCATAGGAGAGGCGCTCCAACCCTCTAATCATCTTTGTGGCCCTCCGCTGGACCCAGAGACATCTTAAACAAAGATGTTTAAGAATACTAATGTGCTGTCTGAAATGACATTAAGAAAAAAAAAATCACTTAATATCAGCTTCAATTAGAAACAGACTTATATAGTTAGGGAGAAAGACAGTCTGGAAGAAAATATTTCAACCTGCTGAGTGGGAAATTAAACTCAACACAATGTAAACATCACCAGTAAAATAGCTCACAATATTCAAAACTACTAATTTTTTATACTATCACTACCGCACCCTTGAATTTTTGCAGCAACCTATGCCAGCTATTGCTGGAGTGCAGCAGCTGCACATCCAGATGATCTATGCTGTAGGATATGTGTTGGGCAGGAGCAGGGAGTAGATGTGGGCCATCTCTACGCAATCAGTCAGTCCCGCTGCTTTCCTCCCTGTCCCTCCCTGGCCCCGCACTGCTGCAAGAGGCTGAGCAAGAAGGGGTTTGTGCAGGTGACAAAGATCATCAGCCAGAAAGAAGAGGTTTAAGGATTATGTGAGTGATGACGTGTATTTACCCCAGGGAACTGGGTGCTCTGGCAGCTCAGCACACCCAACGCCTGCTGTTTTGGACAGTTTGCAAACTAAATTGGGTGGCTCTTCTGCACAGCAGACCTTACATAAACAAATGTGTGCCATTAAATTGTTGGCTCTCTTTCCCTATTGACTGGCTTTTGAGTATAAAGGTTGAATTAAACAAATGTTTTATTCCATTGTGGCTTACACCACTATGATATCTTTGCTTCCAGATGTCTGTGTTTTCTAAAGCTTCCTATTTGCCATTAATCTTTCTTTTACAGGCTTTCCAAAAGAGGAGGTTTGAGTCAATCTGAAATGTGGACACAGCAGGATAACTGGAGCCAGTTGACTGTTCATTGCATGTAGTTATATCTAGCAGAGAATCTGTGTTTTGTATGTAGCAACACTTAAGGACCAGAAAAAGATGTAATGTTCCACTCAAGCCTACCTATCTTATCTATACAGAGACCGAGATGACTGTTTTCATGCTGACTGAGAAGTCTGGATGTGACAATTTCTCAGATTAAGATTTAGAAATATGACAGATGAAATTTTTACTGGAGTTTTTCAACACATTGCCATCAGCCTTCATTCCAGAAGAGGCATGCTTCGGACACCAATTAAAGATTAATGTTTAATAAAGAATTCTCCTTCCAAAGAAATTGGATAGATTGTTGAATATGCTGACTACAGAATCACATAGCAGACCACAATAACGCAAGGCACAGTTTGGTTTAAAAAAAGTCAAATAAAACAACCACAGGACGACTGCTTTTTATCTCACGGACATACATTTGCAGTACAACTTCAAATTGCTCATGGAAGTCTTTTGGTACATCACAGACTATATTTCATTCTACACAGGTAAGTGATAAAAAGCATTTTGCTATTCTGTAATCCTCTGCCTTTGCAACCAGTATTTCATAACTGTACATTTTCGTTTCCATGAATCCTGGATTTGTGAGTTCTCTCTCCCTTCTGAGTCAGGAAAGATTACCAGCTGAGTGACTGACCTTTAATTACTGACTCACTTCACGTTAGCAATTGAACTGCTAAAAGTCAATAGACAAATTAGATCTTCGCTTGAACTGCTGGGTGACCTACATGTAAAGAATTCTATATAGGGCAGGAATCTGAGCCATGCAGCTCACTAAAGAGCAGTTTAACTTCCATTTATGAATCTTGGGTGTCAAATGAATACGCAATTCTTGCTTTCTATTATAGCCAAGAAAAGAAAAATTGTGAAGTGTTAAATTGGAGAAAAAGAATTGTCAAAATTATTTATGCTTTTATATGCAAACTTGCAGAGGAACAAAGTGGCCAGAAGGTAAGAAAGTGTGTTGAAGCCACTGAGCATGGTGCTGTTCTGCTGTTCTTTACAGGTGGCTTTAGATAATTTGTCAGCAAATGATGTTTGGGAAGGATATTATCTAGACAATAAAACTTTTTAAGAGTTTTAGCTGGAACCTAGATTCCCAGAAAGAGACTGTGGTCAGGTCACAGATGGCTGTTTTCTTAGTCTTTATTAGAAGTACTCATCACAGAATACACCTCACACGGTGAAGTGTTGCACAACCCTTCCTAGCAATTGTTAACTAATTGGTTTAAATTAGATTTTTACCTCGAGGAACTTCCCATTTAGATAAGCCCCTAGTTTAACTGAAAGTACAAATTTAAACCTGTGGGACCTGTCACAAAAGGGTAGGAGTTAATTTAAAATGGTGAATGAAGTTTACAATTTTGAGTTAATTTAAGACAAACCAAAACAAGGAGTGGGAAGCTGAAATAATAGACTTCACATGGGTTACAAGTAATTGTTAAAGAATGAGTAAGTGCTAATGACTGAGAAAGTCAGTGTGACTTTCATGTGACAGGCCCTGCCGCCTCATCTAACTCAGCTGAGCTAACTGGAATACAGAAATTGCATCTATAAGGGGAACTCTAACTCAAAAGATGGAGTTTTGTATGTACTAACAAACCCAGATGTAGTCTACTTTTT
>VZRU01019638.1:215367-252983 GCA_013398155.1 Pedionomus torquatus | reverse complement strand
CTAAAGGGATTCCCAAGCTAAACTTTTCTTTCTTCTTTCTGGCAAGGTAAAATTTTGGCTGTGGGCTTAGAGACACTCTGCTTCCATTTCTGTTTCTGCAGAATCATATGATATACATTATAATTTTTTAAGGCCAGATTTTGGACTGTGAAATCATCTCTGGAGAAGATCACAAGGGAAAGTTTCTCTTTTTGTGTACATGTGTATATCCCAAACAAAGGAGTGTAAATGTCTTGCTAACACTCTACCACTGGTATACAGATGTTACAAATCATGTTTATGTTCATGAATATTCATTGCCTAAACAGTAGCAGACCTGAAGAATTCTGAGTGGAAAGCTTAAGAGGAACAGTCGTGATATCTTTTTTTTTTTTTTAATTATTATTTTAAAAAATCATTTTATTTAAAAAATGATGTAAAATTGTATTCAAGAAAATCTTTTTGTTGAATTTAACAATGAGTACTGTATTGTAACTCTATGTTCCCAAACTTGGGCTTTTCTCCTGATTTAAGACTATTAAACAAAAGCAACTACCTTAGAGCAGTGCTTTTGCTCTGACTTGTACAATGCTTCATGGAAAGCTCTAAAGAGCTTTTACTTGTATTCTGAAAGACAGAGACAATAACAGTCATAGATAATTCTGCTTCATGTCCTGGTTAAAGTATTTCTCATCTAGTCATGATCCTGTATGCTTGTGATAGGTTTGAATAAAACAGGTTTTCTTGGTCAGTTTTTATGTTCAGGTGTTGCTCAGAAGGTATCTTGACATGAGCAGTTTCTTTCCAGTTACAGCTCTGTACCAGCGCTATATACCTTTTTTCCCCCTGCACCTCTCTCCATTTGCTGCACCCTGTGCATACCCTATCTGTGGGCAGAAGTGCTGAAAAAGCACTCCTTTCTTCCACTAAAGCCTCCTTACGGGTTCTCTAGAGGAAATTTTTCCTTATCTCTTCCCTGCTGTGAACATTTTCTTTCCAAAAAAACCCAGCCCTCAGACCCATGAGGAAGTGCTGGGTGCAGTACATACGCTGAAATTTACTCTCTATGTGCTCTCCAAGTCACTCAGCTACACCATAGCCTGCACAGTTTGAGCAGGCTGTGCCATGGCACATGCAGGGCTCCTAGGCCAGTCTTTCTGATGAATTATGGTGCAGACTAGAACCATCTGTGGGATGCAGCTTTGTCCCAGACACCCTTTTGCACATTTGAAATCTCCTTTGGGGTCTCTCAAGAATCTTGAGGGTGCCCATGTTGTAATCCTTGATCATTAATCCTTGAGCATTATTTTGTACCGAATGAAGCAGGGTTGGAGTTAAAACACAGACGAAGGACTAAACTGCATCCAAGTTGTGGAAACATTCATGTGCCTCAGGCTCTTAGCCAGGCTGAGAGTTTCAGGATTTAGAAATATTCTTGTCTTTTCCCCCTTCTTTCCCTGGCGCTCTTGATTTTCTGCTTTGTCTCTTAAAAAGGGGAAAGGAACAGGTAAAAGAAGAAAGCTGGCAAATGTCAAACCCGGGAAGTTAAAGAGAACATAAATTCTACACGATATTTTGATTTGAACCAAATTTTATCCAATTCTTTCTATTTCTGGGTCTCTACCAAACACCAAATGACATTGTCCAGGCCTTTGGTGATGTAAAAACTGCCTGGAAGAGATATAACATGTAAGAAGATGTTTTTAACTTTAAATCTTATCAAAGAGTCCGAGACAGATGTCACAGTCCCGACTACTAAAACTGGCTCAGTGTTGGGTAGTGTCCTACCTTCTGGGAAAGGATATACATACCTTTACTAACAAGACAAGGAAAGAAAGGTGTGTTGGGATAAGTCTTGTTCCAGGAAGAGGGTGAAAATGGTAGCTCTGTTTATATTGACTGGGATATTCCCGTCTTCTAATACAACTCTCATTTCGGGTAGGGGAAAAAAAAAAAAAAAAAACAAACAACCACCATGTCTGAAAGTTGCAATAGAACATCTCTGAGCACAAGTCGTGGCTCTGGCAAGTGTCACCTTATTTTGTGGCAGACTGTATTAGCCCATGTTCTTCTAGCTTAATTCGAATACTATTCTTTTCATGGTAATATTGTGAAGTAAGAATGAAGGTTGTATAGAGGATCTGTGGATTGCGGTTAAGGTGCTGATAGCATTCTGCACAGAGAAAATACTTTCTAGCATGCTTCTACATTTTATTGCATGCTAAATCCTGACATTTATAATTTAGAAATTAATAATGTAATTTTGGTTGTACGAAATGAAGTGACAGTATACTTCAATATGCAAAATGTTCTTCCTGGTAAACAGTAGAAGCAGCCAAACATCTGGAGTTAGAATAAATAGCATTTTGACTCAAATTATATAGCGTCATTATAAATCTGCGAGAGAGACACACAGCCTTTGATATACGCTGTTTTTCCTAGACTCAAGTGGCTTATTGTGCAGCTGGTTATCTGAGACATCCCCAAAGTAGTCCAAGCTAGCATTGCAGAAAAAAGTATCCTGCCTATGTTTCTTCGATGAAACACGTATAGTTGTTGCAGTGCTCTGCTTTTGTTGAGCCTTCTACGCCTATAGCACCGCACAAGCAGCAGAGGTCACCATGCACCAAGCTCCACCAGCCTCCAGCGCTTCATCTAGGAACTGGACTGGGCATCAGTTCCCATAACATTGGCCTCCAAGTGATCCAAGACTGTAAGAGTTCTAGACAGCAAATGGCCACATATGGTGGGAGGAACATTGTAAGTGCTTGCAGCAACAACTGACTTCAGGAAAAAGAATATAAACATTAAAGCAATTGTAATTAATAATCATTTCAAGATGCGTGCCATTAATTTGAGTTTTTTGAAAACTACCCTGCTTAACTAATCATATACTAGTCTCTGTAATTTGTCCAGTGCTCTGAATGAAATTGTAAAATGATTGATCCGTGGCCTTTAAAACTCATTAATAATAGAAGTTGAATCCAAATGTTTCATTTTAGCTCTGAAGTAAAGCTAAGGTTCCATGCTGAGTACAATTACAAATAATATATGAACTAGCGTGATGCTAAGTATAGATGCCCAGCTGGTGTAGAAGAGGGCAAACTATGTTCACTAGCACATGTGCTCACAAAGTCTTAAACTTATGACTTCTTCTATTGCATCTGCTTTCTGAACAGTATACGGCTTCCTGCCGATACCATGATGTACGCAGCTGTGTTTGGATATTTCCATGGATAGTCTGTAGAAGAAATGTTCTCAGATAAAGGACAACAGTAACCGTAGGACTTTAATATATCTACAAATTACAGGGAAAATTCATGCCTTCCTACCTCCCATTGTAAATTGTGCTTTTATGCTGTCACACCCATCACAATGGCAAAAGCATTTAGGTTTATAAAATGAATAGGATGGCATCTTGAGTTACTCTAAAATCAATAGAAATGTTATTGACTTAACAGAACTTCAATTTCAACCTTATTCTTTTCACGGATGCTACGTTTGTATTAAACCTTTATTATTCTCCTTTCACAGTCGTTATTTAAACAATAGAACATTCTTTGTGGTACCATGTAAATGGACTGAAGCACATACTCAACAATTTTGAGTAACTTTGAGTAGTTTGAGCACAGAAAGAATTTTTCCGCTAAAATTACATAAAATGAGTTTGGCAATTTTAAGAAACAATGAGTAGAAAGGGAAGGTTAAATCATCATAGCTGCACTTTATTTCATTTAGTCTTATGCTATGGAATAATTCCTGATTTTGATATTATGCCAGTTGTTAAGGGGTAATGTCCAATATATTGTTCTTATTATGTTTTGTTTGAAGGGGAGAATTCAATAGACATGAAAATGCTGTTAACATTAGGTTCTCCAAGTGTTTTCTGAAAATACTGGAATGAAGCATTTTGTATGTATGTGTGTTATCTCTTAGGATTCCTTTGGTTGAAGAGGCTTCTCTATTTGTTTTTTAAGCAAGCAAAAGATGAAAGAAGCTCTGGTTTTAAACTGAAGTCAAGGTGTGGCTGCATCTCATATAGATGAGGACATTGCAAGTACGGCTGAAATTCTGTCCTTAGGTTATGTTGTGTTCTGACACTGGTGGAGAAGCACAGTAGCCGGGCTGAGGAGGAGGAGGGAGTGAGCAAGCACGCATCAGTGAGGAGCCTTGAGGGAGTGGTTGCAGAGACACGGAGATTAATTTTGAGATTCATAGCCACAGCTCATTTACAGAAGTTATTTTAAAAATGATTTGTGGGTGATGTTTTTTAACAAGACAGTGATTGCTTCTCATCTGCTTTGTGGCTGAGAGCAGAAGGATGCAGAACCTAATGGCTGCTAACAGTTTGGTTCCAGCGTCTCTGAGTCAGTGTTTTTTGTTTGGCCATTGCAGTATCCCCAGGTTGCACACCACTTAAACATTCCTTTAAATGAAGGTAAAGCTGGGATCAGCGCAGTCTGTTAACCATCAGTTTAGACTTGTAGAAATTAGCTAGTGGGATCTCTCCTAAAAAAAAAAGGGAACACGTCTGTTTTTCCACTGAATATCTCTGATTGGATACCTACCCTGTGCATGTGGGATCTCCACATGGAGGTTTTTTTCTTTAAGTGATAGTTTGTCCTACACACTCATTTGCTGACAGAGTTGACAGGAGGAGACATGGTTCCTAGATGGGGATTAAAGAAAGATAGGACAAGCTAAAGGAGAAACGATTTGGTTGGGGCTTAGGGAAATGGCAAGCATCCATTCTAGCCACAATTGCTTTAGGGTTCTGGTATTATTATTTCTGCTCTGCCTCTTTGGGCTTTTATTAGGGTCAGGCAGAGCCAGAGGAAATCCCATACAGCACAGGTACAATACAGCAATGCTGCCAGTAAGCCAGAAGGCCTGCCTGAGGCCAAAGCAAGCAGGAATAGACAAAGTCAGCTGCTTCAGAATTTGAACAAATTAGTAGTGTCGTGCCCATTTTGGACTAAGGAAAACCTGTGTGCTCTCTCCAGTGGGAGAGCATGTGTTTCTACAAAGAGATCCTCATCAAGTCCTCTTCTTCTAGAACTCCCTTCTGAGGATTGTAGAGCAGAAGAGGATGATGTAGCCCAACTGTTGCAAAACATTTTTTTTTAATAAATATTATTAATCTAATGGGACAAATACAGTGGCATGCCACCAAAATTAAATTGCTCTTTCTGATAAAATTAGTATTTTAAAATATCATAGAAATAATTTATAGTCATATCTAACATCAATATAAAGAATTTAATGAGGAAATGTGCCCATTCTGCTAAAAGTGCATGCTAATTCTATACTGACTGTAACAGAATTATTCTATAAATAGAGGAAAAAGGTTAATTCACATCTTAAATGATCCTTCGTCTTTATGACAGTTCTTGTAGCTGCTTAAAATTTCCTATAGTTTCACTCTTTTTCTCCAAACTAGACAATATTAATGCATTCTGCATTCATTTATTATACATTCCCTCTAGCCCATATATACATTATAATATTTGCAGGCAGAACATTCTGTTTAACTAGCAATCTAAAGTTTCACAGCTCGCCAAGAAATGAAAGGTTTTTGAGTAGCAGAGATTAAAAAGAAGAAGAAATCCCAGCACTGTAAATTGTAAAACTTTACACCTTACAGCTGCCAGCTGTAATCCGCAAGGAGACAGAATTCTTAGGCTCCTAGGAACACAGACCAGGCTATTTTTTAGCAAATACTCTTCTTGTTCCTTCAGAAAGGGAAGGAAAGGGAAGACAGAAGTCCCAAACCCCAAAAGAACCTCTTACATATAGAGAACATAACATTGATGAGGAGATTTTTTTTTGTCCTTGAGTGTGGAAGGATTGTGGTGATTTGATAAGATCTGTTAAGATTACATTTTGCTTGTTATTACAGTTGAAATATAACAGCTGAAATGTTACACAGGATAAGTCAGCTAAGCCTGAGAGGATTTTCACAATGTAGCATTTACATAAGATAAGGACATGGTGGTTTCTGCTTCTTTTTAGCTGGAATACCTTCATCTTAATATTATCACGTTATCTTTATCTTGAACCAGCTTCTTCTGTAAGATTAAATGTATTTGTTTCAAAAGACATAGCAGGGCTTATTTTAATAACCCAATTTATTAATATTTTTAATCAATTAGCATCAGACAGAAACTGCAGTGCAGATGAGACTGCTGAAGTTACGGCTAGCTTGCAGAAGTGAAGCAATGCATTCGGTGCTGAGGGATGCTGGGCAGCACATTGCCGTGCCGAGACCTTCAGGGAGGAAAACTACACCTTCTTTTGAGCAAATGAGAGGGTCAGCAGCTGCCTCTTTTCCCCTCTAACAAAAGAAATAACAATGGAAATCTATTTTGGGCAGGTCCAGGAGAGCCTGAATTTAAGAAGTGTAGGAAGGGGAGGGGGAGAAAGGAGAGACACAGGACCAATTACAACTCTATGTACCTGTTTGTCATGTTTGTTTGCCCATGTCTTTGTGACGAGAGAGAAATGGAAGAAAGAAGCATAAGAAATACTAAAGAATCAGTTGAAGCTCAGATTTTAAGACAAAGTAGGCTCAAGTGCAGATCTCCAAGGAAAAACTGGAAGAGAAGAAAAAAAGTTTTGAGCAAACCTGCATGTGAGCACACTCCTTGTTAATGGACCTTGTTTATAAAGAAATACCTGAATCCACCATGAGTTTGTTTTCCTAATGAAAATACCCCAGAGAAACTTCTGTATTGTGTAGCTACTCAGGGTAAGGAGAATAATTGTGTGAACCTAGTCTTGTAACCTTTACAGTTCATTATACCTTGGGAAAAAAGTATTTATTTAGTGACAACACTAAATATGTGCATTAGACAGGAAAGGGATCTTTTTATCTATGTATTCACTTTTTTAAAACTAGTGGCTATTTATTCAACTATTTCTTGATGGTGTCTTTTAATTGCATCCTTGTTGTCAACTGATTTTGATTTTGTTGGACATTTCTTCCATATCCATTTCTGTGGGACATGCGGAGGTCATCTCTCTGCTCTTATGTAGATAATTAGAATCACACTGATAATGATTCGTGTTTGCTATGTTTGTGCTAAGTTTGCATGCCTTCCTCCCTTGCACACTTATTCTCTTTTTGATTGGTACTATAAATCACTTCTGCAAAATTAATTGTAAAACAAATCCCTTGTATTAGGGAACAATTCCACAAAGTCTCTGGACTTAGTCTGCTCTAATCCAGATCCACACAGGTAGGCTTAGTGCTAGGCAAGTCTGTGAGCAGAATTAGAAGACTTAGAAGAAGACTTCCTTAAAAAACACTTAAACATATAGAATCTCTTGACCTGTGGTTTGCAACAAGACTTTCAGCTCATGCCATTTTGCTCTAGCTAGGAAGGGGAAGCAACAGTCATATGGAAATCTGCTCTTACTCTGTTGTTCTTTTGGTCTGAAGCAAACCACAGACATAGTTTCTGTAAACACAACAGAAATTTGTGTCTGGAAGCTAGGCTAAGCTTGCTAAGCTTTAGTAACTGGGTTTGACACAGGGATAAGCACATGAAATACAAGATCCAAAGGAGACCCAACTAGCTGGTTCTGGAGTTTCCTTTTTTTGGCCTGAAATCCTATGAAACCAAGTCCCCTCATGGTGCTTTGGAGTCAGGTCATTAAAAAGAACAAACCTCTTCACTGGGAGTGGAAGGTGACTTTTCTCTTCCAGCAGCCCGTATGGTGTGGCTGAAAAACATTGACCCCACCGTCAGGAAGCCTGGCTACCCAAAGGACGAGCATTTGATAAAAAATGTTCTCTTTGTAGGCAGTGAACAAGCCTGCCAGCAATGTTCTAATGCTGGTACTTTCCAGAAGTCACATTTTTACACTTATTTCCCATCAATATCACCCTAAGAGAGAAGGTATATTGCATTTACTGTGAGCCCTAAAAAGCATGAACCAAAGTACCATTTGATTCCCATGTCAAAGTCAGCTACTCAGTGAGGAAGTATCTCCTGGCAATAGTGAAAAGAAATCTAAGAGAGACCCAGATTTCAAAAGACTTCAGGACAGTTATGCTTTCCACATTTTAATCTTTCCTGACACAACAGAATCATTCTCCCTGACATCACATTTCATCATTGTGTTTCTGTGGCAGGAAAGCTGTGAACAGAAGAGATCTTTTCCTCTGGCTGAAATCATGGATAAAGGGGCTTAAGTTGGAATCTTTTAGACTATAAGTATTTTTCTACTTAGATATTGATGAAAGCTCCAGAGAGCGCATTCACTTTGAAATCATTTTGATAAGGAGCTATATGTGTTTTAAAAAAAGCATTTTTAACAAGTTAACTAGATTTGTGAGGGTTTGGGAAAATATTCTTTCCTTAAAGTTTGCCAGGCTCACTAGCTCAGCAAGAGCTGTTGAACATGTTGCTTTAATAAGTGACCGCTCCTGCCCAGCCCAGTAAAAAAGAAAGTAATTATTTCTCCATTTATCTTTTGTTTCTCAAATGCAAAATTCTTTCCAAGTTTAAAAGATTAATTAATTTATAATAATTTTTATTACTCTTCCTTGTTGTGACTATTATTTACACTGATTACATAGAGAGCATATATACTATTGAGGTTTATAATATGGAAAACTGCAGTCAGTTGAGATACCTACAGTACTTTGAATGATGAAGAGTTAGAAGGGGTGGGACACACAAGCATGGTCAGAGGAAAGGAGACTGATACACTCTTTCTGATTTATGCAGTCAATACAATTTAAGAGTTAATTTGCTTGTGTAACAACAGGGTTTGCATATTTTTCAAATACAACCTTATTCAAAATATTTTATATTTGTAGGTAACTGCTTCTGCTTCATTTGCTTGATCCCCACAAACTGATATCATATAGCTACATTTTAAAAGTGACACATCTATTCTTCATCTTTTCATTAAGAATATGTAAAAGTTACTACATATACATTCTGGGGAAGTTCAGCAAGACATTGCAAAACGACAGGTGACTGTGAAAAGAACAAACTCACAGCTGGGTCTCTGCTTAATAGTCTTTTATTGGGTTTTGCAATATATGAATATCTCTTATTTTGTTCAAAGGAAGCAAGGCTAATTACTTGTAGCTTTTAATTGTTAAGGTTTTTTCACAAGTATTTCTGGGGCCATGTAGGAATATTCCCTCTTTTCCTACAATTTTTGTTAGTGATAAGATAAATGTGCAGGTTACCACAATATCCTGCTTGTGTCCTGGACAGGCAAATGGTCCTAGCTCACTTATTTTGCTGACTTTTGCAAATTGGGTATGGGTAGTTAAAAGAGTAGTGAGAATATCTTCTTTGAAAAATTTCTTCTTTCTTTGACTGCTTTTCCTCTTCTTCTCAACACTGTAGTGATGTAACATTATCTGCTTTATAATAATTTTGAGTATGAATGCCTCTTTCTCCTTTCTCTTTCATTATGTATAATTTCCAAATGTTTTGGAAGCACTCAGTAAAGCTGCAAAGCATTCCTTTTTCTGAAGACTTATTGCATGCAGGTTCTCAAGCTGCACATGTTTCCTGGGTATGCTTGAGTGCTTTATTATATCTCCCCCTCTTCCTTTTTCCTCCTTTAGTTCACCTGTGGCCCAAGCTGTCTCATTTGATGCACTTTTGTTGGGCCTCATTACACTGACATTTGTATTTTTATGGATGTTTTCCTTTGATGTTGACTGTGAAGTGAGTAGGTTTCCTAATGAAACGTACATCAAAGAGTTTGTTCACTCTTTTACAGAGGTTCTTTGGAGAGAGATAAGGGGGAGATGTCTTGAAAATTAAATTTAAATTACTCATGAAAAGGCTGAAGCTGCAGAGTACTCAGCTCCATAAAACTTCCGGCCAATGCAAAAGGCCAGCTGGAAGAGAGAGCCAGGATCAGCCCATGTGAGTGGGAAGATGGAAGGGGTTAGTCAGGCCTTTCCACAGCCAAGAGCTTTAGCGGGAGAATTTTGTGCCTACTGTCATCACTCTTCCCTCTCCCCACCTCTTCCAGTTATCCCGCCTTTTTCCTTGGGCTCTTTCCAAACACTACCACTTTTTCCTTGAGCAGAAGAAGCGATCAATCCTTAGCCACCTTTGACCCTTCTGGTTGTCCTCACTCTGCCTTGGTCCATGTGCACCATTGCCTCCATGGAGCAGCTGTCTCCCCTCACAGCTCACTCTTTGCTTCAGGCTACACCTTTCTTCAGTTTCTCCTTCCTCCTGTTCTGCTTGCCCTGTGCTTCGTTTACACCAAGGATTTTATTCTCATCAACACAAACTCTTCTTTATATTTCCCCTGGCAAAATAAAGGATTCACTTTGTGAATAAAAATGAATACCTGAATGTGTGTACATGAGAGACAGTGAGGGGAGAAAAAGACAAGTAAAGAACAAGAAAAGCTAGAACAAGGCATGATAGAAGCAAAAATACCCCCAAGTCCCCTTTCTGACTTTCCTAAGCTAGTGTACGGGAAGACAGGAGACAATGAAATAATTCAAACTGGGAAGGAAAAAGAGAAAAAAATTCAATATGAGGGGGAAAATTCAGCACTTCATTTTCATAGACCGATGCATAATATTACCTGAAGGACTGAATCAGGAATTTATGTTGAAAGAACATAAATTTAAAGGGCATATGAATATGGGAAAAGGGAACACAAAAGGGCCTTACTCACTTGGAAGAATAATGTCTTTAATCTTTTGCCATTAGACTCTGACCTAGTACATAACACATCACATTACAGAAAAATTATTTGTCTGAGAATATTTCTAGATAAAGAGTTCTGATAGCATTTTTGCAAGGATATAAATAGTATATCTGAAATATAATTTTCAAAGGAAAGTGAAGAAACGTGCAGGTGATTTAGATCCACCAATTGTGCTTTATAGAGAATTGTATTGATTACTTGACTTTAAGTGACATGCCTGGTAATTTTGTTATGTTAAACTGTAAGTGTTTCATAAATCTGGGAAGAGAGTCATGGCAATGTCGCTCCCCCAAAATCATAGACTGTGAAATTGCTAAAAATTTGTAAACGTTTTTTTTTGAGGATCTGTATGAAGTATTAAAAAAGCTGTTGTATTGTACATGGCAGCAAATAACTTCAGTGAGAGGTTATGATTTAGAGGTGAATACTATCATTTTTAGTATGTGGAAATTAAAGCTTTTCCATTTTAAATCTGCTTAAATTAAAGTGGCCAGTTCACAGCATTGTACCATATAATGAGCTGGAGAGTCCATTTGCGTTTGTGGAGAATCTCTCAAACGGTACGTAAAAGCCTTGGGCAGAGAGGTCAAAATCTTTGGCCACGTTGACAGTGGCCTGTTGTTCTGTTTGCAGAAAGTTGCCCCACTAGTGCTAACTACTGGTCTTGGTTAAGTGACGCAACTGCTCCTGCCTATACTGCTCTCCTTTACATCGTACCTGAGTGGCAGGCACTTCATCAGTCTCCTGACTTTCAGGTGAACGTCGATAGCCTTTAGGAGACAGAGCTGTCACTGAGGAAGGAAACCAGGCTGACACAGGTTGAGCTACGGTTTTGAAACAAAGCAGTTTGTTGCTTCAGGGTACTGATATTCGATAAAAGCAGCTGAGCAATCCCACATTTGTAGTGACAGTAGCATCAGAATTAAGAAAGCGATAGCATATCACGGAAATCTCAGGTCATATGCTGATCTAGCCTAACACCTGTCAAGAAATAGCCTCCTGTGAAATGCTGGTGGCCCACAAAGAGATGCATATAAAATGCTTAAATCAAAATACAAGCCTCAGCTAGTGGCTTAAATAGGTCCCCAGAGGATCCCCTTTCCTAGAACCAACTCTGAAGGTGATAACCTGTAAAAGGGAGGAAAGAAACACAGATAAATTTTACAATGTGAGCTGAGCATCACCAACGCATGAGACTGCTGGGAACCTACTGTTTTAGGAGAATCCAGCACTAAATGATGCTAGCAATGGCACAAGTAAATCTTATAAAAGACATTTTGCTATTAAAGGTCTCTACACAAAGGTGAAGTAATTCCAGCTGTCCTGCTGGACCACATGAAAGTGATATGTGATAGCTAACTAAGATATTCATACCAGGTGCAAGTGACAGATGCAACCAGCATGATGACAGATCAAGAGCTCTTGTAAATCTCATCAGGAGGGTCCATTTATTAAGGGCTTCGGCACCTCCAGCTGTTTCATGTAAGCAGATCTGTCTGAGTTGCTGTGTTAATAGACCTTATAAACTTTCTGTGATTATCTTAGTCTTTCTTCTAAATTTTTGGTTGTCAGGATGACGAGCTATGGGAGAGACAGTTGAAAAGTTCCTTGACATAGACATAATTTCCACTCCCATTTTGGTTTCTATTTGGCTACATTCAGACATTTCCTGAGGCAAGCCTTTTCCAGCTGAGAGGCAGAACACAGCACAGGTGTGTTGAACAATGTCAGGAAAAGAAAGTGTATGTGCAACTATGACCACGAATCCACATGCAATAGTGATCATGGAGAGCAAGGAGCCAAACTTAGATAAGCTGCATGAATCATCCTTTTCTGAACATGTGGAGAGTGGTCTGAGGCATTAATTAGCATCTTCCCCAGTGAAGTTATACTCCAGCCTGTGCAGCCAGGGGCTGCATTAGTTGTTAGGTGTGACTCTGTAGTCAATTTCTTACAGTCTCAAGAGAATGAGTTTCCTTTGACCTGCACCTGACCTAGATATCCACCCCTGTGTCACTGCAGTCATCTTAAGAAATGGTAAATTAATAATAATAATAATCTTAGAAAAATTTAGTAAAGCAACTGAGCTAGTATAAAGTGCACAGATGGGCTGAAAAATTAATTTCTCAAATGATATACATGTTACTGTTATACCCATTATCTGATTATTACACATGAACCTATTTACATATAAGAAAACAAATGTGCTTTGTTCTCAGTGTTCAAGCCTGTTTTGCATTCACAGTTTAAAGTCTTAGTTATGGGAGTAACCATGAAGCGATGAGGGCTGACAGCACTCTGGACAATGCAGGCTGATCTGGCATGGATTGTTTGACTTAATACCGTGACTCCATACTGCAGTACCATCCACACCTTGGTTATGACAGCCACGGAGCACCAGAATTCCCTGGGAACAGTATCTCTCTAGGACTACAGACAGTAGCCTTCAGGGTCCAGTAAGAAGCAGGAAATGGGGCTTTGGAGGATGGAGAAGGAACACCAGTCCTTCTACTACACTGTAGTAGCTCCACTGGCTTGAAAAATAAAGGTTAGAAAAGTAGGTTGCATCTCTAGTGACTGTAAATTAGTATCACTTATTTGGACGTTTTGAACAAAGAAGAATAAAAGTGAGCATGATGGTTTACGTACATAAGGCTGTAACATGAAGAAATAATAAAGGAAATAAACTCTGATGCAAAACTGGTCCAGTATGCTAATTTTATTCTAATGTCCTCTGAGCATAGTGGTTCTTGACTAGGGATTTGTCTGGAAGCTGATGATGCTTTGCTCTCAGTGCTACTCCAGAATCTGAGCTATTTAATTTAAAGTTAGCTTGCTTACCTTAACATTATGTTGCAGTCTCATCTGTGATGCCAGTGTAGATGTACACATCTCAGGTCTCCAACGTTCATGGTCAGTTATGGTTTGTCAAGAAACTGTTACAAGAGAATCCGCAGTGAAAGAACTGTCTTAAAAATTTCTTCTTTCATTTCTGTTTTTTCTTGCACAAAGGGTAGTCTTGTATTTTCAGTCTGCATAGCTTCGGGCAATTTATGCAGTACAGAATAATACGATTCTATTGAGAAAAGAACTACTATGAGAGGTACTGGAGAGCTCCATAACCTCAGAGAGCATCAGAAAGTCAGTGCTTCACAGAGGTACTGCAAAATTCCCCATTATCCAGGTGTTGCAAAGCCATGGTTACACCTCTGCAATGAAACCTTCTTAATAATTATTGAGTACCTGTCCAGGCTATTCAAGAAGGATATAAGCCCAGAATCACATCTGTAGCTTAAACTTCAGAACATGAGAATGGATTTAAGCACATCAAGACACATTACTTGTATGTTTTCTAGCCATATTAGCAGCTGTAGCCCGCCTTCTGTTACAGCTTAAAGTCTTTTTGCTCTTGAGGGACTTCTGCCCTCCTTTTTTAACTAACTTGAACATCTTTGGCTGGGGGTAAGGAGAGGGCAAGGTGTCCAACTTCACTGTTGTTAAGTACTGGCTTTGTGCACCTACTGACTTCAGCCAGGTTGGGGCATGTTCATTGGGAAATAATCTGTGTCATGAAAGCCCAACAGGAATTTGTGGACCATGCCTTCAGGCTTACAGCTAAGCAGTGTTGGTGCTGCCATCAACATTGGCTCAAGATAAACTTGGACAAAAACCACTATGTGACCACCTGTGACCATTGTAGATCCTGTGTGGAATTGTGAGGAGCTGTTTCAGCCAGTTTCACACAGGGCGGGTAGGTAACCTTGTATAGCTCTCTTTCAGATGACTTGCAACTCTTTGCTGTTTCTGTCCCTGACACGTACTGCTCAGCCTTGATACATCTCTCTCTTAAGACTTTACTTTTTTATTTCTTATAACTAGACTCTAGAGTACACAACGACATTGCAGAGGATTATCCTGTTTCTTTTCTGTTTGTCTTTTCTTCCTTGTCCCTAGTTCCCAAAGCACTCTGATTAGCATTTTGAACTTATACCTTTATATGCCCTATTTTTTACATTACTGGATTCATGTTACATTTCTCACTTACAGCCTTCTCAAGTGCACCAATAACACCTTATGCATTATATCATGAAATATAATAAATGAGTAACATTCTCATTTGATTTACAACCATCTTAGCTTCTTATAAAGGCTTAATCTGGCAGTAGAATGCTTCTGATTAGTTCATTGTCCCTACCCTGGATACCCACCGTTAATTTTACAGGGATTTCTACAGTGGGGTCTTCATCGAGGACCTCTTTCAGCAAGGGTATGGACTGAGGTGTCTTGCAATGATTAGGCCTTACCCTAATTTTTGCACAGTCGCAGACTCCTCTCCCCTCTTTCTGTGAGCTCTTGAGGTGGAGCAATCACCTTCTCCTGAGCAATCATATGTATTTATTGGATGCAAAATATCTGCCTAGTAATCACCTGCAGTTCTACCTGGAATGTCCCTGACCCACTAGATCATTGTCCTTCTCCAGCTGCAACAAACAGGGGTTTTCTTCCTCTGACATCACCTACAGCCATTCTCTGACAGAGCCACCAGATTCATCCCCTTTCCCAGCTCTGTGGAAATCCCACTGGAAGAACTCTTCTTACCAGTTAGTATTGTCAGTACAGATTTTAACTTATTGTAAATTTTTTTTTAATCTATGTTTTTAGAACAATCTCTGACCAAACCTCAATAGGGCTCCTTGTCTCCACAGTTCTAGTTCATCTTTCAGTGCCCTGGCTAGTGCCAAGTGGCCACAGTGGCAAGGCAGAAGTGCTGCTGCTTGAGCTCTTTCAGGCCATAAGGTAACCCTCAACACCAATAGCAGTCCTGTGTTTTGTCATCAGCTCTAACAAAACTTAGATTTGCAGATGTCCATCCCAAGCTCCACAGCAGACTCTCATACCTGCTTAGTTCCCTGCTTAGTAACTGTTTTCTTCCATGTCTCTTAGTCTACAGGAAGGTTACTTCTATGGGAGAATGGTGCCCAGAAGACAGCATCTTCCTTGAGAAGCTGACAGCCCAGGTAATGACAGAGTCCTGACAAGGAGCTGCCTATAACAGGCAGAGTTCTTATTGAGTCTACAAATGCCCTGAAATGTCAGTTCCATCATTGCTCTGTGCCAAAGCCGGAAGGGTCCTTTTTCTCCACCCTCCATTAAAGGGCCCAAGAGCCTAACACCCTGACTGAACAGGCTGTCACTTGCTCTACAGATGTTCGCCCACTCCTGGGCAGGGACATAGGAAAATGTTGCATGTAGCAGGAACTTTAGCGGTTCCTGAACATTCCTGAAAGCTTGTAATGAGGCTGCAATTCATTAAAACACACCCAGCTTTCCCACCATGGGAGCTGAAGAGAGGGCATAAAATACCAGAACAGCTTTACTGTGAATGAGGAAGGTACACCAAGCCTGCTCTGGAAAGCCAGGTCCTATAATCATTCTGGCACTACAGCAATTAAGAAGTTTGGCAAAGCCCTCCTTGGCTGCACACTCTGGAAAGAGAAGTACCATGGAGGCCATAAGCGGGCAGTAGTATGCCAGTGAGACAGCCTGGCTGCCTCCTTCTTATGCACAAAGCCTGACATTTCTTTCTTCCTCCCCTTCCATCAGTCTCCATCACCGCCTTCATCAGATGAGCTACTAAAGTCTACAAATCATTCACTGTGACTCTTACCTGAACTGATGACTCTCCTTTTCTTGTCTAGTCAACACATGCAGAGATCAGCAGAGAAATCAAATGTTTCTTTCAGATTCTGCTTCCTGGATAATGTTTTCAGAAGAGGAATACTCATTCACAGGTCTTGTCCAGAGGAAGGACTTCAAGCAAATTGGATAAGCAGGCTATATTCTATAAAGACTAGGAGGTTCAAAAAGTCTACAAATGTAGACTTGTGTTATTTATTTTCTGCCTAGAATCTCCTCCACATGGGATCATCTCTTAGGCTTGCTCTGGACCTATCTTTGTGCCTCAGATAAAGGACCATGTAGAAGGACAGAAAATACCAGGTTCTGCAGTGAAGAATGGCTCTGAGAACATTCACAGGGCACATAGGCCGTCTTTGTGACAGAGGTGCCGGGTTGGTATCCTACATGTTCATCAAGAGTGACAGGTTCCAGTCACAGGAGGTTAATGATCAACTATACCTGTGAAAATCTTTGCATCTCTTCAACGACATTTTTCTGTCCTTCCTACAGTGCCAGCAATGCCTTCTCCAACATGAGGGATACTCGTCCTGTTTCTTCTCATCTCCCTAGGTTCTTACCATCCTGTACCTACAGACTGTGAGTGAGCAGCCACACATACTGTGCTGCTGCAAGCGTGTCCAAACTGAGGGGGGCCACACCACAGAAATGGGATAAGTGTGGAAGTATCCACTGCTGGAAAACAAATACTTCTACCTGAAGCCCTAGATTTTGAAAATTAAATATTAGAGGGTGTGCAACCCTTGTTCCTGAATCTTCATTCCTGCCCTGGAGGACGTAGTGGACTAAAGTCGCTTATAAGTCTTGTTTTGTTTCCAAACAAATCCCAGCACTTTAAGTACACTTCTTATTTGTCATATTACTTTAAAGAGTAAAAAGAAAGAGACTGTCTTTATGTTCCCTGTATATCATTCAGTGTTTTGCCTAGCCCAAGCAGGAATGCTAGTATTTATATTCTCTGTATTTCATAGAGTATTCTGTGGCCAGAGGCTCTATGTATTATTGTTATTTTTGGTCCAGCTTTCAGGGCCTGCATATTGCCAACAGCTTTTTTTTGTAAGGAGACAGTTAAAAACTTTGCATTTGACAACATGTCTGTGTCTCTTGACTCAGTGCACTTTTGGAAAGCCCTCTGCTCTGGTATTCACACTATATCATCCTCCACCACAAGACAATTTAAAATAAGATATTTCCAGTCCTGCCAGCTTTCTCTAAACAAAGGCTGTGAGTTGAGAATGAGCTCAGTATATGCATGACGTGTATTGGCATAGACGTGCCAATGGGAGGGGAGCTATTAGGGTAATTTAGGATATCTTAGGACACTTTGGGGAGAACTGTGGATCTCTCCCTGCCCTCCAGCTGGCCTTCCTTCAGGGATCTTTCCCCCTTTTCCATTCATTTCAATAATGCACTTTCACCCTCAGACCATCAGTCTTCTCAGGCCTTGAATAAAACACTGAAAACAAAGTACCTGGACAGCGTGGTTTCCTATTCCTGCTGTCACCACAGAAAAATGGGGTGAGGAAGCAAAAGCAGAAAGAGATACTCCATGAGGTGTTGGTTTGAGCTGCATCTGCCTCTGGAACAGCTAATGTATGTCCTATAGCAAAGGTACAATAGGGGTTCTGATGCAGTAGGGAGCTGCATTTTCTATTTATACCCAGAGCTGGCCTTGAACTGGTAAGAACAAATGTAACATTCACACATCTTTAGAATAGATAAACTCTGTATTTGTTGAAGATATGAGCCAGTTAATGAGAATAAAATCTACATGAGAATACACACCTTGACAAAAAGATCAGACACTGTTTTAAAAGGCACCTAAATGAATAACAGAGGAACTTGAAATTCTTACTTGGAAGTGTCGATATGATATAATTTAAATGCCATTTAAATATCACTAACCGTAGTACCATATGATACCATTGTACTATGTTTTAGAAACATTCAGGTGCATAATTCCCTTTAGGCTGAGGCACAAATATTTGCTGTTTGTAAAATTTATATTAGCTCTGAAAACAGAGCTTTAGCTTGTGGTTTTGTCGTCGTGGACTTTTATTCACAGGCTGCCTTTTGTTACCAAAAGTTTGTCCGCTGGTTGCTAGCTTTTTTTATGTTTAAGCACTTTGAACAGTTTTGTTTGTCCTCAGTGTAACTAACCTTATAGAGGGATTATTAGGCTTTCCAAATTTGTTTATATTTATAAATCTTTTCTTTCATAGCTGAAACATTTGTTGAGGGGAGAGGGAAGTTTCTGCTGAAAAATTCTCTTTCTTTATATAAAATGTTAGAAGGAGGCCATATGCCCTGGCTAGGCTGGCATAAACGAGTGTATGGCTGCACATGCAGTACACGCTGTCCTTTTTTTGGTAATTTTCTTAATCTCTCCCAGTCTCTGCTCCTTTTATACCCACAAACTTTAATAAGCTGAAATAGAAATCCTGTGAAGGCTAGAACTTTCAAACCAAAAATACAGTGCTTGAAAAGAAACAGAATGATCTCATCCATCCCTAATTTTTAGTGCCTTTTCTATGCCTAGTAGACAGCTTTGCTTCTATAAAACTTGAATCCCTGTCAGCCTTGAAAATACTACTTATTGACTTTAAGTCACTTGTATTTACTTTAAGCAATTGCCTCTTGTGTATGTCCATACACAATAAATTTCCAAACAGAATGTCAAGTATTTTTTATGTTGATCAAGAGATCTAATTTCAATGTCAAGCTATTCTCCAACTGCACAAGTGAAGGAAAACTTTTCCAGTGTGCTGTGTACAGTTTTGCACTCCCATACATCTGACATTAGAATAATGCACACTGGGCTTGATCCAACAGCGAGTGGCTTTTGTGACTGTTGATCCTGGACATTTCAAGGGCCCCCCAGGCTCTAGTCAAAAAGTCTGCTTTTGATTCTAATGGGAGAAAAGTGCTTCCTTCTCTGGCAGCAAACTGCCAAATTATGCATCCCATGTTGGCTCTTTCCTGGCTGGCACTGTATAATAGCTGTGGTAAAGATTTTAGTCTAAAGACTCTCTAAAGCCAATTTGGCATGAAAGATTGATAAGCAGATGACTCAAAACTAAATGTAGTATTTCATAAGATAGCATATGCAGGAAGAGCTTCTGAGTGTTTTCCCCTTCTGCACAGTAAAAGAACTAACTAGTCAAATGCATTGTTAGGTATCTGTTAAAGGGCTTTTGTTTTCCCATAAATAACCCCTGCAAGTTTGGAAAATGAAATCAGCCATCACAAGCAGGCTTTTGGAAATGTCACCGGAGCTGAATGCAGTCAGCATGCTCAAGAAATCATTTGTCATGATTCAATCAATGGGCCAGAGCAAAAACCTAAAGAAAGACTGCAGTAGAATAAAACAGCTTCAGGTTCCATGCATACAATGAGTTCAAAACACGATTAGTCCAGCAACAGTTGTGTATTCATAGTGTCCTGAATATCAAAGTAAAAATAATTACCGAAGTGGGAAGAACATTATATTTATCAAAACAAGCAGAGCATAGCTGCAGCCAGAGACATAGGCAGCAGCAGGAAATTGCTGGACTACCTCTGTAGATACCTTCTAGTGCTGTAGATCCAAGGCTGGAATGGGTCCCTCATTCATTGAAGTAGTTAAGCATGTGTTTCATTCCCAGTGAGTTCAAAGAGACTTAATCTTGTTCTTAAAGTAAGCATCTGCTTAAATGTTTAGCTGAACGAGGGACTACTACCTTGATCCCATTTTTATTGGAAACATCCACTAACTTCCATGACTGCAGAATTAGACTCTTAAATAGAACTCACAGAATTGTGTATCTGGGTCTTAGTCTTTCACCTATTTTGCTGTAAGGATTCTTCCTGACTAGGGGAAGTCCTGTCAATACCTATTGGACATTTATCCAGCTTTGGGATAGCTAATGGATCAGGGAACATCCTCTCAAGAAATCTCAGTTGATTAGGATCAACTGAGCCTGACTCAGCAGAGTACTTGAGCATGACTCCACAAGATGGGTAATAAAATGAGGTTGGTGTTGCTCTGAGTAAGTAACCTGATTCCCAGTCACTCCCAGTCTGTTTTGCCTCATGCAAGATACAGCCACCAGAATATGATCAGGTGGACCCAGGCTATAAGGCTCATGGGTTAACAGAGCAGGAGAGGCTCTCTTGATTTGCAAAGATTCAGACCAAGGGCTGCTCTGCAGGGGTGAGTGAGGTAGAAGGAGCTGTGAAAGTGTCACGCTCAGCACACAAGATTTGTCAGGTCTATGAGTAGCCCCATTAAAGTCAATGAGAACGAAAGACACGCTTTACTCTGCAGAGATGGGATTACTCATGTGCCTAAAATTAAACATGTGGTTAAGTGCTTTGCTGAATCAGGGCCAGAGAGATGGAAAATGAGCACTGCCAGTACTGATTCTCTCCCATCCTCTTTTCCACACAGCTGCCTGCTGACGCCTGCTGACTTTTTTGTAAATAAGTACTGTAGCTATAGTACTTTAATAATTACTAAAAGAAACTGGGCCATATCCAAAGTCCTGGCCTCACTGAGGTTCTGCTTAGACAAAACCTCCATTAATGCCAACTCAAGATTTGACTCCATATTCATAAAAATGGGATTCTGTAGTGTAAGAATGGAGTTGTTTCTAATACAATGGATGGAGATGAGGTTTCCTATGACAGAACCAAGTAGTCGGAAAGTATAACTGGCAGACAAGTCCAAGGGAAAGGTAAATTTTCTCTTGGGAAATGTACAGTAGAGAGCTTTTTCTGCTTTTTCATTTGCATGCACTTAATCAGTTAACTTGTCAAATCTTGTAGTGGAATTGGCTTTTATTTTACCATAAATACCTCTTAAAATATCTGAGAAAATGACATACGTTTGTGCGCAGCAGATTTATTATTAACACATTTGCTTATTTAACAGGTCTGGTAATAATTATTAATTTGATTCATCATACAAAAGATTTGTGGTCACATCAATTTTTTTCTCTCGTTTTAAAACCAAAAATGTAAGCTAGAGTGTGGAATCTCTGTGTGAATCAGGGAAAATGTCATATGTGTGTGTTCGATGTAAAAGATTGTTCGTATGACAAGCATCTGGAATTTATGTTACATAAATTTATTAAATTACCGTATTCTTACATTTCCTTACTACTTTCAGAATGGCATTACAAGAGTTACATTCAGTCTTTTTTAGAATAGGCTATATTTCCTCTTTCCATGTAAACATCCCATGAGAACACAGTTGAGATAAAGTACATCATATAATAATATAAGTGGTACTAAAGGTATTATAGCTTAATAAACTGTGTTTTATTTTTGTGCAAATTATAAAGCCTCAGATTTTCTGGTAAACACGAGGATAGGTCTTTGATATGCATTTTAGTGCCTTTGGAAATGTGGGCATTTGATCTTTCTTATTGAAATAGGCAGTGCAAAACAGACAAGATCCAAAGCTTTAGAAAGTGTTGTCTTCCCCTTTCATAGTGCAAAGAAGTTTAAAAGATTTTAATGCTTCATAGTGTTTGGTTTGTTCTGTTTAGCTAAGTCAATATTAGAGTTGAGAATGAGGAATTCTGAGAAATTTCGTACAACTCATTTAACTTATCTGTTTCTCCACTTGTTGGTAGAGAAATAAAATCATGGATTAGTAATAACTGCTTTGGAACCAATGCAGTAAAATGGAGTTAGAATTATAAAAAGCTCAAAAATTTAGATGGAAAGTTATGCGTACGTACAAATGATCGCATATAAAACATATTAAAAGAGCATACAGTAGACAATATATAAAATACAGTATTTATGATAATAATAACTATAATAATATTAAAATACAATGCAAAAATGCACAATAATTCTTGGAAAACACTCTAAGAATTTCATTGCTGCCAGTAGGTCTGAGTGTACAAAAGGAGATAATCCAGACACTTTCTCTTTAGTAGAGAAGGTGAGTTGCCAGTCTGGAATTTACCAGTAAGGTTTCGCTAGATATGGACTAACCCCAGGAAATGCAGAACCAAACACATACTTCTTCCATGCTCCAGAGGTCCGTAAAGCCTCTACAACCATACTCCAATGTTCAAGTCCTTCTTTCTTGGTTCTTTCCTTGATAATTGTCATGTGAAGAGCAATCCCAGACAGCTGGTCAGGGTTGGGTTTTGTCAGTCCTCACATATTAAATGCACTGATCTTATGTCCGTGGTGTTTTAAGTGTAAGGAAGATGTGCCCATGCCATACACGCCAGAAAAGAATTAATGGCCCTTTCCCCCCCAAAAAAACAGAGAACCCAGCTCTCACAATGTCCACATCTCGCAAGAGCTACTTTTGGTTAGCTGTTTTGCCCATACTTAGATTACACAGTTCTGCCTGGGTGAAATTTGAACATCGGGAAGAGCAGATCTGATTTAAACTTCCTCCCTCTGACTGATAGCTGAACAACTCGGTGGCTACAGCTCAAAAAGGCTGCTATCAGACCTCCCTGTGGAAGTCCAGATCTGGGAGCTGGTGTTTGCTATTTTTGGCTGTCAAAAAATCACTTTAAGCTGAGCTCAAGTGAAATGCATTTTAAAAAGTACACATATTTTTTGCTACATTACTATTTATAGGGGAATGAAGACTCTTCAGGGAATGCAATCCAGGAGAGATGGCAGAGGCTTTTGTATGAATGCGTGTGACTAAATTAATATTAAAGTGACTATAAGTTCTATATGACCAGCTTACTGTGATATTTGGATGGATCAGCTAAAAGGCCTGGAGGAGATAAAAAGGAACACTGCTGCACTGTGCTGAGCAGGAAGGGAAGCCCAGGCGTACCCCAGTGGAAGCACTGACCTGGGACAGTTTACATCTGGCACTGGACTATATAATTTTTCTCTGCCTACATCACCATCATCTTCTCCCTCACTTTCCCTAACACTTTTACAGTGCTGGTGTGATGATCTGAGAACAGTTCTAGCAGTCCTGTGCAAGGATGCCCCAAACTGGGTAGGACAGGACCAGTGTGCCATGGAAGGTAAGGTGTCACACTAGATGAAAGTCTACTGTACAGTGGCCAGGAGCCAGAAACCTTAATGATGTACCCATCCCACCAGGGAATGTCTACCAACTCTTAGAGGGGTTTCAAGATTATAAGGTTCCTCTGACTAATGTAGCAAAAGAAACCAATTAGCCTGCAAATCAGAAAGGACACGTCAATTAAGAATGACCGAGTTTCCCTGGACTGCCTGACACTATGGGCATGCTCTGAACTACACTGGAAGTCAACCACAAGTCAAATGGCCCTGCATGGGAAAACTGTCTGTGGAACAGTGAGATTTGTTATGGCCCCAAAAATGAAGCTCTGATAGCTTGGATTGCTATCTTACCGAGACAGTCCAGCTTGTGTCTGTGGTACCCTCAGCTGAGCCAGTAGCAGCTGCTGAGCTGAGGGGTCTCAAAGCTGGATTCAAGTGATAGAAATAACTTTCATGACTGGTCATTTTAGCTTCCTGATGAAGGGAAAGCAAAACAAGAGCAGGAAGCTTGAGGTAAGAACCATGAAGAAAAGCTGGGGGGATAATTTGTTATGGTTTAGGATTATATGAAAAGACTTGAAAGAGTGTCAACAAAAGCTGGGTGTGGTAAAAGTGCATCCTAGCAGAAGGTCTTAAAACAGGCAACAAAACAATAGCAAGAGTTCATGTGGTCTAGACCAATGGCCAAATATAGGAAACCGCAATGTTTTCTTGCTCGAGCAGAGTTGGCAGAGGAGGAAGTGCCTGAGAGTGGAAACTCACTGTGATGGCCAAGTGATGTCCAGCAGGGACCCAGACGCTTCCTCACATAGCACCAGGAATTGTGTGGGCGACCCTGGCTCTGTGTGCTGAAGGGTGGATCAGGAAAGATGCCAGCAGTGAAAGCAGTATCTCTAGGGGAGCGTATGTGAGGGGAGAAAAGAAGACTGGCAGAAGGGAAATTCAGAGTGAGACACAACTATCTGTTCTGCAGCTCCCATCACACAGAGCGGTCTGTAAGATCAATTGGGGATTGCAAACAGCTTGTCCTGCAAATGACCTTATGAGGGAGAGCAGCTGGCTAAGGGCTGTATGTCAGCTAAGGGAAACAGGAGGCTTTGGGTTTAGAAAGCACCCTAGATCTGTAGGTGCTCGCCCCTGCAGCACCTTCACTCACTGATGATGAGGAACATCTGAGGGTCACACTGACCATAGGCCAGAGTGATCCACCTGTAAATGACTTCAGGTGAGCCTGATGACCTAATGCCTGGGGAAATATCAACCCTTCCCTGAGACCTCCATGTACTGAAGGGCAGGAGCAGTCTAACAGCTGTGTGTGTCTGAATGGAAGGAATCATTAGGCAGACCAGCACAAGATAAACTTATAGGACATAAAAGTGTTACATGCTTTTTTGGTAAAAAATGCCATATTGCGAAATTGAAGAGAACATAAAATATGTAGCCATGTTGTACAAGTCTTAGGTAATTCCACTATTCCTGATATAAGCAGTTAATCTAATGATATAACTTCTAGTTTTCTCTGAGCTGGCTGAGTGGCAGGAAGGCTGCAGTATCTGATCTGACAGAACATCCCTGCAGAAATGCATTGCCTTTTTTTGATTGCTGCTAGCAACTTGGTCTTCCCTGAAACCATGTGCAGGCGAAGCATTTGGTATTTTGCCAAACCAAAAGGGAACGGGTGTTATACCCAAACTGCTTGGAAGAATTTATCTCTCTTTGTGGTTCACACATACCTCTACAATGTACCCAGAGTGCCATGGAGGCAGAAGCAAAATCTGTATGCGAGTCAGAGAGGAGGCTGCCAGTGAAAAGTGGTGGAAGCTGCCTGGATTTGGCTGAAAAATCAGGATGGAAAGCAAGACAGGCACTAGTACCCACTGCTCTGTGCCAGCCAGCAGTGATAAAAAAGGAGTGACCACCAAAGGGCAGCATTTTCCTAGAAGTTTATCATGTTGTTTCTAAGAACTGCTTCCCCGTCATCCCTACATTGTAATTTAGGTATTGGGAAGTGGCAGCTGTGAAAATGGCCCCGAGAGCCTGTAGATGCCATTCAACCTGGGAGTGTCCAGTACTGGTCTCTTCTCTTGGGGTAGGACACAGTAGAAAGGCCACAGGGTCTGGAGAAGTTATCTAAAATGCCCTGAATAAGACTGTGAAGTTTAAGCAATGGCAAGCACCATTGATCAATATCTTATACTTAAATGTGATGAAGTGTAAAAGTGTGATTAATGGGACAATTAAATTACCTTGCTTCCAGCAGACACCTAAGCTTGCATTTTGGTGTTTTTTTTCACTACTATAATTTTTAGCTAGTTTAAAGGTACTCCTTAATTTCATTTTGAGCTTCTATCCCAATTCTACAGAAGTACAGTGAAAAATTATGCCACATTGTCAGCAAAATCTATTAGATTGTGGTCCTTTAATCACTCATATTGAGTATTAAGGCCCTGGTTCAGCAGTGCATTTCAGTGTGTGATGAATTTTAATTACGTGCAAAGACCATTGTTATTTAGAAAAGTGTTTAGGCGTGTGCTTATATGTTTTGTGGAACTGAGGCTTGAGAGCAATAAGAAGGCATCTGGCACTTACCTAAGAGCAATCAAGGGTGAGTCATAGTAGTGAAAGTGAAGCTGTGACTATAGAGAGTTATTACATTGAGCAGTCTCCCAACCCTGTACGTTAATAATCAGGGAAGGGAAAGATCTGCTTATCCCAGTCTTCAGACTCCTGAAGCACCTTTTTTGCAAGCTGAAAACACAATATTTTACTAGGGTCCTTTCAGTTCTTGTCAGTCGAGGATGATGAATATGGGAATATTTTTTTTCATTGCGCTTTCCACAGGACAAATGATTCCCAGCATGCGATGGTGACTGTTGAACAAACTCCCGCTGTAAAACCAATTGAAAAGCTCCCATTGATTCTAAGGAAAGCTGGATCAGGCCTTGGGTGAGCCACTGCACGGGCAGCTCCAGTCTCAGCATTTCTTGTCTTGCCTCTGTAACACAGCAGCCGATCAAGGTCTCCCAGCCAGTGACTGACAAATGCTTAGAATGGAGAATCACTTCCTGACCCTAAAGTCTGCTGACAGCAGGCTGCTGCCTCTTTCTAGTGATTTCTTTCTTTCTAGATACTACAGTCACTGGTGTGAACTGCCCCAGGTATCCCCAGGATTGCAGAACTGCCTCTAACATCATCTGGCACAGCCTCTGGGCTGGACTCTCTGCTGGCAAGGACTATACCTGGTTTCAAGGAACCACTGTGCTGCTTGGGAAGAATTTAACCCCCTGTCAAGTCAGAATAATAAATGAGATAACTCCCCAACTGATTATCAACTGTTTTGCCTGCAGTGCCCAGGACTGTTTAACTCCTACTATGACTGATTAAAAAACATAATGGAAAATTGATTTTTTTTTTCCGCTTTATAGGAAGAAAATCAATGCAGATTAAAAACAGTATAAACAGTGGAAGGGAAGAAATACGACTGTAAATTCCACTGGACCCAACTCCAAAACCAAGAGTATATATTCTACACTGCAGGAACACACACTTTCTAAAGCCCACTAAGTCTCTACACTGGTAAAATAATCTCAAACAAACTTGAAAGCAGATTGAAAATAGATGGGGTGTCTCTAAGCGAAAAGAGACAGTTATTCTCTGCACCTGCTAACAAAAACAGTCCCTTTTTGTTATGAAATGTCTCTAACTTAAAATACCACCTGAAAGTAAACTCCTTCATCAATTCATCACGAGTTCTTCAAAGACATTTTGGAAGTCTCTTTAAACCATTGGCTTTATTGTGGCTTTATTTAGGATTCGAGGAGAGAGAATGCTGCAATCAGAAAGAAAGAAAGACAGGCAGAGGAAATGATTACCTTTCAGTCCCTGTGATTTAGAAAGAATAACGTGCTTCTTTCTTGATCTGTTGTATTATATACTTACAGAATAAGGTTTGACAATGCGGCATTGAACTGTATCTCTCTACTGAAGTGATATCATCCTGCATTGTATACTAGCAACTGCTGGACCTGGGACTTTTGTGCCCTTCCTAGAATGCCATCCTCGCTCTGCTTTTGGATTAATCACTGTATGCTCCCTTCTGTACCTCTCCAGCAGAAGTGATTAATGCAAAGGGTAGGCAGACATGCCCTCACTCCCATGTAGTCACCTCTCTTCATTTAGAATAAAGGTTAGTTTTGACAGCAATACTAGTGGGGTTTTTTTATGTTATGCTTTTTCTGTGCTATTTTAAAGTTCCTCAGACGCCTTCAAACAAACCTGAGTAAGCTTTCCTACTTTCGCAAGTTATACAGCCACATATATTTGCTCCTCATGGAGAAAAAGGTGGTTGCTGCAGTGCAGTGCTCTGGACATTTAAGAACTTCTAAAACTACAGCACAAAGTAGCGACTTTTTCTGGTGGGATCTGTTTTGGGATGGACAGCTGAGCTTGCTGTTCAGCTTTGTAGGCCTTCTCAAGCACTGTGCCGTTTTGCCTCATAAAGAAAGTAGGCTGGGGAAAATGTTAGACATTAGTTGTGGCAAAGATCTTCCTGGCTCTGTTTTGACAACAGGATTAAGAAAACATGATTTCTAATAACTACACAGCAAATTAGGGATGTTTGACATCTGTTTCTGTAATTCTGAGCTCCCTAAATGCTCTCAAAAAAATGTCCAGAAACACTTGGGTCTGTGATAGGAACACCAGAAGAAGTACCCCAAGAGGAATATAATTGGGGAACCGGGTACTGGGTATAATGGGTACTGGCCCCAACCCCAGCTGCCTGCAGCTGGAGGATGCTGAGCTCAGGAAGCCCACTCTAGCCCTCTGCTCCCCTTATTTTCCATCACGTCCTCTGCTCTGTGTGTGTTTTTCTCTACCCGTTGCCAGACTCTGAACATCAGAAAACTTATAAACTCAAACTAAATCATTTGACCTGAGAAGCTGCAATAAAAGTGATCATTGGAGAATATGAATCAGATTAATGTGTCTTTTTGACAAGAGTTTATTTTTTCCTCCTGAAAAATAATTTATTATTCCATATGTTTTGCCGCTGAAGGTTTCCTTTTAGAATGCATGTTATAGACATTATCAGAAATCTTCTATGAAGCCTAGTTCAAATATATGCAAAACTGAGACAGTTTTCTTTTCTGTGTAAATAGGGTTACAGTGGTTTCCCCACAGAGTATATGGTGAAGGTGGAAAAATTTAAATTTGCAGACATCCTATGTGAAACATTTGGATAGCCTAATTGCTAGCTTTGTGCGAAAGCAATGCTAACTTAAGTGAACTGAGGATTTGACCACAGTTTGACAAGACTGGACTCATGATTCAGTTCTTTTTTTGCTGGTAAAGCTCTTGGGTTGCTATCAACATTTTTAGAATCTTGTTTGGTAGCTCTTTTGCCTGGCTTAGCCCTGGGGCAGGACTTATCTGGCAGTATTCATGACTAATTTTTGTCAGGAATGTCTCAAAGTTAAAGAGAGTGTTTTTTATTTAAAGGGAGTTGGAATTGCAAATAAAGAAACTTTCTCTTATCTGATTTCAGCTGTGACCAAGGGAAAAAAAAAAAAAAAGTACTTTGTGGGTTGTTTGTGGGTTATTTGTACACACAGAGGATTGTGTCACAGGAACGTTTCAGCCAACTACCATCTGCTGCTGCTGATGATGGAAACTGTCCAAATCAGCCCAAATTAGGCAAGTCGCTGAGACCAAACCGGACGAAGAATGAAGAATTTGAAGTCAGTGAAATGTTCAAAATGGCATTCTAAAAGAGGTGGCTTTCTCCAAAGCCCCCTGCTAAAATACGCTGCAGCGTACAACAGAGCGGTGCTGAGGGTGAGTCCAAGGAAAGAGGGATAACTCTGGTAATGGGCATCTCCTGGAAACAGATGAAACGCCCTTACGCTTTGGAGGGGTCTGAATGTTGTGGGTGCCGGGAAAGGGGTGGAGAGCCAGGGATCACTTGGGGATATGTATTTCAGCGATGGATTGCTGAGAAATACTAGGCCAGAACCGGGGTATTAGAGCCTTTAATAACACGAGACAACAATGCAGACGTGGGAACCCACCCTTTGCAAACAGCACTTCGCATGTGCATGTGATTAATAGCTGTGGTGAAGGGTTAGTGAATAACAGCCTGATGCCAAATGGATATCAATGGGATCAAACCATGCTTTTGGCAGATATAGGAAGGAGTATTCATTGTTGTACACGGAATAAAGGAGAGTGCGCAGCAACTCCCTGAACCCCTGGTAGAGCTCTGGCACGTGGACAAGAATCTGGCTGTAACCCTGTACAACAAGGACCACGCATGTACACATGTGCACACAATTACATGGCATGAACGTAACAAGAGAAAATTGAATATAAAATATTACAGAAAGCCAATAATTCTGGTTTATATCTTTCTTTCTCCTTGAGGCAGAAAAGAACCTGGCTATTTTAAAATCTGGGATCTATTTACATAGCCAAATGTAATGCTCTTTCTTGTGCAAAATAGGGCAGGAAGGAATTTAAAATGTCAACATACCCTAGACCTGTTTATCTCTTTTCATGCCTCTCTCTGCATTAGGTATTAAGAAATAGACACTAGATGATAGAAACTGTGACAGTTCTGCTGAAGCTATGACAAGTTATACCAGCTCCAAATATGATCCAAATCCTCTGATAACGTACCTACTCCAGAAAAAGTAGTTTTAACAACATGGTAGCTAGCATATGGAAAAATCCTTTTGTTGACACAGCAGGTTGCATCTTTCAGTTGTTAGCAGGTTCAGAAAAAAAAATGAAAGCTTTAACATGGAAAATCAGTATTTTCCTTGAGATGTATTCAGTAGCATATCACTGTTTTCCAAAAATTCCTGAGGGAAATTGAAAGCACAACATATTTTTTTTCCAAACTAACGTTATCTATAAATTATAATGAAAAATAATCTCATGATCCTAAATTCTCTTAAAGGTTGCTTGGGACTGATTGAAGTCCCAGTTTGCTGTTACCAGTGCAAAAAGACCTGGGAATAAATTAGGAAGTTTGGTGATGGTAATGTTACGGGTGTTAGAGATAGGTATGTTTTCCCAAGCAAGCAAAGTAAGCAAATGTTACTAGAAAAAGCAAAAAAAAGAGAAGATAAAACAAATGAGAATGCTGCTACTTGGCAAAACACAGAGAACTCTCTCATCTGTGCCAATGTACATGGGAGAAAAAAGTGCCTGACTAGGATCTCCAAAAATCTTATTTTTGTTGTGTGTACTAGAGATCGTAACCTTGATTTCATTGCATCCTGCAGCACACACAAATATAACTGAAATCCAGTATCTATATGTAAAAGCCTGTAACCAACCTAGTGATCACTGGTCACTGAAAGTATGCAGTTTTATATCTATGTGTGTGATACAGCAGAGGAGAAAACTGATCACCTGCATATCCTGAGTCACTGCAGTCTGATGAAGCTGAAGATGCTCTACTGAACTGATGAAACTTCTGCTACAAACCTTGTCTATGAAAAGCCCTCAAAAAGTTCATGTTTTCTATTTTTCCATGTTTGCAAAAAAAAGAAGCAATTGCCTTAGCTGTAAATCAAAGTAGCAACATCTTTAAGCTGCTAAAAAATAGAGTAGTAATATCATGAATACACTAAAAATTAAATTCAATGTGACTTTATTCATGGGTTGTGTTAATTATATTTTAAAGTATGGAGGCAGAGGCCACTTGAGATTTCCATTCAGGATTGCACGTATGCAGAGAAGGTATTTCTCAAACTGAGCAAGTGGAGGAGAAGAAACAATTTAATTACTGCTAATTTAGTTGCTATTTCTGCTTTATTGTTGATTAGGAACCTAGAACTCCTTGACTATCCTCTCTGGACTTGTCTACATTACAGTACAAAACGTCATTTGGTTCCAACTTTATTATGAAAAATCAAACGGAGTCTGTTTAGAGGGATTCAAAGGTTTACTCCTTTGAATTTACTCCTTACTAATAATTTCCCCTTGTTTATTTAACTCTTGAGAATTGTGCTGGTGCTGGTGTTAGATATGTTTCAGTAATGTTGACACGTTCTCTCTAAAATAAGAGTAATCATGGTTTCCTGGCTTTACTTCATGCTTGTACAGCAGGAAGCCAAGACTGTACTGAAATAAAGAAGTAAATTAGGTTATTCCGTACAAAATCTGCAGGGATTGAGGTGGAAATTACACTTGCATCTTTGGCTGGTTTTGCTCTGCCGTGGGACAAAGGTCTGATGTTGCTGCCATAGAGACGTATCATTTTTTGTCCAATTTTCACAGCCTATATCCCAGGTTGTACATTTGAAGGACAAATGAAGTAGAAGTAGACGGATCTTGACTAAAATTAAACTGTCTTTCAACATCTGCATCACGGGGGAAATGTCAGTACCCTGAAAAGTAGAGGCCTGATGGACAGCAGGATGACTCACTTCTTTCTATGGGAAGGAAGATGACAAGAAACAGATTTTCAGCTGTTGATGAAGCTTTTCCATCTACTGGGCAATACATCTGCCAAGAAATGATGAGAGGCAGGATATGATATACCACTCATACTCCCTTTCCTCCACCTGCATAAAATCCAGGCTGTTTGCCACAGGCTTCTTGGTTAAGTTGCAGGCATCCATCTGTCAAGTAGGACTTTTCTCAGAATTAACGTCTTAGGCCAAATTAATCCCTGGGATAATTCCATTGTGTTTTGTCTAAGGAAATATCAATTACTGTGAACGGAAGGATGATCTCATGATGAAAGCAAACGAATGACTGGGAATCATGGCCGGGATCTCGGATATGTTCCTCTTCTGCCGCAGAGTTCCTGTGTGATCTAGATAAAGTGACACAGATGTCAGTTGCCTTGATTTCCACCTATGTAAAATGAGCTTAATTATAAATTGCTTCCAGAGCAATTCCAGAGCATATCTTTTAGAGATATGTATTTCTTTGAGCTATTTTGATAAAAAGAACACACACACACAAAAACCCAAAAAACAACAACAACAAAAAACCTGGTATATTGCTATTTTTATTAAGTATGAAAAAGCAAACAGTAAAGAAACTCATGTTCTGGGAGATGACAAGTTGACATATCTGCAATTAGTAAGTTTACACTGTCAGCTTACTCTGAACAAGAAGGATTAAAAACTCTTTTTCATCTCACTTTGAGCTATCTCAAAGGCCAAGGGAGATAAATATGTGAAGTTGAGTAGGATTAATCTAGAATGAGGTACCATTAAGGAAGTCATCCTTGAAACTTCAGAAGAGACTGCAAACTACCTTTTGCTGGGCCATTGTTCTTTTACTTCAAGTAGTAAGGAGCATACAACGAGAAATCAGTAAATAAGTCAATAGTATCCTGCAGCAAATTAACTGACAATGGCTACAGTATGGAAAACCAGAGCATCCTTCCAAGATCTCAGATGCATGGTCTGCTGCTCATGGATGAAGAGAACACATATAGTCATTTTAGTAGATATTCCTAAATGGGACGGCTCAAACATTTGATGATGGAATTGGCAGAGGACAACAAGGCTAGTATAAAGATGCCTAAAGTACTAGGTAGGAAAAAAACCCCAAATGCCAAAAACTTTGCAGAAATGGTGGAAATATATGTTAGATCTCATTGAAGAATTTAGCTGCAATTGATCTTTTTTCATTTTCAGTGAACGTTTTCCTTACAATTTTTATCAGTGAACTTATTTTGGAGTTTGTTTTCATAAAAATAATCATGAGGGAGGGAGATCCTTTGGTCCTCATTACAAATAGGTTATAATTTAAAGCTCTTTACCAGAGCTGTCAGGGTTCACAATCTGCCCTTTTCTTCCTGATTTGGAGTAATCATCTGATTCCAGATTGCACAAACGCTACAGGGGTGTCCTAATTGCCAATGTAGAAGCAGTTACTCTTGCATACAATGCATAAATGAATATTGTATTAAAATGGAACAGTTTAGATAAGGAAGTGTCCTTCCGTAGACTGCCTGATGTTGGTGCAGAAGCTTATGACATTACAGTTCAAATCCACTCTCCAGATTTTGCAAAGATACCTCACATCTCCTTGTCTCCTTGGTTCAGGCTCCAGTTGAAAGAGAATCTTTTTTGTGTTGTTTTGCACATTCAGGTCTCACAGTCACTGAGAGACAAGAAAGGGCTTGTTTTGTTAACAACGATATAGCTTGAGGATATGCTAAAGCTTTAAGTGACACAACAGTGTCTTTTTTGGGGTGTTTCTGAAAACATCAAGTGACAATCTGGATGCATAGAGACTTTGTGTACAAATAGGTACTTTGAAACTCCAGGCTGTCTGATGTCAGCTGAAGACAAAAACCACACTGGCTCATAGATCCAAGGCATAGAAGAGTTTTCTGAAGAATGACTTATCCAAGCCTCTTCATGCATCCAGGTTTTAGTCCTAAAACTTTCCTGAACACATGCTATCATTTGTAATCACAGCCATTTGGAGTAATCATCTTCCTTGAGATACACTCAACTGTGAGTTATTCAAATGTTCTTGCATGTTACGTGCATTCAGGAAACTTCTCTATCTTTTTTCTTCCTGGAGAGAGTCTGTGTAATTAGATTAGGTCAAGCTAAAATTGCTTTCTTTTTTTTTTTTTTTCCCCCTCTCTCTCTCTGCAGCTCTGCAGCAATACTCTAGCTCCACTGACTGATCTAAAGTAGGAACTGGTGCCTCCTGGAAATGTACTTCTTTAGGAAACGCATTCAGTTAATATCTCTTCCAAGTACTGATGCAAGTCCCACATGTGCTTGTTTTTTTTGCATGTGCTTAGTTTTTACTGTTTTATTTCATGCTGGTTTCTGTGAGATTTTACTGTTTTGCAATTGCAGCTTAGTTTCACTTTGATTGCCATTGCTGATAATATTATAATAGTACTAGCAAAAGGTAAAAAAATAAGGCGAATTCTTAGAGAGCAGAAATGCTGGTCTCTTTTTGAGAATTAATATGATCAGGAAATGCGAGCAGGAAAACAACAGCTTAGATCCTAGTCCACAAAATTGAACAATTTTACCTCTGTGAATCCATGAGGAATTCTGAAAGAGTCACTTGGCTAAAACATTATTCTCTGCCCTGTTTTCTTCTGCGTTTGATAAAATCAGGTCACTCGTTCATCTAAGTATTCAACCAACTTGATTTCCTTCCTTAGAAAACACCAGCTTATCCTTGGCTGCTAACAACAGCAACTGTGTGGGTGTTTTGAAATGCACCAAAGTTTACATTTCTGAGGCTCATTAAGTCACATCTTTGGATGTAATTTGCGTCATTCAAAATTATGCACAATATGTTATGACATTTATTTGATGGTCTCTGAGCGTAAGAACTGGCAAACAATTAGTAAATCCCACTTGATTATTCCTATAGTAACATTTAATATCCAGTTACCTCATTCTAATAAAAAAATGCCAGCAGCATTTGGAGGGTCAGCCTCTCTTGTCTCAGATGCTTGGAGGAAGTTGGCACAAATATTTTCCACAAGCTCTGGCAAATGAACCCAGTGTATAGAAATTGAAGTGTCTAATCTAATCTGCTGAGGGATCTGCGCCACATGCATTACCCTGACACTTAAGGTCTCATAGTCAGTGACCGGTTAACCAAATCTGTCACTGTGACAGGCAAGTATTTCTACATGCTGTGCCACAACTTAATCTTTCAGGCACGGTTTAGGTGAAGTATCTTCTAGCACAGTGACTCAGAGTCATCTTTGATGAAGAAATTTCCAGACCAGTAGTAAAACACCACTTTCAATTGCCATATTTGCAATAAAGCATGTGAATTTGACTACTAAGATATACACATCAGATTAGCTGTTAGTCTGCATAACGCTAGTTATCTTTAATAATTACTGTTATTATTATGCATTGTTACAGCCCTCCGCCTCTTCCCTTTTCCCTGATAGCAGAGTCTGTGACAATGACTTTCTGGAAGTGAAGGTTATTTTGGAAATGGCTGCTTAGTGACACATCTGAACTTCTAAATTACCTCTTTTGATACCTTGTGATTACTGTACATCACACTGTAAATCGGAGTCAGAATGTTATCTGACATCTCCAGATGATATAGTAAAATATAATGTTCACAGCTCCAGTGAGTTACTGGATTTTATTACTTTTAACTAACCGAGGAACTAGCACACTGACTTCTACTCTCGCTTTCTTCTGCGGTTTAAGCTTGTTAAGCTGTTTGCTTAACAAGGCTGATAAGTTTTATGCTGAACGTGCCTCTAGCCTCCTGCCCAGCCTCCTTCCACCTGCTGCCCCCAGCCTGGCCTGCTGCATGGGCCCCCAGAGCTGAAGAGCGGGGTGCTGCATCCACATGTTGCCATCTCTTCCTTTCTACAGAGCAGGTTTTCTCCATCAGAGAAAGCTCCTGCCTATGGGAGGACACTTATCCTTTGTTTATAGAGAGAAATGGTTCAGCAAGATGCAGATTTTGTAGACTATTGATCCGCTTGGATTTAGGCTGGTTGAGTCTTAATGCTACTACCTCCAGCCACTTTGGGACATTGGGGATGTCCAGTGGAGCAGGGATCCTCCACAGAGTCCACACATTTCACCCCACCCTTTCTCGACATGTAGTTTTATTGGCCGGATTCAGCCTCTGTTACACTTTTTCCCTGGAGGATTTGTTTTGTTTCTAAAGCTTTCCTGCCAGCCCTCACCTACCCCAGCCAGCAGTCCTGCCTCTTTGAAGAAAAAATCCATACACTTTTGATGGAGAACAAGAGACTTGTGCCGTCGTGACTCAGCAGCAATTATAATGCTTTTTGTGCAGGGTTTATTAGGATGTTCCAGAGAAGGAGCTGTGCAAACCCAGTGTGTAAGCTCAGCAATCCTGCTGCAGTAAGAAGGACTAAGTCGTGGCGACTGAGATCTGGGCAGCAGGTCCAGAAACACGTTGAGAATCGGTGTTTGAGCGCAAGGACTGCGGTTCTTCTGACAAAGCGCACCAACTCTTTAAAATCTAGGTTACTGTGTTCTGTGCTTCAGGCTGAGAAGTTTAATGCCAGATCAATGTGATCCGTTAATGGGTTCAATAAGGCGCCTCAAAGCTTTAATATTCTGAACAAAATGTACCCTCCCCCCATGCCTGCAATTACTGCCACTGATGGTGATAACACACCCCCTGAATCTAAGTAAAAGCAGCCGAGATGTTTGCGACACTCAGGGCAGACTTCACAGAAGCACTTTAAGCATTGCTTGAAAGAGGTCTTAATGCACTTAATATATTTTGAGGTTGCAAAGAACAGCATTAAATAATCATGTAGGGGAGAACGAGAACTTGTTAAAAGCTCCCCAATTTATTAGACACAGCTTGATGTACAGACTCCCATTCTTCTGGGACAGCATGATGTGCCACTGGATGGAAATCATGAGGAAAGAGTTATAGAAAGGGCTGGCTAGCAGAAAAAGGAGGCCACATTTTAAAAACTCTCTTAAAAAAAGGAAACAATCAGCTTGATGGACCAAAACCCTTCCCATAACTCCACGCCTCTACACCCCATGAATTATTGAAGATGGATTCAGTGCATTATTTCCCACAGCTGGGTTTCCTGCCTGGGCCATTTACTTGTCCCACTCACCCCGTGCGGCTCAGGCTGTGCCCACCACACCCCCCCCGGGCAGCACCCCCTAATGGGACTGCTCTGAGGGAGCCCCAAAACGCAGCGCTCCTTGCCTTGGGGTGTGTTTGTGTCCAGTCTCCCCTCCACCCCCGGCCAAGTTTCAGTAGTTTGCTTTGGTTTTGCTTAAGTGGAAGCAAAGAGCTCCCCGTGGATGTCCACACTGACAGTGAGGGAAACACCGGGCTCAGGGCAAGTGGGAGCGTGGAGCCCCCCTGCTGTGGCATCCCATCCCCAACGGCACCTCCCTGCTAAGCACCTTCCACCGGACCTATGCTGGGGAAGCAGGGGGAAAGGGAAAAAAGAAGAAAGGAGGGGAGAGGAGGAAGGGGAAAAGAAAGATGGGTAAGGGAAGAAAAGAGGGACAGGGAAAAGGGGTAGGGGGGAAGAAAAAAAATTGGAAAAGGAAAAAAAACTGAAAAAGGAAGAAAAAACTGAAAAAGGAAAAAGAAACTGAAAAAGGAAAAAGAAACTGAAAAAGGAAGAAAAAACTGAAAAAGGAAGAAAAAGCTGAAAAAGGAAGAAAAAGCTGAAAAAGGAAGAAAAAGCTGAAAAAAGGAAGAAAAAACTGAAAAAGGAAGAAAAAGCTGAAAAA
>VZRU01019638.1:190994-213252 GCA_013398155.1 Pedionomus torquatus | reverse complement strand
GGGCGAGCGGAGCTTCCCGGCGCGCTGGTGGGATGCGAAGGGGTCGGTTGTGCCCCTGAGCCGCCTTGGGAAATAACCTGCCTGTCCTGCAGACAATTAGTTGCTAAACTTCGGGTTTTCCTCCTGCATGCCGTACCGCGCTGCACCTGCCGTCTTTAAGGGTCAGTCACCGCTTCCAGAATAACATCTCCCCCTCCCCTCCCTGTTTTTCAAGGGTTGCTGCCATTAAACCGATTACACTCGGAGTAAATGCCGAGCGTTTGTCCTGGTCCGGGTCCTGGGCTGGGACCAGTGTCCCTTGCAGAATGTGGCCATTCAGGCGTACAGTCACTCGTCAGGTCATTTACATGCACTTGAAGCCTCGTGAAGCGATTAAACGTTTTTTGGTTTCTGCAAGCTTTCCAGTTATCTCTGATGATTCTTCTTAAACGTGTTCTAACGTTTCCGAACTTCATTCGCAAGCAGCTAAAGAAGAAGGTCTGCTGTTGTCCTGAAATGCAGTGTCTGAGTCGAATCAATAGAAAGCAGCGAATATTTTGACACACTGACACTGTTTTAAACTCGCTTGTTATAGTTAAGAGCTGCAGGAGTTGTGGAGTATTTATGTAACCCTAAGTGGCGTATGTTGCAATATTTAGGCAAAACTGGGTTGTTTAAGGACATGCTTCTAAGGCTGTCCTGCAGGCCAGCTCAGATTGGCGAGGCATGGGAAGCAATTTGAAGTACTACCTGGTGTTATTGATGCGGAGGTCAAGGTTACTCTTGATGTCGCCCGTATGTGCTTTAATGCGGCTAGAAAATAGCTATTCTTGAGTGTCATCTCGAAAAGGGTGGAAAAGATAATCATGTGCTGTCTTTGCCAGCACTAATCCCAGCCTGCTTTAAAGGTGTTCTGAAATAACCGCTTTGTTTGTGTGTTTACCTCCCAACCAAATAAAGTACTTCTCATCATTGTTGCTAAGATTTAGGCATTCACTAGAGTGCTCCAAAAGCCAGTTAAGCGTTTCTGTATGCAGGGTCATCTAATTAGGATGTTTTTCAGCTGCAACACTGGAAGTAGCAAGGCAGACATGGCTGTTGCATGCTAGTAATTGTTGAACTAGAAAGGGTTGTCTATTCAAAGAGGCAGGCTCTCAGACCCAAAGTATTCTTTCAACTGTAATCACAGAATCTCACTGCCCCGCAGGAGCCTGCTTGAAACGTAACACTAGAAAAGGAGGTCGATGCTGGAGCTGCAGGACACAGCCCTCCATGTGGGAGATGGATCACGCTACTAACTTTAAGTGAATCAAGATTGTGCATTTAAGCTGGGAACCTGCGATGTTTTGTTTCAGGAGGGCAGCATATTGCCATAGCTTTTCCTGCTTTCTTTGCCATTATGTTGAAATTACATCAGACTGTTCTTTTTTTTTTTAATATAGTGATCAAGCTTACTATATAAAGGGGCCCTGTAATTGCTTTCTGTATTTTTTTTTTATGTAGGTTGGGTAAGATTAAGTGACATCGTAAAAACTTCTTATAGCAAAATCAATTTCCCAATGGTAAAACTTAATATTTTAGCAGCAGCACGGCACCAAACCAAAGACTGTATGGACAGGGATATAACAAACTTCCTTGTAGTCTGGGTTTTATGACTCTATATCAAAGGAGTCAATATTTTTATTTCCCACCCTTCACCCAATTAAACTGAAATTGAATGAATTGTAAGCCTGAGGAAGTTGAGTAAGCAAATGTGTACATTCTTACTTTTCATCATTAGTCTGCCTCACTTGTTTCTTTCAGGCTAGACAGATATGTGGCACCCACGTAATCAGTGCAAACATGTGATCTTTTTGATCAATCGACTTATTGATTACTTTGAGTGAAAGTGACAGCCTCTAAACCTGGGGGCCAGTGTAAAGAAGAAACACAGCTTTATTTTTTTTTCCTGTGGACCTAGAAAACACAAGCTTTTGCCACTCTGTTTCCTGCTACTGTAATTCTCACAGACAGCTGTGATATTTTCTAGTTACACGTGTAGATTGTTAGAAGGGAATTCTTCTCCCCAGCACAAAACCTCCTTGTTCATCTAGGAACGAATAAATATCATTCCCTCTCTTCTTGCTTATTTGTTTTATTTGAAGTTGGATGCGGCATGCAGTAATGTGAAAGAAGACATGGATGCGGGAAGAGGGGGGAACTCCAAGTATTCCATGATTTCTATGAAATATTTAGATGCTGTTGATCTAATACCACAGTGAGCTCACGTTGCTTGTTAATAAAGGTTTATTTATTGCTGAGCAAAATCATCTTGGAACTGATAACAAGGGGTAGGGAGAAATGCAATTTCCATTCCTGCGGCTCTATTGAAAATCTTACGTGTTGCACTGTGTTAAATCCAGCTTCTTGACAGATTAAGGGGGGCTAATCTCTGCACATGCAGTTCTTGTTTCGTGCTAGTATCTACCAGTATTACAGGGGGGAAACTCATCGCTGCAATTAGGCTTACACGGCTGCATAATTATTTCTGCCTGCCGTTTAAGCCCCCCCAAAAGTCGGGAATTTGACCTGTGGGTGCCTTGCGTTGAAGTTACAGTCCTTCATGTGACCTTTGCTAAATAAGACCGGTCACTGACAGTTTATAGCTGGGGTGTGGAAGATTTACTGCTCTGCCTGTCTGAGGTCATGCATTGCTAAGGCAAACGTGTCACAAGAAACTCATCCATTGAGGTGTTCCTTTCTTCTCCCAGGTGTCAGAAGAAAGGCATATTTTAAAGAGAGTGTTAGTAGGAATCTCTAGCCTCGAATGATGTGTTTTCCCTGTGGCATGCCGACAGAATCAGTGCTCTGGAGAATGTGTACAGATCTGTCTGTCTCCATGTAGGACTCTTTCATGAGATTTGGTAGCACTGGCCAACTTTCTCTAGTTTGTGCTGCATTTTCTTTAGCAGGCCTGAATGGGGCAGCCTTGCTGATGGTAGAACGTATCCAACAGCCTTGTTTCAAAGTATTGCAAACTGTCTTTAAGAAATCCTGATAAATGTCTTCACCCTGTAGTGTCAGACTTGCATCATTTCAAAATAGACTGAGCCCATACGTGTTCAACAGTACCTCTGTTGGGTCTGCCACATGAGATTTAATCTAGCAAGTGACCCAAATACATGCACTTAGAAGAACAAGTTTAAGTACACTGGGGAAAATTGCTTGCCATCTGTCTCCTTGTTGTGTGTGTATATTTGATTATTAATTTACATCTGTGATTTTTATGGCCCTTTTTTGCCATCTACTCTCAAGTTTTCAGCTCCAAGTGTGCCTGTCTAGTAGCTTTCAGTGCATCCACTTTGCAGGTGGCTGCAATCCTCTGAGTTAAAGCAGTGGGGCTGGTGGTGGCGAGAAAGGGACTTGTATATGTTCTCTGTAGTGTTTTCCCTTTCTCCTTCCTGTCACACTAATTTCAAATTACCATAAATGCAATTTGTATAGGGAATGGGGTCTTTAACATGTTGATAAAGAACAACAATCCAGGGAAGATGCGTAAATAACTGAGGCTCTATAGTTGCCGGGTGTTGCAGTTGAGTACCAACCAGGTAAACCAGTAACTGATTATCTAATGAGACAACCCTGGTGTGACAATATTATACTTGTTCTATTTTTAAATGTTGAACATCATCTAAAAATATAATTGGCTTTTGATTTTTGAAAAGCATTTCTGCATAAAAATTTCTGTTGAATGAAACACTTTGATCAAAATGTGAAATCTTAGTTTCATCAAAATAGTGTTGAGTTAGGCTTTTTTTTTGCAGTGGAGATGCTGTAGCGTAGAGGTTTTTGGAAGCAAAAAAGAAATTATGTCCCCACAGGCTTTATTTTAAGATTCTTGTTGCATATATAACACTGGCATAAACCGAGTAACTCCTGGTAGCTGGTTCAGAGAATAAATTCATGTCTGTTAGCAGACGGAGAGTCTCCCTGAGCTGCTGATGGGATGCGCCTCATCTGCAGGAAGTTGTTCCAGCACACAATGGAGTTACAAATTCAAATGATCCACTTTCTCCAGCATCTCCCATATGTATTCCAGCTGCACTTCTGAATCCTTTAAGTTTGCCAGAGTGAAAGTTGCTCAGAAGTCTCTCATCTTAATTTGTTAACCATCTGATAGCTGCAAGGGTGCTGAATTAGAGCTCCTTTGCCTCCTTCATCTGGTAGTTTGCCCTTCCCTTCTTGCTGGCTGCTATAATTATTTTTCTTCTTGTTTTTTTCTGCGAAGTTGACTGAAACAGGCTTTGCTGTTTGTTTATGGAATTTCTTTCTTTAGCTGAAATATTTGATGTTGAAGCTGTAGATGCAAGCCTGCTGGCAACCTGTGGTGAAAGTTGCTCCAAATATACAGTTGGAGAAAAAGACTAAATTTGAAGACAGGGATGCCTTTTTGTACTTGTAGAAAACCAAACCTTTTTTTTTGGGCAGTGTTTTAGGTTAGATTTTTTAATTTTTATTTCTAACTATGTTATAGGCTTGACACAGCTTTTGGTTTCACTGTCTCTTTAAAATAAAATAATCTTTATAAACCATTCACTTCCCTCAATATTTTGTTTTTTTTCATCCCTAATTATTCTCCAAAATGGTTGTTTGAGAGAGAGAAGCGTTTTATCTGGAGACTGGAACCTTATGCTGAAAGTGCTTTGTTCTCTGACACTTCGGCCCTCAGGTTTTTAAATTAGTTTTGGAATTTCTCTTGATTGCGGAAGCCTATTGTTGGCCTTTGAGGCTTGGCAGCCTTTGAACTCCCTGTGCTTTCCTGCTTGGGGTGACTGATCTTATAAACGCTCCTTATCTCCCTTTAAAGTGGGAGGTTGTTCTGTGGCACGTTATTTAAGCCAGGATGTCAGTAGGATTTCATTTCATTTATTCTAGATCGTGTTCTTAGCTCATATTCCTGCAGTCTCAGGGACAGTCCTCTAGACTTGAGATATTTCTGTTATTGCTTGCACAGGTGGTCCCTCCTCAGCCAGAGGGAAAGGGCGTAAATCCTGTGATTTCTTTCACCGTTTCACCCTCTGCAGAACTCCATACTAAAACATTTTTCCCTGAAGGCCAGCCCATTGCTGAATTGAAACTCGAAGAGCCAGAAGAAATTGGTTTTTGGAACTGCACCCTAAATATTACTTAACGTGTCCTCTCTATTGCTCGGCTTGCTACTTCAGGACAGTTGAAGTATCTTCTGGACTTGTGAACGGTTCTTAAGGGGCATCTCCAAAGGTAGCAGTGTACACTTTGACTCTGTCTTTGGAGGATGCTTCAGCCTAGTGTGGGGTTGCTGTTGTTCGTATACGACAGCTTAATGTGAAACAAAGAAATGTGCCGGATCACTGGGGTGGCAGCTAAGGATCAAGTAATCTGTCAATCTGTATTTCGCTTCAAGGAAAAAGAAAACCAGTAAATCAGACCTTTTGAAGCTGATGAAAATTGGCCACCCGGGCTCCCTAAACAGGCCGTGGCTGGTTGGTGTGTTCTGTGCTCTCTCACCCCAGTGGTTCCTGTCTGGGATTCGTTAAGCTTCAAGAGGGGTAAAAGAGGCTTCCTTGAATACTAATTCTTGCGTTCCCTAGGACATTATGAATTACTCTGTTAGCCTTCGTTGTCTCACTGGCTTTGTGAGGGGATTTTTCAAGAATAGTGTGAGGTTTCAGTTGGAGGTAAATAATTTTCATTTACTGTCTTCATATCTCCTATTTCCTTTTATCTCTTAATCTTTTTAATTGCTATTTGTTTTACTGGAAATACTGTACTTTCAGCATACGGTGTTTTATCTTAATTTTTTTTTTTCACAGTGGTTTATTCAAATGGCTCATACTCATGCTTCAAAAACTGTTAAAAATCAGGGTAACCTCTAAAAGTACATGGTGGTGTATATGCCATCACTACAGTAAATAGAATAGCAGATTTTGATTGTCTGCCTAAAACTTGAGACCAAGTCTTTTTTGGCGTCATTCTTCCAATAGAGACCTGGACAGGCTTCCCGCTAGTCTACGCCAAAGGCTCCTTAATTTATTTGCGGGGGTCACTGTTGACTGCCTCGGAGCACTTTTTTCTCTTCAGGAATTAAGCACATTGGCCTCAGCAGCACTCCTGGTCCCAGCTGGCCCAAGAAGCCAGGGACTGACAGGTCGTTGAATGAGGGTTTTCCATGTGATGGTACACGGACCATTACTGCTAGATGACTGGACCGTCTGTGGCATCCCCTGTTCTTCACTGACCTGTCAGCAGACCAAAAAAACTGCCCTGCCCTCTGACCTGGTGTTCAAGGGAGGACAGATTTTTTTTGAATTTAGCATCCTGTTTCCAGGATGTTTTTTTCTGAACTTAGCATTACTCTAAGCTATTTTACTAATGAGAGGGTTATAAGATTTTAGATCCTATGTCTTTTAGTCAGCTAGTCCAGTATTAGTTCAGAGGAACAGCATGGTAATTGGTAGCAGAACTGTCGCTGTAATGTCTCTGCCAGTGCCTGGATGCTATTTTCATGCGGCTTGGTAGTTTATATGTACTTAAATCCTAAAAAAGGACTTGAACCCTTGAAACAGGGTCATGATTCAGTGACCAAAATTGTCATGGAAACAAACTCACTCAGCAGCAGCCTAAACTGTTCCTAGATCTCTGTCCCATCTTCCCTTCCCTCCCCTGTGGCTTTTTATCTGTAATGATTAATAACCGGTGCTGGTCCCAGGAACCAGGCTCCAGCCTGCCTTTCTAACTACTTCCCATCATAGGTGCAGAACAACCTGCACCCTGTGTTTTGGGTGCCCTTCTGGTGGGAACCCGGCCTTTGAATCCTCTCTTACCCCTAAATAAAAGGTACATATACTGCAAGTGTTTGTCTGGGGTGCCAAATCAAAAGTAGCATTTCATTTCTGTATGTAGCATTTCCACTTGCTTGTCTACCTGCTCTTAGTAAGTACAACTTTAGTTTCTAATTGCTTTTCCAAGAATTTTTTCTCACTCTGTTGCAGAGGAATGTAACTTGGAGTTGGATAGCTCTCTGTGGAGTTGGATAGTATCTGTGAATCGGATCCTTTCCTTTAGGAGGCAGTGGCTGGCTGGTAAGCACATAGGCTCTCTACACTGTAGTGCATCAGGAATGCCTTTCAAGCATCTAGCCTTCAACTTCTATGTGAGGAATGTTTCTCAGTTGATGCTGTTTAAAATAGCTTTTAGGTTTTGCTCAGTAACTACCGAAGCTGCTAATGGTTATTTACTTTGGTATTAAAAAACCCAGCATGTACAAGTTCCAGTATATGAATAAAGGACTCAGAAACAATCTTCCACTGAAAATAGTCTCCTTAAGTTGATGTTTGCAGTGATTTTTAGGAGACAGAATTACTTGGTGGGGGGAGAAAACCCAAGCTGCTGGATATTGTCCATTGTAAATATCTTCAAGAACTAATAATCGTACCAGGAAAACAAAGCTGTCTTTACATGGGGGGATCATCCAAGACCCTTATTGTGGAGTGTCACAGTTAAAACCAAGCTCCAAAATCCACCCAACCAACCCCAAACTGGTTTTACCAAAGAGCCCCTTGTTATGGTTTCATCCAGATTCTAATGGGAGATGAAATACTTCATGAGGAGCCAAGCACCTGTGATAAAAAAAGATTGGTGTGCTGAAGTTGCCTCTAGAAGATAGGCAGATGTTGTCTGTACCTGGTGTCGTTTAAAGTCGAACTAATCATTGTGTGCCTGCTCTCTGTTTTGGACCCACATGTCTCGTGATTCCTGTGCCTGCCTTCCAGCCTGGAGTGCTCCTCCAAGGTGTGTTTTAAGCACTCAGAGTTCAAGATGCTGTAAGTGTTCTGAAGATGTGAGTTGTCCCATTGAAGTTCTTTATATATTCATGTGTATACTGTTGGCAGGCTTTTAGTCATCACTTTGAAATGAAAGATGCAGTTTGCTGGATTATAATGTAATAGATCAACATCTTGGAAGCAATATGGGGAGAAGTAGAACTCTTAATCTAGAATAATTTTATTTTCTGCAAATGGATAGTTTGTTCCAGGTATCTAACATGAAACCTTGAAGTGGGAGTTCATTCTACGTCTGAGGCTTTGACATCTTGAATCTTCTGTGTGTGGTTTGGTTCCATCATTTTCAGAGTGTGTTTTCTATGGTGGGTCCTTGAGGGGGCACAGGAGGATCGTGCTGCCCAGTGTGCAAAGCAGCACATTAAGTGATACATGTAAAAGTCTGCTTTTTGAAGCATGTAGTGCCTGTGCCTTTATAGGCTGTTTAATACTGTATCATTTATCTTCTGCAGGCTGATTCTGCTGGTGTTTTTAGCCTTTTGTGCGATATTGCAGTGCTACAGTAACATAGAAACGTTCTTCGTTTAATTTTACAGCCTGACGACATTCGTGGGTCAGGATCAGTTATATTTGGCTGGCTCCTTTGTTTGAGTGGGCTCATACTGGGCTACTTTGTGAGGGGGATTAGGTCCGGTTGGAAATTCAGATGAGATGCTCACAGTCACCCTTGGCCATTAGAGTAACTTTCTTAACCCCAAATAACACCCGGGACTCTTCTTACTGAAGTGGAGAGAGCCCACGCTGCCTTGAGTGTGACTCTGTGGGTGTAAGAATCCACTTGCAGCTGTTGTTCTGTAGGTTATGAGCCTTCTGCTTTATACTGTTTTTCATGCTTCATATGCTTTTTAAAAATAGATTTTTTTTTTCTTTTCAGAAAAATGTATTTGAAGGAACACTGTGCTTTGTCATATCCTCTCATTTCCAACAGTTATGTGAAGAAGAAGGTGCTGTCATGCTTTTGTACTTGATACTGTATTTATTTGATTGGACTGCTTAGTGTGGCAACAATGTTGATCATTTCAATTTTAATAACAAGATAAAGAAGAAATCAGGCTCAAAAGTGAGGCAGTATTTAAGAAGCATGATTTTATGTGTTATACATCACCCCTCTAGATACCACTAAAATAAGAAAAATCTTTGTCTTGGATAAAGCCTCTTTGTATTAGCCTGGCTGCCCTTGTTGGTGCCAGAATTTCATCAGTGAATCGTCTCGGGCAACTCTCTGAGATAATTTGTAAGGCTTTGATTGGAAATTTGGTTTGTGGGTCTCTAGCAAGGTCGCTCTTTTTCTGCCATCCATTCTTTGACCTTCCCAACTTCCATGCCAAAAAGAAACGCTGTGTGGTTCCTGGGAAGATACTTCTGGGATGGTATGCATCTAGCTGTATTTCCTTACTGCAAAATTATAACAACAATTTCCTTGTAATAAATTCCATGAAGCTTCAGTGTATGTGCTTCATTTTCTTCAAACAATTTTAGTTGTACTTGAGAACTTTTACAGATTTTTTTTTCCAGTAGGAAAAGGAGGATTGGTCTTGTGAAATTAATGTTAGCTGCAGAACAAAAGTTTCTTCTTAAAATTAATTACTTGTAATTAAACTTCTGTTCTACATTTTTATAATTAAAGAAGAACAAAACTCAGCCTTTTTAAAAGTACTTTTATCTGAATTAAGGTTCCAGTGCCAAAAAAAATAATTTAAATGCTGCTACGTAAATAAAGCTTGTTGAAAGAAAAAGTACTAAGAGAATGATAAAAAAATTAATCAAATAAAATGGCATTTTTGTGTATAGCAGCCTTCATTTTGTAGCACAAACAGTTCTTTATCTTCTTTGTAATACCAGTATACTTGAATAAATTTTCTATTTGGGTGAAAAGACATAGCTGTATGTTCTATTCCACTTCACAGTACATTACTCATCTCTTGTATGTAAATCACTTGGCTGGTTAAAATGATAGTATTTCTCTTTAATAAGCATCATGCTTCTGGAGAGTTCTCAAGGTCCACTTTTTTTTAGAAGACAAAATACTTAAGTATGGGGAAAGGCCATGAAGAAAGTGGTTCCTCACGTTGTTGGTCTCATGCTAAAAAAACAAAATACAAGTTGGATCACCCCAGAGTACTGTCTTCGCTGATGTTTGCTGCCAGGCACATTCATGCTTTTCCTGGGCTTTGAAATGACTGTTGAAAGCAGCTCTGCATCAGCCCTGTGTAGCTTCAGCTGTTGTTATAGAGCCCCACGGTTGGGGTGATAGAGTTTGCACAGTATTGCTGGCAGGTGGAACCTGAGATGAAAGTCTTCTGCACTCAAACAGGCTGGGTGCTGTGTGTCTGGATGTGCTCTGAGCTAGAATGCAGGTCTTGGAATCGTAGAATGGTTTGGGTTGGAAGGGACCTTAAAGATAACTTGGTTCCAACCCCCCTGCCATGGGCAGGGACACCTCCCACTAGAGCAGGATGCTCAAAACCCCATCCAGCCTGGCCTTGAACACTTCCAGGGATGGGGCAGCCACACCTCTGGGCAACCTATTGCAGTGTCTCACCACTCCCACAGTAAAGAACTTCATGATATCTGAATTTCCCCTCTTTCAGTTTAAAACCATTACCCTTTGTCCTGTCGCTCCACTCCTGATAATGAGTCCCTCCCGATCTCTCCTATAGGCCCCCCTTCTGGTTCCAGAAGGCTGCTATATGGTTTCCCTGGAGCCTTCTCCAGTCTGAACAACTTCAACTCTCTCAGTGTGCCTTCATTAGGGAGGTGCTCTAGCCTTCTGGTCATCTTTGCAGTGTTACATCTTGTGCTGCTTCTGCTGCTTCTCTGCCTGTTCCTGCTCATGATACGGTTGCGAGCTCTTGCTAGCCAAACCCACATCTGTTGCATTGGTTGGTTCAGTGTGGCTCAATCCCTGATAAGGGCATCTGGCTATTTTAAAGTGATGGCTTGGGCTTAAAGAAGGGAAGTTTAATGGAGGTTGCTTTATGTGCTTTCTGCTTTACGTAGCATGTGGAGTTTGTCTATATGCTGTTTAGTCGGAGCAGATTGGCCATGGCTTCCTATGGGATCCACCGTAGCATTGTGCTCATTTTTTAATAAATAAAAGTATCACTAATTCTGTTTCGATTAATTATAAATGAGTAGGTATGTATACATTCAAAGCAGAACCCTGACTTACCCTGATTTATGATGGAGTTAGGTATTTGGAGCTTCACGCCTGGCTGATACAGGGTTAAAAGCAAAAGAAAGGATTGAATGTCCAGGGCACAGGAAACTAGTTGGTCCTCTGGAATTTAAAGCCTGCTTCTAGCACTTGACAAAGAAAATAATATAAGGATATTAATAAAAAAGAGTTGGTGTTTATAAGCAAACAGAACTGACCTGTTGAGGCACAGTAAACCTGTGAAAGATTTTGCTGAAAACTGGTGTCCTCTAGGGGACAGTCAGCTCTTTTTTTCATTATTTTTTTTTCCACTAAAAAGAAAATTCTAAACGTTTTTCTAAATGTTCCCATTTCAACCAGTGTGTGCAATCCTTTCTGAAAACAGTTAAAGGCCACCTTGTTTAGGGGCTGGGAGAGTGTCTGGTGAGGTGAGCAAGGGATCCCACAAAGAAGAAAGGCCTTAAGGGATATTGGCTTTCATGTGGTTGTGTGCTGCATACCTAATCTGCTAGCTTGTAATATTACTAAGCATTAATATTTGTTATTTCATTATTTTGAAGAACGATAAAAGTACTGACTATGTAGGAATTACCTGTAGTGTTTTGTCCATCTGACACCAAGGTACACGCTCAACCTACTGTAATTCTGAGCTGTTGATATGTATGGAAATCAGTTAGTTTTGCAGGATAAGAGAAGATTTGCTGCTCTTTATGCAGCTCTAGATCTTGATGTTCCTTGGGGGAGAAGTTGGAGGAGTCTTGTCTAAGCAGGAAAATTGGATAGTACAGGTCTGCAGGTACCATGGTGATGAGTATGATATACATATCTTGAAAGGCTCTGATGCAGTAGCTTGAAGCAAAGTACTACCCTGTTATGCACAGTTTTCCAGAAATCCCATGCTGTGTGTGATATTTAAATCTACCAACTTGGCTCTGTGCTTGGCTTGTTCTGAACATCTTGCAGACTGAAATTTGTAGATTTTGTTGAGGCTCCCTGTACTGTAGCTTATTATAGGCAAAGAATTTCAGTTTATGTTCTCACTATGCTAATTTTTAATGATGTGAAAAAGTGCATGAGCTTATTTTACAGCAAAAAAGTTTAAAACTCTGTTTCTTACTACCGAACCCTAATGTTATGGCAGTGTTTTCTAAATAAGATAGATGTCTCTAATGCAAGAAAATAAAGAACTAAGACATAAGTAAATGTAAGTATGGCAAAGATGACAAGATTCTAGAATGCAGAGTATTTTATTAATGCCTATGCCTCATTCTTTCTGTAGATATTTAAGGAAAAATATAAACAATGCACATGAGAATTTTCAGTAATGGGTGGGATTAAAATCAGTTTATTGAAATTTTATTTCCTTCTGATCTAGTGCAGTTTAAACAATTATCTTTATAAATTGCACTGGATCTTAGTGTGGGCCAAGGTGCATGGACATCTGTTCATTGTGTAGCACAGTGGAAGTGATGGCTGAATGTTTTTTGCCTCAACAAGGGCACAGAAAGCACTTTATTTTGCATACCTCTTCCAAGATAAGAAATTATGGGGAAACATCTTTGTGTAAAGTATGAAAATGCATAATGCTATACTTCATTTGCTGCTATACGAGGCTGAAAAGTTACTAGTGAATGGAGAGTATTTGTTTTCCTTCCTTGTTTTTTGTAGACTGAAATCCTGTGTAACGTGCATGAGGTAGCAGAGCACAGTCCTATTAAAGAAGAGCAGATATTGTGGTAGTTCTTAGCATGAATCTGATACCGTATCAGTTAGTCCTTTGCTAAGAGTAAGCAAGCACACTTGTAGAATAAGCTGCTTGAGAAAGGCTGCTTATCATGCCGTATTTCATATTGTAAAATGCAGAAGAACTCTGTTCATAACAAGATGGTAGCATTTAATATGCATATTGAATTGCACATATAACAACAGACATAATTTTTGATCTTATCTATACTTGGAATGCTTAAGTCTGCTCCAGCATGCAGGTCATGGAGGGAGTGAAGGGATGGACCCTGCAATCAGTCAATCTTCCCACAGAGTGATTAAATTAGTATTAAATTATGCCCTTGGGAATTTCTAAGCTCATAAATATAGTGAGCAGTATGGAAATGAGAAAAAACAAGTTGTTTTTTGTGTTCAGAGTGTCTTTATTTCTTTAGTCATTTTTCTGAATTTCAGTGGGAACTCTTGTACAGTGAGAGCTTTTGCATTTTTACTTTCTGCAGCAAAGTTGACTTTGTGATTTTTGGGTTTCCTTTAATTTTTTTTTCTGCTGAAGGTTAGAAGTTAGGTACTTGGGTCACCTTACACTGTCCATGCTAAATAAAACTAAGTGAGGAAGCAAGTGCGGAGATTGTATTTCAGCCGTTGCTTCAGGAGCTGACTAAACCTTGATTTAATTGAGTTCAATTTAGATTGGCTGAATATTGCTGCTGTTGTAATTAAAGAAAGAAAACTGCAGCTTACTAATCTGTTTTTCTGTATCTCTTGTACCTGCCTGAAATTTATTCTTTTTTTGAAGTACAAATGAACAAGTGAACTCTCCAGCTAAGCAAAGTCAGTGCTTGTGCCTAGATAATTATGCATTAACTATTTCATGCTTATTGGAACGGAAAAAATGAGCAGATTGGCGAGGATGAATAGCCTACTTAGTAATATCCATAAAGGAGGAAAAATATAACCTAATAATCTGCTTTAGTGATGATCTGTTTATTGTGTCCTAACTTGGTTAAGGGGAAGATAAAAGCAAATCGTTCTGTAGGTTCTACATGGCGGTAAGAGATAAAATGGCAGCGTATGCCTCGGCTTTGCGGCTCAGACTTCAGTTTTACAAATGCTTGGACGTGTGTTCAGCTTTTCAGATGTAAATAGTCCCATTAGATGAAATCTGGGCCCAACTGGAGTCAATGGTAAAACCTGTGGCAGTTTAAATAAGGGTAGAATTTCATGAATGAGTTCAGTGAGACTACTCGTGTACATAAAGTTAAACACATGGCTAAGTGTTTGCGGGATAGAGGGCCTGCAAGGATACGAGAATGAGACACTTGTGATGCAGTTAGAAGCCTGACCCGTCTTGCTGTTGCATGATGGAGAGCCACAGTGAGGAAGTAGCTGAACCTTTTGGGCATAAACAAACACAAGAGTATATAAAACATAATAAATAACTACAATTCATAAAACGCTTGGTTGGTCCTAAATAACGAAGCAGTGAAAATGTTTATGGGCTGTGCCTGTAATATGTTTTTATTTTATATTTTTTGGCACAAATGCATGCGAGGAATTAGTATCATTATTGTGTTTTGTTATTCAGAAGAACATAGTAGCGGGAGATGCTTGCTTTTGGACAGGGAAGGAGGTAAAATATAAGTTACAGGCCAGCACCCCCCCCAACTCCCACCCCAGTCTACGACTCAATGTTAGGAACCATGCAATATTTGATAATTACGTCAACTGTTGTAATCACCATGTGTATTAACTACTTAATTTCATATCACGCTTGGTAAAGAAACACTGTGGGTATTAGCATAACTGTGATGGTTCTCACCATCTGGGGCTCTCCCCTCCAGATGTTTCACCGGTTTGCAAATTTGATTTGGAGCTGCTTGAGCAGCAAAACAACTGTCATATACACTTACAGATCTCTGCCTCTCTCTTTGTGCAGAGGCTAGTTTAATGTTTCTTGGTGAGAAATAGTATTTGAACAACTGCCCCCTTAATCCTGTGAGATTTAGATAACTGCCATTTTCCAGGTTTTTGAGGGAGTCCCAATTAACATTTCCTGACACACACACAACCAAGCAATTAGCATGAAGTCTTATGGCAGCCTGACAGTCCTTTGTGCCTATGGAAACAGTTACACAATAGTGCATGTGCAAATAATGTTATCAGGTACCCTTTGTGTGTGCTCACCCGTTTTACCTGGAGCATACTAAATAGCTTGCAGCCTGATTCTCATTTAAATTCAACCCGGTCTATTGTATGATGAACTTGTGTGCAGAGGGAAACAATGAGGTCTTAAGAAAAGAGTAGCCACTGTTCATTTTTTAAAATTACTTCATTTTGGTGTGTTTTTGGGTATTCTTTCCTCTGTGCATGACTTTTAAGTTCCAGTGATGGGAGGACATGACCTCCCTTCCCAGGGTTGAGGTTAGCTTCAGACTGCAAACTTACCTTACAGGTGGAAGCAGAACCTTGTATTTTCTCCGAGTTGGAGACTGATATTGCTTGTCTTTTTGGAGAATGGATGAGAACATACCAGCTCCACTATCCTGCCGATTATGCAGCCCAGCTGTTGGTGGGGAACAGACAGGGAGGGCTTGGTGTAGTGGGCAAATAGGAAAAAAAGTGAAGCAGCAAGGCACTAGGGGGTTCAGCATTGGTACAGACCTCTTCAGCTGTTGTGTGCACAGGTGTCTAAGGCAAATGCTTCCTCATTTCTCATTCAGTGTTTGTTGTTTCTAAGGTTTGAGGCATTTGATAAGATGGTGATGCAGTTCCATTCACTTTAGCTGCACTTGGTAGGGAGCGGGACCTTCAGGTGCTTTTGGGAGCATTTGGGGAGAGATTTGCTGCCCTAAGGAGCTTTAGACTGAAAGGTCTGAGAAGACCAATTCATGGGAATAAGACAGCAGCCTATGCATAGTGGTCCTGCATGTTGGACCACTATTTGTTGTGTTTGTAGGTGTGGGAGCCATCTAAACATTACACTGACAGTGAGGGAAGGTCTGGAGAAAGGAGAAGGCAAGGCAGAAGATACAGCAGAGAAGGGTGAAATGAGATATTGCCCATGGTGGCTGTGAGGCACGTGGGATGCAGAAGATCCAAACCCAGTAGTCAAACTGGGAGAAAAATTGCTCTCGGTGTGCGAATGCTGCTACTGCATTTGCTGAAAGAGACATTAGGCCTAGATTTTGGCAGTCTCAGCTGTTTCTGTTGTAGTGAGCCAAGCTGGGTCAAACTGATTAAGCCACGGATGCTTTCCTCACTGCAACAAATCTGAGATCAATCACACCAGCGTCATGGCCAATGGATCTGGAAGGTGTAAGTGCTGGCTGTGCAAGTCGGGGTGAGCAATCAGTGCTGATAATCTGGTCAAAGGGTACCAAGGAAGCCTGTCCAGAGAGGTCTCTGTGGATTTCACTCCTGCCTTTCACAAGTTTTCAGCTTGCTCTTCTAACCTGTTCTTTCTCCATCTCCCTGGGTGGTTTTCTCCTCTCATGTTTCCTACAGTGGAAAGCTAATAAGACATATACAGAAAACAGACGCTGGAACCAAAGTAGGAAAAATGAGCAATGGCTTAGTTCATAGAGTTAGGCCCATTCAAGGAGAAAGGCACAATGCAGACTAAAAAAGAGATAAATGGTTTGGGAAAGGAAAATGGATAAAACAATGTGGCTGAAGACAGAGGCTCAGCTGTTGCTCTGCAAAAACGAGATGGCTGCAGAAGCTATGGTTTTGTGGTTGCCTTGTTTGGCTATTCCTCACACTAAGTCCTAGTTTGGGACAGACGGCGATGATACGAAGCACTGCTGCTTTCAGCTGGTCCTTGCCAAGGCTGCTGTGTGGCTAATGAAGCGCTAGATTTTAACCTAGTCTTGGCAATAGCAGTTCGGTTGGAAGGCCAAACTGAAGTATCAGAAGAGACAATACTATTTTTAGGGCTATATATATGAAGAAATAGTCGATGATATAAAGCTATAGAAATTCTTGGAAAGTGGCACTGTGCCTTGGGCTTTGAATACTTTGAAGAAGTTTTCAAATCCCTCCCAACATGAGAATTGACTGAGAATTTCTAGCGTAGCATCACACAGCATGTGGCATTCATTTATTGTCCCATTATTAGATTAAATGTTATGAATTAAACAAGTATTCTTTTCCTTGTGTTCGCTTAAGTTAATGTTATAGAAGACAAGCATCCATCTTTATTACCAGGTAAATAGGCTTTTCTCTGTCTTTTTGGACTTCATCTTCTTTCCTACCATGTCTGCCTTAAAAGACAAAGAAAAACTTAATTTTTACATTAAAGAAGAAATTATTTGTAAAAACATGTTATACTTCCAGGCTTCCAGGACATGTGGTCTGAATCTCAAAACGTAGCCACAACTAATGTATTCTGAGACCAGCTTGATGTGGAGTTTTGCTGAAATGTTTCATTGGTGGTCTCAAGAATGTTGAATCAAGCTTTAAAAGTTTTCCTGATTTCTCTTCATATTGCCTTATTTTTGATGCTGGGATGAGCTAGGTAGAAATATGCTATGTAATTAGACTGCTATCAAATTATCATTAAAAACAGAATAGTGGTAGTTGCCCTCACCCCCACTTGCTGGTTCATATATCTACCTCTGATCCTAAACCAGGAAGAAAATACTCAGAGACTTTCATGTTGGCACCTTTTTTTTTTTTTTAATTTATTTTTAATATACCATTTTCTTAGTCAGGAGGAATGCTTTAGAAGTGCTAATGGCCATGGTCTGTGTTCACCTTTAGCTGACAGGGCATTTCTTACAATAAGTCTGTATTCCGTGCATGATGAGATTTGGGCTTTGTGCATAGTGGCCGAACTGGTCGGCAAACAGTGTGGGAGCGGCAGAGATGAGCCAGTAAGAACTACAGAGAAAGTTGCCTCCTGCCTTGGCAGTGCTGCTCTCACCGCAGCGGTTGGTCGAGGTGGTATTATGAAGCACAATAAAGTGGTAGGTATACAATAGCAATATTCAGAAGGCAATAAGAACTCCTATACATGAAAGTAAAAGAAGTATTGTGAGCATTCAGGAATGCTAAAGCTTTTCATAGCATGATTTCATCACTTGCTTTAGTTAACTATCTTAAGTGCGTGTGGCAATAAGATTCTATTTTTAAGGGGATTTAGTTGAAGTGTTGGAGACCCTGCAAATATGAGGGACAACTGCAATCTCTGTCCAACCTGATAGAGGACTAAAAGCAGAAAATCATCCAGGGTAAGGGCTGACATATGGGCAAACACTCTTGAGTTCCGCTGAGAACTAACTATACTTGCAGAGTCTGAGCTGAAACCTCATTATATTTTTTCCTCAATATTAATTTGAATTACTTGAATTTAGATATTTCTGACATATGGTAGAGTTGTGGCTCTGTTTTCAGGGCAGACATAGCCAGAAAGCTGAGATGGAGACCAGTGCCAAACTTAGAAAATGGCTTATCTGCAATATGGGTGGTTCAAAAGTGTAAACGATATCGTTTCCAATTTATTATCATAACATGACTTTTGAAGCAGTCAGATCTTTCTAGAGTTGGGTTCCTTTCTATCTGAGAGACTGTAAAAATAGAAACTCTACCAGCCCTAAAGTACTTGTCATTTAGGTCCTTATTCTGGTCAAAAAAAACCCCACCCAAAACCAACATTTGTCATATCTACCACTGCCCATTTTTTATTTTACTTAGTAGGATTGCTTATATAAACCTAAACATTGGTATGACTGTCTTATTTTTTTAAGAACATAAAAATCTTAGAGATTTTGCTCATGTTTTATTTCTGATTACTTCATGCTGTGGGTATTGATGAGGTAATGGAAATCTGTATCTGGAACCTTGTTGAGGGAAAACAAGTTACGTACAGTGTTTTTCATCAACCGTAATTAAAGGAATGGCTATTACAATCAAAATTAATGGCATTTAATAAAGGATCGCTTTCCTTCTTATTTGTAATGTATCCAAATCACATAACTGTCATAACTTTCTCCTCGTGTCTCAGAAAACTGTATTTTGCTTCTTCAGTGTACCTATTGCTAGGAGAAAAGGGGATTTCTGAAGGTACTTATATTTCCTAAATCGCTGAACCTAAATGCAGTGGTTAATGTTAATAAATATTTACTTTGGTTTTGAGCTTGGAATGATCAGCAGTGCCACCAGCTAATCTGTGGATTTGCTTCGGGTGGTATTGTGAGCCTTCAGAGTGATATTTGAAGTTGCACTCAGCCGTTGAGTTACTGAATAAAATTTGCACCTTTACCCTGCCTACAGCCTTAGCTAGGTAGATAATTTAATGCTTATTTTTGAAGTGGTATTCTACTAAGTCTTTTTTCTTTTAATTGCTTTAACATTGCTTTCTTCTGTGATTTGGTTTGTTTGCTTGTTTTCTATTTTTTCATCTTCCAGTCTTAATCATCTAGTATTAGGAAAACTGTTGTTTTCACTAGCAACAAAACCAAAACCGTACCAGAAAAAAACATTAGGAAGAAAAGCAGTTTCATATCACCATAGACCATGAACTGTGAAAGGGATGCAAGTTCAACTAATCTTCTCATGTGTCAATATTAATTTTGTTCTGTCTCCTGGGTTTTTTTGTTGTTGTTTGCTTTGTCTGTATCTGCTTGTTCATTCCTACCTCACCCTTAGATCGCACCTCCTGTGACCTGAGGAGGAACCTGCTTGGAGCTTGTCCAATGTCTTGCAGGAAAGTGTCTTCACTGATGGGTTTGATTCTTTAAATGCTGTTACTCTGTTCTCCGAACCTGATCTTTGGTTTTTTGATTCTTATAATTTGTGTAACTTGCTGCCCCTCACATTTGATAAGGATGAGTGTCAGGATTTTATGTTGGTGAATACCAGTAATGGTGGTCTTCGGTCTTACATGAAGTTCTTGAACACTAAGAGAGCATAAAATAGAAAAATAATAGGAAACAATGGTGCTTATGTAAAATACATGCTACTGATGAATTTTGCTCACAAACTGCAGTACACCCTCCAGGACATCTTTGCCACAGGGTGAATCTGTGAGAGTCTTTCCCTTGTCAGGGGTCAGGGCCACCATTAGATCTGAGCATTGTCACGACAGTCCTGAGGATACACTGGTTTCCCAAAAGCGGTTGCTGCAGGATGCTGAAGGCCTCTGGTTTTTCCTCCCCTGCCTGCTTTGCTCAGATAATCCTGCAGCAGCTGTCGGAGTTTCCCTTTGATTCCTCTGCCTTCAGCAAAGCTGCAGGGGCTCTAGAAACCTGGCCTTGACCCCTGCTGAGCTGATAGAGATAAGAGCAACCTCATCCCCACTGAAACTGATGTGCCATTGCCCTATTTCAACTAAATGAACTCTAGGGATTTGTTTTCCAAGGATGAGCGATAGGCACTCCTCCCCCCCATCACTGGTCCCCGGGATGCCAGCTGCAAGTAGCGTGTCCCCAGTGCCCCCGTGGGTTGGGTGTGGATTAGTGATGTGTTCTCAGTTGTTCCCTGTGATTGTGTTCCTGTTTGGGAGAGCTGGAAGGAGGGAGAGGGTGTTTGTAGATCAGGTTATGCTCAAATATGATGGGGACCTGCTGTCTCTGGTGTTATCTACTGCAAAAAGTGTCATCAGTGAATGGAGCTGGGGGAGGGGGGTGGCGGGGAAGAGAGCTGGGGACTAATCAGCAACGAGATCAAAAATTCAGAGCTGCCAAGTTGGTCCTGTGTTATTTGGGGCTGTTTGCCAGGCTTGGTGGAATAAACATCCCTTGTTTTAGATATGTCTCACTGTCCCTGAAGTAAACGTTTTAACTTCTAAAAGGTTTCCTCTTATATTTTTTTTTTAGCTTCAGCATAGATTTGTAAGCTGTCTGTGCTTAGGAAGGGTGTTCCACAGTTGATTCAGTTCTTTTCCTCAAAACTCCTGCAATGAACTGATTTGGAAATGGCTTAAAGTTTAAGCTGTGTGAGGAGGTTGGCAGTGAGATGAGTAGAGATAATTTCAGGTGATTAAATCATTCCCTAAATACTGATAGACAGTTTAAACATATACCTCTCAGACTTGACTGCCTCCACTTTATAAACATACCTGCTTACCTGTCAAAACAGTCCACTTTCTCTTTTTGTTTTTATACCATGTTTAACTCTGCTAGATAGATGCAAGGTAGCATATGAACCTGTGTGTGAGACCTTTTAAAGTGTATAGGTGTTGCCAATTTGCCTTTTCTAGAGCTTCCGTGTCACTGTTTAATAACAATGATTTTTTAATCTAGAAATGTTGAGGGATGATGCAAAGATTATCCCTTATTTGAGCCTACAAACAGTTTTCTTTGAGGAGCTGAACTCTTCAATAACCCCCTTCTGTCCCCCAACAACCCCTCTGACCTGCTAACATGCAGTGTCAATCCCTGTATAACTGCTGAAGGGTACATGTAAAAGACTTAGGAATGTATTTCTGCACAGACTCGTGATCACAAGATTAAAAATGTATATTCCTCAGCGTGGTATTTTCCTTTATTAAAAATGTCAAGGCCGTGGCTTTGTTACTACACAGGCGGTATTAGCTCAGCTTCGACCCTTCTGCAAGGTGTCAGAAATTCTTCTCTGAAAACGTTTCAAGCTCTTGAAGTCACTTGGTCTTGAAGTGTTTCTCTTCACCCTGATGCTGGCGATGCTGATCTGACAAGCTGTGGGTGAAGGCCAGAGGGTCCCCGTTGGCGCTTGGTGCAGCTGGGGACCTTGGGCAGCCCTGCTCCCTCCTGGCCACCCCAGAGCTGATCCAAAACCCAGGTCTGGAAACCTGCTTAGAGGCACCTGAGCTGATGGTGCACCCTGTAAGAATTAGTATGTAAGTGGTTTTTGCATGAAGTGCTGTGAATGTCATTGTGCCAGTGCTTAAAAAGCATAATGAAACAGAGCCCTTCATGATTGCTCACTCTTTGGTCTAAAAGAAAAACAACAAACCAAACAGCAAGCTTAATTTGTCTGTTCTTTCCCTTTGCTTTTAAAGCAGTCAGAAATGTAGATTTATGTATTGGACAGGGGAATCCATCTTTCATCCCTTTCCCTTTTCATCTCCAAACAGTAGTAGGAATAAAGAGAAATCAAAATGTGGTGTTTGAATTCATTTTTCCCTGTTTTTGAAAGGAGCTCTTCTAACCTATTGGCTCTTGTTTGGGCTTTGAAAAATGACAGTGTGTGTAACTGCCAGCACACCTTACAGTGACTGTGGGAGTGCTGGATGGGGACTAAAATCAAATTTTCCTTTGACCATTGGGCCCGATCAAGCTTCACACTGCTGTGGCAGTTGGCCCCTGCAGGTCTTCCGGAGTTCCAGCCCTCAGTGCAAGGCAACTTTCAGGAGTTTCAGTTTGTGATATTCCTTAAAAAAAAAAAAAAGTCTTTTGCCCAAACTTTAAACTTCACTATTCCTGTATGTTCTTCCTGTTTGAGGAAATGGCATACAGTAGGGAAGATGGTAAAGCTTTACTTTCTGGTTCCAGTCTGATAGTCCACAGTTTTTTGTGTTTGGGTGCGTTTTGGGTTTTTTTGGATTTTTTTTTTTTTT
>VZRU01019638.1:165721-190750 GCA_013398155.1 Pedionomus torquatus | reverse complement strand
TTTTTTGTTTTTTTTTTTTTTTTTGGGGGGTGGGGGGGAGTTGTTTTGCTTTGCTTTGTGTTTTTTCCTGATGTGAGCATTGTGTTTATCAAGACTTTTCAATTGTGTTGCATTGTATTTTTCTACCTTCCTCAGATTTGTCTCCTTTACTATCTGCTAATTCCCTCTTTTCTGTGACAGTTTTGAAAATGACCCTGGAACAAGTGACACAAATGATACAGAAGTGCTGTTGGTCAGACAGCTTTGCCTGGCTCTTTGCATTGATGCGGCTGGGCACTGCTGGTTGTGATGGAGGCAAATCTACTGGAAAATGATTCAAGGGCGATTTATTTTTTCCCTTTTCCAGTTTTCCTCTACTTTAGAGTTTTACTCAGATTCTACTCTGGTGTGTATTTTTTGTGCTGGTTTTCATTTTGGATTGCTGACCAACGTTACTGTCAATGCAACACCTGAAGAGAATTGCTCAATTTTGAAAGTATTTCATTAATAGTTGACTATATATTTGCAAAATCAGCCTTTTGCCAGAGCATAAAATATTTATTTATTTGCTTTATCTACCAAGACAACAGGCTAAGCACACTGACAGCTTTAAACCAGTGCCAGCTGAATGCACAGATGGAGAAAACCTATTGTGTGCCTGTGCTTTAGGGTGGGCGTTCCCCCAGTACAGATGTGTGTAAGTAGAAGTCACGTTGACATGTGCTTTGTTCAAGCTTTGTTTCAAATTCTGCTTCTATGTAAGGACCTTCTCTCTAACTCTGCAGCGTTTCTCTCCTAAGTAGGTGGGTGAAAGAACCAGGAGGTGAACTACTGCTTTCAGAGGAACGTTGTACTTTTAACTGAGTAGTGTTGAAAGCTCTTAAATTTTGTATGATCTGTTTGGTTTTTCAAATCCCTTCTAGAAGAGATATTCAGCAGATGTATTGTAACTAGACTCTGTTGGAAAAGGTTACCGTCTAGAGAGGAATGTCCATTCTGTACTTTAAATCTCTTTCCATTAGAAGTTTCCTTTGTCACCAAGGAAATAAGGCAATGATTATGTTATATGGCTGACAGTTTTGCTAACTATCCATATTCCCAGAACAAGGCTAACCTTGTTAAACTGTAGAGGCTGATGTAAAATTCAAGGACGCTTGTTAAAGTGTTTGATATGAGACTAAAATGTAAGTCTGTCGCCCCATCCCCTTGCTCAAGGGGATAGGGGAAAGGACCTCCTATTTTATGGATTTTGGTAATTGTAGCAAGTAATTAGGCTCTCTCTCCCCCTCTGGTGATGTAAAGAGCTCCACAGACTGTCTAAGCTGGGCTGCCTTTATTGAGGATTAAGTGTGCTGGGGTTCTCCCTGCTGCATTTCCTGCTGCTACTTTTTACTGCTCCTTCAGTCTTGTAGGTCTTCAATGGGAGGAGGAGCATAACTGTTCCCCATGCATAACTCTCTTGTTCATACTTTATCTCTTCATAATGAGAGGTGTTATTTTCATCCCTCTCTTTTTTCCTTTGGTCCATTTACTTGGGAAATGAAATACAGAGACTATGGGTACTCTCTCTGTTGCAGTTGCTGATGCTTGTTTAAGGGCGTTGGACTTGGAGATTTACTATGTGCTCTGGGAAGGAGGAGGAAGCAAAGGGGTGTCTGGGCTCATGATAAAGTGGTGGTGACTCAAGTATTGCTCACTTTTCCTACCTCTTCTCATTCAGAACATCAGTGTAAGACTCAGGAGTGAACAATCTTCAGTGAGACCACGATGGTGTGTCACCACCCTCTTCTTCCAGCTGTTTCTGAGAAAGAGAGAGGAAGTGATATTTTTGCCTACTTTTGAAGTTGGCAAACTTGGTGATGGCTATTTTATTGAGAAAAGAAGAAATCCAAGTGGAGGCAGTTTGAATTTTAGTTTTTTCCTGCTATGCTTGTTCTTGGTGCATGTTTGGGCAGGCAATCCTTAGTGGTATCAAATACCAGGAGCCTTTGAGATCAATGGCAAACATTCAAATGTACTAAACTGTCTGAACAGAGATTGTTATCTGTGGCTGTTCGAGGCTATGAAGGATGCCCAGCTGCACCACAATGATGCTTTGGAAGCTATCAGCAACTGCAATGTCTTGCTGTGTAGTGCATTTCTAGTTTTGAAACTTGAGCCTCAAAACATGCTAGCAGTGTGATCAAGGTTTATTTTGACTAACTTTGTCATCTTAAAATATTTAGGTCTAGTCGAAGGTAGTTATAGGGGTGAGAACATTGCTCAGAGGGGACAAAGATGAAGTGCTCCTGCAGGCTTGGTGAATTTCTTTACGAGAGAGACTTCTCCCCTATTTGTTAAGTGTTTTAAATCAAATGTCTAAAATGGTTACTTCTCCTACATGATAGTATTATAGGATTCTCTCCTTTAACTTGAGGACAGCTGTTATTAATAACCTTTGGAAATCATCTTGTAAGGAGTGGATACTGACTTTGTGGTTTAGGTGACCAAGATATCAAAGATGACTAAGTAGTGTGGCTAAAATATGCAGAACGTATCAAGTTAATCTTTGTTTTAAAAAACATTGCTTTGCCTGTAGTACTTCATTAGAAAACTATTGTGCAGAAAGATGATAAGGTGGTCTTTTTAACCAGGATTACTAGAAAACACATCATTACAAAATCAGCGATACATCTGTTATACTTCTTCTCTTCCCCAATTTTGCATGCTTAAAAAACAACCAAAAAACCCCCCATCCCAACCCAGTGCTATTAGCTCTGAGCTACAGATTCGGCTGATGTAAGTTAATATATGGCTAGTAAACAGAATTAGGTTGACTCACAGCAAAGAAAGATGTTGCTTATTTCAGCTTTCAGATGCAGGAAGAAGGCAGACTGATTTCTGAAAACAGCTACAATTACAACAAATTAGAGAAATCAAAATATTCTGTAGAAACACGGAGTATTCCCGGGGTTCTCTTGTCCTAAGCCTGTAGGAAGAGATCGACATGATGCAAGTGATGTGGTTAAATTAGGTCATGGCATGAGATTCGGTGGGGATTGCTAGTAAATAATTCTTGCAGTGGAGGAGAGTTTCCTTCCTTAATTGTTTCCACCTGGTAGCAGACCATTGTCAGACCAGGGACCTCTCTGCCCCTTTGAGCAGCGTTTTGAATGGGAAATATACAGCTCATTGCAAGTAAGTAGTGTTTGGATAATAGCTAATTCTGTCTGGCTTCGTTTTACAAAGCTGTTTGGAAATGTGATAGAGTAGCATTCTCCACTAGGAATACGTGCTTTCCCACTGTGATCTCACTTGGGAGACTCTCTTCCTGGGTTTTTGTGTTGCTGCTGCTGCTGCAAGAACTGTGGCATGGTTTAAAAGATGGATACGAAAACCTGAAGTGTTACATCAACCTCTTAAAGCACCGTGACTTCGTTGTTTTAGAAAAATGCACTCAAAAATTGTTTAGGAGTGCTCTGGCTTAATAGAAGACAAATAAAGAGTCCTTTCTTATACTCTTGATTTAGCTACTAAGAAGGAGATGAATATATTAATTTTAAGCATTTGCCTTGCCTAACAAAAAGAGGGAGGAGAGGGCATGCATGTGAAGTGATATCACCACCCTATCTTGCAAAAATCATAATGAATTCTAATGCTAGCACTCGCTCTTTGGTAAAATCAGCTTGTATCATCTAATGCAGCTGTGGAATTGCTCAGAAATTCAGTCCAGTTTTAGTAGCTGAAGGCTAGAATAGGAAAGTTCCCTCTTTTGTAATCTATGCCTTTTTAAAAGCATATTTGATTTTTGCCTTCGAAGTCTGGAGGACTTGGAAGGAGTGAAATGGGATAAGCTTTCATCAGGAATACACTGAAATGTGGTGTTTCAAGGCAAGTATATAGTGCACAGGATTACTGCAGACTGTCGGTTTACACCTATTGTAGTTTCACAGTCTCATTTAATTTCTTTGAGATGATGGTACTGTAGCCTAATTAATAGTTTGTTGTATTTGTTAATGGGCTCGGGAATCAAGAATTCAAAATTAAATTGCAGTGATTTAAAACATACCAGCAACGAGACCATTTGTCACCATTGAAAACATGTATTAGCTAGTATATCCACTGTCACTGACATGAAGGAGACCGAAGAATGTGTACCACTGGGGAAGCATCATCTACCCAGGCTCCACTGGCTTCCAGGAGCTGTCATGGAATTAGTCATGGAATATTAAAAAGGGGTGAATCTGCCTCAGTATGTTAGAATGAAATTGCATATTTCATTAGAGCATAATTTGTTATTCACGGGGAAATACTAGAGGCTTCGGCAATTATACTTGTAAGATTGGGAGAAAGATGCTTGGATGAAATCTAGTAAACAAGACTTGTCAGTGCTCATTTAGTAACTCCTTTGTGAATAATTTTGAACTGAATTTGCATGATTGTAGTGGACCCAGAAAACCTTTTGCAACAATTATCCAGAGATACCACTATATAATCAACGGGAGCCAATGGGTATGTATCTTCCAAACCTTTTCTTGGGGCTGTTTCTAGCCTCTTCAGGTCTTTCCTCTGCCTCCCTGGGGGTATTCTGAGACAACCTGGGGGTGCTCCAGAGAAGTTATGTGAAGAATTGATCAGTGAGTAGGAAGGAGGAGGGATGTCAGCCTTTTGACATAAGGATTTCACTCTGTATTTTTTTTTTAAATCAGCACAGTTTAAGGACCAAAGTCTTTCAAGGTGCATAAATTGTTTGTATTGAAGCCTGGATTGAAAATGCTCCATACATCTCAGGTTCGTGATTTAATCTAGGAACTGAATTGGGCCTGTGTAACTTGCATGCTAAATTTTTAAATGCTTGACAGATTAAAAAAAAAAGGAAATTGGAGAGTAAGGTAGTGCCAAGTAAACTCTGAAGTTGCAGTGATTTTTTTCTTTCTTTCAAGTAGTGGAGTAGGAAGCTGAGTCTTGAGCTATAATGATAAAGGAACTTGTGCCTTACAGTTAATATTGTTGGGAAAGTTATGGATTTGTAAATGACAGAGTTCAAAATGGACAGAAAAAAATACCTTAAATTGGAACTGGCAGTTCAGGTTTTTTTGATGTGAGAAACGTAAGGGAAAAAGTGCATCGGGAGTTCTGCGTGGTGATATAATTTCTGTCTCCCGCTTATGGAAGTGGTTAGCAGCTGCTTATTGCCCTTAACACTTTCTTTTTAATTGACAAGGTTCCCATCTTGAGCGTTTTTAATTGTATGCTTGTATCTCATTGGCCTTGGCTTTCTCTGTATAGTATAAGGAGCCTGGCGTATCTCTTCCACCACAGCGGCAGAAATCAAATTGCGTCAGAACAATCAGACATTGTGAAGTGAGTTGTTATTGAAGTCTCTCCGCCTGAGACAGCTGTTTCTCAAGCATATGTTATCACAACAGCTACAAGCCTCAGTAATGCTGCATGAGAAAGAAGGAATTATCACAGAATTGCCATTCAAAAGAGGAATAAAATCCTAGTGAACACCCATCTTTGAAGAAGCTGAAGTACAGCTTCACTTGCACTTACTGCCTTTTGGGTGTATTCATCTTTTTCATTCTGCACCGTAGATGGCTTGAGGAAAAAACTATTGAATATGCAAAGACCACTTTCAAAGATGGTTTTACTGGACTAAATAGTCTGTTTTGTGCAGATGCAATTCCAGTATGCTCTTTGCGTGTGTTTGTGCTTGTGCATATATAAAACTGACTTCAGAAGTTGAATGCAGTTCTTAGTCCATAGATGCTGTCATAATCACTTGATTTGATACTTGGGATCAAAACCAGAAGCAGCTTTGTCAGTGTGGTTATAATGTTAACTAAAACACTCCTAGTGACATATTTTTTAACAATTCAGAGATATTTTAATAATTTTTAAAGATATCATCGTTGCTGTTTGAAAGATGTGATGGCTAAACTAAAAGATAAGGGAAACATTAAAAATGCTTTGGAAGCATGCTTTTGAGCACTATCTAAAATGTTTCATTTTAAGTAATGATGACACTTCACCTGCAGTACAACAATTTCCTGAATTTCAATAGCCTTTGGTTTGATCCCTCCATGAACAACTTATCCCTGCTAGTAGCAGAGCAATCTTTCCAAATGCATTGCCATGCTGTGCATGCGTTACTGTGTTGTGATGCTATTGCCTCCAGTAATTTTTCTAAAACCATACTTCCATATCTAATATTCTTGGTTAGTAATTTAACCAATCTCCTCTATAAATGTGATCTTTTTGTTTCCACTTGATTGCTGTTGTGTGTAGCTGTGCAATTGCATGGCCTATTTAATTTTATGGTTTATGGACAACCCCTCTTCGAAGGACTTTTGAATCCCTCTACCCATTAGATAACATCTACTTTACCATTACTCTCATATAATTGTGTATGATAACATAAAACTAAGACTCCTAAAGCAATTTGATTATTCATTCGGATAAGAAGTCTTACCATAAAGCCTTGTTGATGGTAGAATGGAAACAGAGTGGTTTTAGCAGCTGAGGTGGATGTACGACTGCTCCAGCATTCTCAGAGCGTGATACGAAATGGTTTCCTATAAGGCCATTCTTACAGGGTATGGCCACATACTCTCTGGTCCTTTTTCCTAGAAACAGTTTCTTATAAAGACAATGGCCTTGTACCTCTTAGTAGGTAAAAGCATCGTTGTCCTCTCCTGGAGAGCAAAGACGTAATGAGAGGGATGGGTTTTGTGGTGAGGCCTCTACCTTTATGCTGTGGGAAGGCAGGGCAAGGGTCTGGGCTGCAGAGGGACGGGCAAAGTGTTTCACTATTTGTGTCCTGTAGCAGAGGAAAAGAAAGGTTACAGTGTATAGCATGGGGAGTGCACTTGACCTTAACACTCATGTTGCTACAGAGTAAGACAACGGTGCCCTTTTTGATGTAACCATCTTTCTCTTGAACCTTTAAGCTTCACAGTTGGTGGGACGGGGAGGAAGCTGCATGCGGCTGCTTAATTAATTAGCAGAGAATGTAATTGTGACTTGTATCCTTGATTTATCTTTGAGCTCTGATAGTGAGTGACAGCCTGAAGAATGCTCTTACAAACATAGTCTGTCTCAAATTTCACGGCTGGGCTTCAGCTTGTCTTTAGCATCTGTGTTACCTGTGTTGGGTGGAAGCCCAAGTTGTCACAAATGTTGGTGACTCTGCTCTCTGCATCTTCATCACAGCATCAGGAAAATGATCTGGAGATCAGGAGGCCAACCCAGCTTTCTGGTTTCTCCTCCTGCCCTGTCTTTGCTTTTGGTGACTGAAGGCATCCTTGGTTACAGCTGCAAACTGTGCTCTCTACTGTCAGAAGAGGTGTCCTTGCATTGCAGGGAAGGTAACAGCCTGTTTCCTACTTTGTGCTTCCTGGACTTGAGGTGGGACAGAAGAGAATTAATTAAGAGATGAGAAGCACTTTTTGAAATAAACTGAGTAGATAAAACTCCCCAAAGAATGAAACTGTTTGCAGGACATGATGAAAGTTTCAAAATTTGCATAATTACATTAACATGTGTAAATCAAACACAGTTCTTGCCTCACAGAGAGAGAGACTGGTTTTAAATATTCCATGAAAATTTTGTTTAATATTTGATAGTGAAAGAATTTTTTTAGTGCATGTAATTGAGTTGGATTCATGGATAAACAAGTTAAAAGTGATTTCCATCTGTGTTTCTTGTTCCACATAAATCCCCAATTTTCTATGCTCTCTTGAGTACTCTTAGCAATTTAGAGGTAAACCCTTTATTTTAGCTGACATCAGAACTGCTTTCTCAGTGAAAGCAGTTTCTAGTATTAAATAATCATTCCTTCTTCAGTAAGGGTATTGCTTAATTGAAAATCCTGTCTGTAAATACTAATTCATACTTCCAGGTGACCTCCAGGTATACTTCTAATCTTGTCGGTGTAGAAGAGTGCTTAAAGACCAAAGACAAAGAGAGCGACTGTGTTCCCAGCTTAGTTACCTGAAGATAATTTCATCTGTATCACTTAAGACTCGGTGTCCCTTGATAGATTATTTTCTTCCAGTTTTGTTTTGTTTTGCAAGACTGTTAATTGATGTATTCATGCTCTGTGGAATGCTCGGCATGGATCTGTTGCATATTGTGTTTTTATTGGCTTGTGCTATTTTGACAGTCTTGTCACCACCAGTAATGTAAGATTGATTTGAAACTGCATCTGTACTGTGCCAGTGGGTAGCCTATCCAGTCTGAACATGAGGAGCTAATGCATTTTTGTTCTGAACTCAAGGAAAATACATCCTTTTCTGAAAGACCTGATCTCCTAGATTGTTAATTACCTTTAAAATATCTTGCAGAGCTGCATGAACACAGCTTAATAATTATGCAGATTTAATCAGGAAAAAGTGTGTTAACCTTCTTGATACAGGAAGCTTTGCATAGTTCTTGAGCAAAGAGATTTATTTCACGCTGTCCATCAAGCTGGGCTTCCGTGGATTGTTCTGGGCTGCAAGCACAGGGATCAGCTTTGGAAATGGATAGTTTCACAGCTGCTTCAAAGGTAGCTTGCAAATGAAGTGATAAGTTTTAGTTAAGGGAGGCACATCAAAGGTTGAGGTGCTTAAAGGAATCTTGGAATTGCTAAACTCTGATGTTTGGGGGATAAGTCTTTGCAAGTGATCAAAAAGGTAACCCTTATCAGCATTTTGCACTGATAGGTAAGCCAAATCCTTGCCAGTGTATCACATTGCACTGTTCAACGTGGAAGTATCAGAAAGTGCCTCGCTAGGAATTGGTACAGCATGGGGTCTCAGACATCCTTTGGAAATTATGCTTGCTAAGTGCAAGAATGTTCTTGGTGAGGAGAAATAACATGCTATCAGGAAATAACTGAAGAAAAGTGTATAGTGTACCATATACAAATTGTAGGGGGAGGCTAGTTCTTGGCAAGAAATTCAGGAATGTTTCCATTTAAGACTGTAAAGGTCCAAACAGTTTCTTTTCTTTCCTTTTTTTTTTTTTTTTTTTTTTTTTTCCCGTTTTTACCTCCAAAATGGAAAAGAAATTTGCTTCTCAAAAATTGTTAAATGCTTTCTCCCATTTTGTACAGTAATTACTGTTGCTGTTGACTGTCAACTGGTGAATGTAAGATCTCGCCTCTTATGGATACGGTACTTAAGATACTGTGCACTGTACATGTTACTCACAGTTAAAAGTTCTTATCAAGGAAGTCAGCAAATGAGGAGATAAGGCCGTGCTTTAAAAATGTATAAAAATGATTGTAGACTCATTTATCTGACTGCTCTGGTAACACACTGCATTAAAGTGCATAATGAATAACTGCATCATGGTTCATGTAGGGTTTAACATTCTTAGGTTAGGCTTTTATCAAAGGCATTAAAAGAATGAATAGCTATCATATGTATAAATCATATGGATAAGCAGAATGTAAAGCAGAAGAGAAGTATACTGCACTCCTTAGTGGCTAATCACAAAGGATAACAGTGTACTTCCCTGGAGGATTATATAGCTACCTCTTCAGTTTGAATAGGTCCTGTACTGAATCTTCAAACTTCAAATCCTAATTGTTTGTTTATCATATCTTATTTATTGTCAACATTTGAAATTATTAACTGGGGATAATGTGGAGCTTTCTGTGGTAATAACCAGTGCATAAAAATAACAGGAAGAGTTGAGTACAGTGCTGTCTCTGTAACAATTTTTTTTTAATCTCCCCCCCCCCTTTCTTTTTTTTTTCCCCTTCTAATTTTGTACTGGCTAAGAAGAGAATTTATTAACCTGTCTGGTGTATATTTGGAACACAATCAGTTAAGATACTCTGGTGGAGTTTGGAAATAAGACAAAGTATGTTAAAGGTATGGATGGATGGTTAACTATTTTTCCAAGACATGCTGAGAACATTGAAGAGAAGTAGCTAGAGTAATGTATTTTATTCACCTTTGCTTTTGGTGAGGGAGTTATGGCCTTTATTTTTGATTGGTGACCTTTCAGCTGTGCTTCATGTTTTGTTCACCCAGTTTAATCAAGGTCTAGATTTTGGTCTTGATTTCTATGTTACTGTACTGCTGCAATGAGGCATTCCTTAAATCTCTTGAGTGAATAAAGTCAACCGCAAGGACAGAGTGATTTATTTGTTAATGGTATTCTTTATCATTGCTAGGTGGTCCCTACCGCTATATGTCAGTGCAAAACAGCGTGTATTTGTCTGTGAAGTCTGCAAGAGAATCTGCAAATCTCTTCTCAGAAGCAGGTGCCTTCTGCTAGCTGTTTCATTGAACGTGTCTTCAGAAGAAGTACCCAAAAATCAGTCTGCTTGGAAAGGGACCGGGCTATTTGATTCTGAGGTTTTCTTCACTTTAGAATTTACTTAGTTTCATTTTCCCTTTGACTGATGTGAAATAGTCCAAACTAGGATTAGCTCTGAAGCAGGCTGTAAAGTCCTTCTGTTTTCCCAGGCTTTAGGAAGAGATGGTTGTGTTGACTTTACTCTCCTTAACCTCTCTTCTCATCTATGGTCAGTGTATTCTGTGGATTTCTGGCAAGCGGTGCACCTTATGAAAGAGAATTTATTTAGCCAGTAACCTTTTTCATGAAACACTGAGCCTGTAGCTATGTATAAATATATATTCCTCTACTTTATCCTGCCTGAGGCAGTGTCTGTCTGAAAAGTACAGGGGAAAAAAAATCTTATTACTCACTCAATCTGGTTTTGATGATAATAGAAAGCAAATCATATTGAAACACAAAGAGTGTAGGACTTTAAATTGTCAAATGAAATTAGAAAATTAATGGAGAGCAGTGGTATTCACACGCATTCTCCTTCTGGCTCTGATGTTCAGATTTACACATTAGGATGATATGAGGTTATGAGTTGTGTAAAGACATAAACCATCTCCTCTTGTACCTTGATTTTTTCCTGTTTCAGTTAAACAAGTGAAATGAGGACTGATCAAGTCTCTAATACTCCCTCTGTAATTGGGTTCTGTATTTGGATTATTGCAAACTTGGCAAAGAGGCGTCTGTGACTGCGCTGATATTTTGATAATATGGAGGTGCTTACAATCTGATTAACGCATGCTGCATTTTTCTTCTCTCCTGCTGGGAATAGAAGTCTGGGGCTAATAAAATGTTTCCTGACCTTGAATAGAAGAATTATAGTGTTTTCTTTCTTGATAAAGATGTAAGTATGAGTGCTGATTCTTGCTGATTTTGTTGCAATAAAATTTGAGAGGCATAGGTAACGTAATGATACAATTTGTGAGAAAATAGGTATAATACATTTGGCCCTAGCTATCCTTTTTCTCTGTAGAACTGCCAGCTACTTGTTGCTGTAATTGTCCATGAAGGAGTAAGTTTAAATTTTTTTTTCCTTTCTACAATATGTAACTAAGACAATTGAAAGCTTTTTTAATTTAAAGGAATCTCCTGTTCAAAATTTGTACTTAAACCAGTGAATTAAAAAATACTTAGGATAATTGTTATTGGTTTTTGTGTATACAACAACTGGTAATTCTACTTTGCCGCTTCTTAACACAGGTAGTAAAGGAAAAACAGAAGGAAATTGAACGTGTCTGGCTTCAAAAGTTTGCTAAAAACTTATCTAAAAATTTTCTTGAAAGCTACATTTCTCTTCTTCCATTATGATTTCCCAAATACTTTTTGATTTAGTGGTGCTTCCACCTCTTTCGGGCTGTTTTGAGTTAAAGTACTTTCCTTTGGATCTTGCAATGACAACATAATGAGGGTCTGCCTACAGCTGAGGTTGAATTAGGATGTGTTGATTCACTTACAGAATCAGGAGAAATGCCCGCTGAAAGCATTTGAGTTAGTGATTTTTAGCTTTTCAAAACAATAAAAGGGCAAATAAAAAAAAAAAAAAAAAAGAAAAAGAAATCATAATGTGTTCTTCCCTCCTGATTAAGCAGCTCAGATTCCTTAATAACAAAGGCTATCCTGGTGTAGTTAAGGTCCTCCTAAAGCAACAGCCTTCTCAGCTGCAGGTGGTAATGGGAGGAGATGGATAGAGATGCAGATGCTACTCATACTGGGGAGCTGTTTGCTCACCACCCTGTCCCCCCCTTGGCATCCACTTCTTTGCAGAGCTGGCTCCAGGTTTTGTCAGGAGTCCCATTTGGCCTCCAGTCAAATCTGACCAAATAAAGATGAGAGAAAAATTTATGTCTGTGCGATTCCAGACATTCTCTTGCATGTATTTGTGTTTAGTACACCATATTTGTCAGGAACCTGTCTTTAAAGTGGCATTTGCACTGAGTGCCTGGTATCTTCTAGCACAGTGTAACCCAAATTGTCTCCAGCGGTCCTTGAACTTGTGTGTGGAAGATGAGGGGATTGTCCATGTCCTGTAAAACAGTAGGTCCTTCCTGTCCCTAAGGAAAGGGATTAGTGTGGTAGTTGCTGCTTAAAACCAACAAAAATAATTGTTATAGACCATTGCTAGCGTGGTCTTATGGCAGTCCTAGAAGTGGGAGGGTGTTGATCACTGAAAGGTATCTGGTTTTGTACTGATGTGTAAGAGAAGATGGCTTGTGGCCACCTTGGGTGATGTTTGTGTTCTGTGGGTTAAAGATGAGATGAGGAGCTGCAGAAGAAGCCCTTTGTTCTCAGAGTCCTCTGGCATTTAAGGTTACGGGGAGCACATCTACACCGGAGATGATAACTCAGCAGGAAATATGACTTTTTTGTTGTTATATTGTTTTTAGAATTGATGGAGGAAGAGAGGAGGAACACTAGTAAAAGGTGTTTTCCTCCTAGGGAGGATGTTTTTCCTATCTGAACCTGTGACTAGAGAAGGAGGGAAATAGAGGCCATAGAGCTTGCATGAGCTCTGTGGAAGGAGTGGATTTGTGAGTTACACTAATATGCAATGATCAGCTGGGGCTGATGTCTCCTAAAATGCTGTGGTTCCACCCTGATCACTCCTTATTCCTGGCTGTCAGCAGTTTGGTTGTCATCCTCTGTCTGCGTTCAATTGTAACTAGCTTGGTGCCTCCTTCATGAATAGATGGGAGATACAGACGTGACTTCAGATGAGTCCTGGTCATGTTTAAATAAACAGTTGATCTTCAGACAAGGGAGGGTAACATTTACCAAGAAGTTCAGAAAGATTTTGCTAAATGTCATCAGCTGCCAGGGATTATGGAATTTGCTATGGGTGATGAGAACCTGCACTTTTGGCTGGTTTTGCTAGGGGTGAGGGTCAAAGGCTATTTCTGGGTACCTTTAGGGGCTTTGAAATGGTGGCATTGCTTGAGTTAGTAAGTGTTGCCCATGCCCAAGGGTTATGAGGGTAAATCACATGAAACGAGACTATGTAAATAAAATACAGGCTATGTTATTTACTGACGTTATGCTTGGCCAACTCCTGCTCTATTTCATGAGAAACCTTTGGTGGTGGTCTTGCAGCCTGTTTCTTTTCGCTGCTTTTTCATGATCTGACAGTTGATTTGATTTTTAGCTTGCTATTATAATAAAAAAAAAAAAAGTGAATTTGTATGCTTAATAATGCAACTTTTAAAATAATTTTATAATCATTGCTCAGATTGTCATTTATGGCTCTAAAGTTCTACCATGTTGTGCATTATAAAACATTTTAGTAGTTTGGCACTCTTGAAATAGCCATATTCATTCTTGCTTTGTGCTTTTCAAAGGCAGTTTGTAGCAGGTCACTAGTTCTTCAAAGTCAGGCCCTTCGTTTCTTGACTGAGTTTACTCTATGCTCACCTATTGCCTAACTTTCTACCATGTCTTTGAAGTAAACAAATTGTTGGGATGGAGGTTGCTCTCTGCAAACGTAGCATTTTGTGTAAAGTCTTCTGAAGAGATTAAGTGGTTTAAAAACATTGTGTTGAGAAGAGGATTGCTTTTTTCATAAATACGAAAAGTAGCAGCAGTGATTTCTTTTTTTTTGAAATGTGTACAGAACAGTATCAAAGAATTTGATAATGTGTTTTAAAAAACAAACACCCAGAAGAACAGAAATATAAAAGGCAGCTTTGATGGGCTTTTTTTTTTTTTTTCCCCCCTATGGTCTCATACTAACAGGCAGAAACAGGGCTCTGAGCCCTATCTTGTAGGGATTTACACCTGATAGGAAACCAGAGTGCATTTTGAGGGCCAGAAGTACATTGTTGTCTTTGGAATGGTTACTAAGCCTGGTAGCAGCCTGGCTGTTTACAGGGGATAATGCCTCCAGGCTTTAGGCAAAGCAGTGTGGAGGATGTGAGAATAACTGGCCCTGGGAGACGCCAGAGAAAGCTGGAGCCTGTCAGATAGGCTTCAGCATCCCGCAGCAGCTGATCCACAGTGAAATCCAGCAGAAATAATGGTACTTTGTAACTCAGGCAACAAGAATTTAGGATCCAGTGTTGCTGCTTATTTCTTTCCTGAAGTGGTCTGTTGACATTTATGTGGTTTCTTTTGTGTGCAGATGTGACTCTCTGGGGCTATGGGGAAGGCTGGTAGAAAGATGTAAATGTGTGCTGTTTATCCAGTCTTTGGCTCTGACACCTTGCATGTTTCTTATTTAACCCTTTTGAACTCCTTTGATGGGAATTTTTCATGTGAAAGACGTATTTAATTTCAGAAATTCAGCTCTGTGATTGCATTAGCCTTATTAATGTTTGTGCAGTTGTAATGCAACATGATTTTAACACTAATGGGATTTGCAGCTCTGGGCTGCAGATTTTAGCCCTGCAGTACTACTCAGAAATAAAACTACCGAAAACGATTAGCAAAATTATTTATATATTCACTAAACATCAGGCTGAAGCCAAGATTCCCGTCCTGTGGGCGAACACCCTGCTCCTCAGGCACCCGGCTTGACAGCTCTCCAGGATTTCTCCCTGCCTTTTCTTCCTTTCCTCTGACTCTGCATGTTCAGTAGGTTTTGGCAACAGTTTCAACAGGAAAGACTGTCCTCCTCTGACCCCTGGAAAGCCTGGTATTTAGAGTACTTTGCTGAAAGGTAAGAGATCCTGTTTCACATTTGGAAAAAAGGGTGGTTGGAGTCCATCTGGGAAGGGAGCACTGGCAGCCCTGCATCCTTCCTCGTGTCCTCCCTGGCCTGCCTCAGCCTCTGTGAGCTGGGCAGCCACTGCTGGTTCTCTGAAAGGCCTATTTATTTATTTATTTAATGTATTGAAGGAGTGAGACAATATTTTATTTAGCCCTCAATTTACATCTACCAAAAGTGTGAAGAAGGAATCCAGTTTGTGCTGACTTATGGTAAAATTGGTAGTGTGTGGGGGGAGGAAATAAATAAGCTGGTTTTTATTTTCAATATGGTTCTGCCATTGAGTTTGGGGTATGATAGGGCCTCCATCCCATCCTTTCAGCCAGCTTGAACTCCTTTGAAATAATAGGCTTTTCAAGTTGTTGATCACAGTGGTACACTTGAAATTCTCTCAGTCTTCTGACACCTTGAAGTCTCTTGCACAAAATGGAAACAAGAAAGAGGTCGGGTAAATATTTTGAAATAAAATGCCTAACCTTAGCTTTGACCTTCCTTACACTAAAAAAACCCTTTAACTAGGAAAGCATTTTTCTCTGTTCAGCGGTGTGTGTGAGGTGATTCCACTTCCAAGCTGAATTTCACATAATCTTGTGTGTTTGCCTGTGTTGGTTCACCTGCTTCTTCCTCTTCAACTCTGAACAAGTCAAAGTGAGATTTCATTGATTTATCTGTACAGGGAATCCTGTGCAGGTAACACAATAGTCCCGGTAGGCATGACAACTAACACTTAAAATACATTCTTTCATACAAAAATGACACTAATACGAAAGTAAGATTAATAATTAAAGTCTATTTGAAAGACTGTTTTGAAATTGGTTTGAACCCACACTCAATTAAGAAGAGTCTACCGAGAAACTGGTTTGATACACAGCTTTGAACTAGTAGCTATACAGAGTCTTCACAAATAGCTGTGCTATTATTTCCTTAAAAGTTAAACCAAAAATCTCATCCTAACCTACATAGAGAGAAAAAGGCAGACGTTTCTGTAGCAATGTATGTCAAATAAAGGAGAGTATAAGGCTGGTTATGCTTTCACAGTAACATCAGTTCAGAGCTGCATAAAAATGGGAGTGTGGGGGAGCAGCCAGAAATTTGTATATTTGAGATGGAAAAGGTCACCTTTCTGCATTTGACCTTGTAAGAATGTGGAGCAGGTTGAAACATGGGGTCGCTAGTTAGCTGGTGATGGACTGTTTCTGATGTTGAATTTTACCACTGTAAATTAAGTTAATTTTGAGGGGTAGCAGGGTTGAATTTGCACTTGCATTAGTGAGGGAAACTTCTGGCTCAGGAGTTGCTTTCTAATGCCAAAATTTAGCCCATAGTGGCAAAAGCTTCTGTCATTCTGTAAGTCCCCAGATGCTCTTTTCTGGAAGAAGGTAATGTACAGATGCAAGAGAACTGCTCTCAGAGTATCGGCTGCAAAAGGTTGTATGTCAAAAAATATGTTGTGGATATCTAGCGTATAAAGCAAAAAGGAAGCAAGCATGCTGTTGCCTGCATCTTCTGCTAGGAAATTATTAAACTGAAGCTCTTTCAAAGCCAAGAAGGACTGAGTGAAATCAGAATAAAGATATATTTTCATGTAAGTTCGCTATGTAAGGTCAGAAAGGAATGATAGGTCATCCTATGATCTGAAGTATAGTAGACACTATTAACTTTCACTCAGTTACCCCTTTAGTAGGACATTATACTACTCGACCAAAATATGATCTCTGTTTATATAACACTGCTGCTTGAGTACTTTGCTATTTTTTCACTTTTTATTTTTAATCAAGTCTCGCAATCTGTTCATCTGAGACTCTTGGAAAGCTGAAGACACATCCATTCACTACCTCACTGAATGCAGCATTTCTGCAGTTATGATCATTCTCACCCACCTCACTATTCGTCTTTCTTCCTATAGAGTCTAAAAGAGATGAGTTGGTTTCTTGAACATTTTCCCATTAAAATCTAGTCTCAAGGTTTTGGATGAAGTCTGCATCCTCACTAAGGGACATTGGTCGTTAGGGAGGTGTCTTGACGGGCTGTGAAGTGCGTTTAGGAGGTAGGTTGTGCTTATGAAGGCTCTCTCTGACATTCTGTCCTCCAGAGGAAGGTTCAATTTTGTTCCAGATTTTGATCCAGAGAGAAGGACCAGCTTGTGCCATGGGATAAATTGAAGAGCTAAATTGCCTTTCCTCCACTTCTCTTGAAGTGCTTCCTCAGTGTTCACTTCATCAGCTTTCTCAGGGGAGAGGGTGGAGCAGGGAAATTAGCTTGTCTTATAAGTACAGTAAGTTCAGTTGACATTAGAGTTGCAGTATCTGTAGCACAAGTAATTAATTAACAGTAATAAGTGAAACCAATCAGTACAATTAGAGGGCAAAATTTCAGAATCTGACTCTATGGGGGACAATTAGTACATCAGGTGACAAACCAATCACACTGCGTCAGGTTATTAAAAGTCCTAATGATGGTTGCAGTTTATTTATGGCCAAAAACATAAATCCAACTTTAAGTTCGGTTTCCATAGAAAAATATCAGACTCTGAAAGCAGCCTCTGCACCTGTGCAGTGTCTTGATTTCCTAGGAGTTTTTGACTTCAGACTGTTTTCAAAACTTATGTGATGATGCAAAATGCAATAATGCTATTGAATCCCAAGAAAGAAAAAGTTAGTGTTTCATTTGCATTTAATTACTTTTTTTTTTTTTTTTTTCTTTAGAGATCTGTAGGAATTTTTCTCTAGTTGAAGAGTGGGAAGCTTAGCAGTCTTCGTCACCGCTGCTCTGAAGGCTGCTTCCAGGTCAGCTATAGAGAATAAATTATGTGACCTCCTGCCTGAGTCCCTGTCAACTTCTGCTGCTGGAGGGCAGAGCAGTGATTGTGTGCCTGAGGGCATCTCTTCGTGCCCCAGGCACTCAGGGTGTTTGGGCTCTGTGGACCTGCAGGATGTGTCTTAGCTGTGTCAGGGCATGTGGGTACCTGGTGGGTGAAGCCCATCAGGAGACCTCTGGTTAGCTTCCTCGCTAGGGTTTTTCTTGGGAATAAGGACAAGGGGAGCCTTTGAAGGACTGAGAAAGTGCATGTATGTTGAACTATGCAAATTGTTGGAAGAAATCAAAGGCAGGTGTTGTCAACTGAACTGATTTCTAGCTCATTTTCCTATTTTTTTTTTCTTTTTTTTTTTTTCTAATTGAGTTTTAAGATCAGTTTATCTTTTTTTGAAGATGAAGGGAATCTCTTAGTGATGAGGTTCAGCACTGCAGCATAAGCAGGCACTGCAGTGGGGAGTTTTGTGTGTGTTTTTGAGTAAACTGCGTTTTTCTGTGGCTGCTGACTAGCCTTCACTTTTAATCACACAGGAATAAGAGCACATGAAATACTATGCATTAGAATAGGGAAAATAAAATAGAAGAACTGCTGTTGAAGACACAATATGTATGAAAGAGGGAGCTTCCTATACTGTTTTACCATATAATTTTTGCGTAAAACCTTTTACTACAAGATATGGTTTTAGGTCTTGACAATGCAGGTTGTCAAAGACACTCAGCTGTTATTGCCTCTCAACTCTCTACTATGAAACAAGAGTCTGTTAAAATCACTTGTAATTAGGTGAGAACTAGAATATCTCTTTTAGCAGGGCTTTCAACCAGAAGCAGCCGCAGAGCTGAATCAATGCTTGATATTTCATGTTTCATAAAAAAAGAATTGAGGAATATTGAATGAGAGAACACAGATCTTTCATAATGTGGAAGATGGCATTTGCAACTGTCAGGTATTCCAATGTCTTACCCTTCCTGGTGTCCAAAATCATTTACATCTAAGGGACAGAAATGTTATTTTTTGTACAATGAGCAATACCAAATAATGGCTAGAAATGTTTGTTGGCAGAAAGACAGGGCAAATCTTTTTTTTTTTGGTTTGAGTTATTGAATAATGTTGCTGCGGTACAACACTCAGATTTTACAACACTTAGATTTTACCGGTAATGCTTAGAAAATAAGTTTTATTGTGGATAAACATTTTTGTTGTGATGTGTTGAGATTCTGGAAAGTCACTGATGTGTTTCATTGTCTCTATTAAACCCCAAGTTAGTCCACTGGTACATACTCATGTGATTTGCAGATGAGTAAACAGACTGCTTTATTATCTTGCCAGATACCCATTTTCTGTAAAACTGGCAGGAATGCTTTCTGACACATGCTAAAAAGCATCTTTAAAGGATTTTTCCACTTCTTCTCATCTGTTTTTTTCTCTTCTGGGATGGTACTCTAAATGATAATCTCAACTGCTCATTGATGGAGATAAATTCATAATTTTTATAGTTAATTCCGTTATCCCTAGTTCAGTTGCTGGCAAAAGACTACTCTGCAACACCTAAGTGCTCTCCTTGTGATCTCATGCAGTGCTATCCTATTTCATTTAATCTCATTGGGATTGATTTTTGAGTAAGCAGATGGCTTGGTCTTCTCTAAGAATCCATACGGAAATGCTGTAGCAGAAATATTCTCTGTCTCATGACATTAACTGTGCTGCAATCTGAGTGTTTGTAAGAGTATATGCAGCTTTTTTGTGATGCTCATCAGGAGGGTTTCATTGCTGATCCTCAGACTTATAAGTGGAGATAAGAATTCTGATGTCAGATGCCTTTCAGAGCAAAGTCTGGATGCTGGTTCCATGGATGCCGTTGCTCAGGCTGTTGTCTCTGTGCAAGCTCAGCTCTCTAACTGTTTTGAGGATATGGACATATATCTAGCGCAGCTAATATGAACTGAAGAAAATTGTATGAAAAGGCAACCTGGATTAGCAACTTTTTAATTTTAATTTTTTTTCAAAACACAATCTATTCATCAAAACAATTATTCTAAAGTATTAATTTTTATTACCAAATTGTCACTTTAAAAAATCAGGAAATACTAACTGTAAAAAAGGTTTCATTCTTTTTGACCAATAACTATTACAATATATTGGAGAGTGTTTAAGTATATAACTAATTAGTATAAAATTTAACTTTCTATTAAATGTGGTAGTAGTTCTTCCAGTGTTTATGTACAGTCTTGATTTTTACTTTGTTAGGAAATGGTGAATGAGACTTCCAATTGCAAGATTTTTTCCTAAATTTTTATCAGATTCTCTTTTATCAGGCTTCTTGTTGTTAAATGTTATTGTATTGTGTTCTTGAGACAATGGAGGCCAATGGCATACTGTTGCATATTAGCAAAAGCACAGCCAGAAGGTCAAGGGATGTGATAGCTCCCCTTTGCTTGGGACCTAGGAGCTTGCATCTGGAGAACAGCATTTAGTTTGGGGCTTCCTGGTGCTAGGGAAAGATTTATGAAGAAGAGCACATTCAGCAGAGGAACATTGAGATGCTTTGTGGGCAAGGGCATAAGTGCAGGGGGAGGCTGAGGAAGCAGAGTTTGCTCAACTGGAAGATGAGAGGACTAAAGGGGATCTGATTGCTGTCTTCAGCTATCCAAAGTGGGGCATTTAGAGGACATGGATCTTCTTGGAGGCGTGTAGTGAAAACAGAAGAGAAAAATCACATGTTGTAGCAAGAAATTCTGATTAGGTAAAAGGCAAAAACATTCACAATGTGATTGGTTAAGCACTGGAAGAGGTTTCCCAGGTTTCTCTGTTCTTGGAGCCTTTAGTTACTAGACTGATCAAGGTATGGAACAAATTGATGTTTGAAATTAGCCCTGCTTGCTGCAGAGGCTTGGACAAGATGACCTCTAAAGATCTCTTCCAACCTAAAGTACTTGGTGATTTTATCAATATCCATATTAATGATGGAATTTTTAATTATTTTTTTTTTAGTTCCAGTTTTCTTGCATATTCTGAATAACTAAGGAAAAATATGCTTATAAGCACTTTCCCACTAAAGTTTACGTACCAGAGGAGGGTGAAGGGACTAAAGTGAAGGGAGTAGATCTAATTGATTTTTTACCCACATACCTCCAGATTTGCTCATGAAACTAGAAGAGATCACACTTTGACTTTACTGATGGATTGGAAAATAAGCTCTCTTGTTTCTGCAACTCCCTGTAGGTTCATCAGTTTTGCATAAATTACTAACTGAATGGAGCTATTTGCATGAACCAGGGTAAAAAATATATATAGCCTTGCTGTATTCACAGAAAATGGTATCGCTGTCAAAGCTAGTTTATATCTTTAATGAACTTCACGTGCTTAGACAGACAAACATATTATGTGGCGTTTTTTTAAGAGCTCACTATAAAATTTGCACTCCTGCATCACCATACGGAGAATGTTGTTCTTGAGGCTGTTAGTACATTTTTGCATACATAAAAATTTATCTGTCTTGGTCTTCTTTCTTCGCCAGGCAGACCAGGTGAATTATGTATGTAGAATAAAAGCATAAAGAATATGTATGAAGAATGAAAAGGGTAAAGGAATCTTTAGAGGAAAAAGAGCTGAAAAAGACAGGAAATTTGTTCTGAAAATTTCTAGTGTAGTCAAGCCTTTAAACTATTTAACTTGGGCTGTATTGCTGGATTTGATTATTATTATATTTTCCCTCTGTTTGTGTAGCTTTGCTTTTGGATTGAACGTTTGCTGAGATACAGGGAAAGTTTTAAACAGGTGCCATGAGTGAAGTTGATTGAGCAAAGTTGTGGCTGAGCACATTTTTTTTTTCAGTTGAAGCAAGTGTGGGGAAACAGAACTGGGAGATGTCCTTGGGTAACATTTGCTCAGCAGTATATCACCTTTCAAAACTGATAGGGACGATCGTCTCCTCAAATGAACTATTTGTAATTGGGATTGTTTTCATCTGTCCCAAATCTTACCTTCTCACAGTGATTACATGGCAGGACTAGAGAACACTAAGGAAAGAAATGGGACTTTTTTTTTTTGGGAGGCCTAGAGGGCAGTGAGAGGTAGAATCGGAGGGAAAAAATATTAATGAATTGTGTTAGTATTGTCTCAATTCCCCAATTATTTTTCTCTTGTCTCTTACCTCACAACCCTCTTGGTCTCTCTGGCTAACCCAAGCCAGAGCTGATGTCCTTTCATTTCCATCTTCCACTTTCTTCCCACTTCTCCTGGGTCTGAATCATTCTGTCTGAAATGCCAGTCAGAGGCTATATGTGTACCTCAAACTATATACTATGGCTTAAAAATCCTTTCCTCATCATGTGCAATTTCCATGGGTGGTGGAAATTAGGAGGCACGTGCAGTGAGAAATAGTTCCACGGAAACCAGTATTAATTGGTTTCTGTTTCTTCCTTATTCCTTTTGTGAGCTTCAGGGACTGAATGTGGAGGGAGCTGTTGCAAACAGCACTCCTCAGTGTCCTGGTTTGTTACCTGGACTATGAGATGGGTCTTTAAAAGCATCAGTGTGTACCTAGAAGTGTGATAATGATAGAATCTCTCCTTTCTGTCTTAACATGAATAGAGAATGCTGGGCAATATCATAAAGCCCCATCTCATTTCTTTCATGGCATTAGTCTAACTATTGCCATGTGTACTCTTCAGCTATTGCACTTTATTGGGGGGAAAACAAACAAACAAACAAAACCCTAAAACCCCATCAAAACAATTCTACAAACAAACAGCATCCCCACAGTCTGTTGGGAAAAGTGTATAGGAAGAGGGATTTGGTTATGTAGTGAGGTGTGTGGCCATACTCCTCCCAGCTATGCACATATATTGTGGACTGTTCCAGCAGCATGTTTTGCCCTCTGGTCCTGCTCAATGATTTGTTCAATGCTGTCAGCCATAAATGCTCTTTACTGTTAAAAGGTAACGCTTAACTGTGGATGAAACGTCTTAAGGAGAGGACAGGCCACCTATTTCATCCAGCACTGCTTTAGCAAGATCTCACGTAGTGGCTTTTTTTTTCGTCTTGGGCAATCTGTCCTTTCTGTTTCCTTTTAACATAATTAGGAATAGAGTTCTGTTTTATCTGCTTTTGAAATATATTTGTTATACTATTTTTTTTTCTTGTGGAGAGAAATAAACTGCATTTCCAGGGACAGATCAGACCACAAGCTTAGGAGCAATGTAATTTAGGTTATAAAGCATATAACCGATTTAATGCATTAGTAATAGCGGTATTTTTCCGGTATATAGCTTCACAACGAAATGAGTCGTCACAACTGCAATTACTTATTTCAGATGCTTCAATGTATGTCTTTTACAAGTAAAATCAAGCAGATGATGTTCGGTAGCAAGGAATAGGTTAGAGAGAAACAGGGTATTGGCCTTTGCAGGTGTCCGTGGGCTGTGAAGTTAAACTCACAGGGCTCAGTTCTGGCTTCGGGGGTCAGCAGTGATGGCAGTCACAGCTTTGGTGCTGTTGAGATTTGTTCCCAGCTCCACCGTTAGTCTTTTTCTGTGTTCAGTGGTGATGGGGGTGGGGGGTAATGTTGTAGCTGAAGGTCAACTGAGAAAGATGTAATCTGCTGGAAATGTTGGCTTATTCAAAAAGCATTTTTATCACATAATGGCTAAAATGATGGCAGCAGATGCAGAGTAGTGGTTTTGAGATGATTTGTATTGATTATCTTTGCTGCTCTCTTCTTTTATTGCCTAACAAGTACTGCTGAGCTTTTTGTCCTAAGCTGATGGTAATATATAAGGATTGTCAATAGCTTTCATTATCATTATTTTGAATTTGCATGTTACACACATACTGTAATTACCCTGCCTTTTATGGATGTCCACTGTACGTACAAGGAAAGAGAAAATAAAAACAAATAAAAACCCCTGCATTTTTCATTTTGGTCTGTAAGTATGGACAATAGTCTTGATGCAGTAGCATATAATCATTAGGAAGGGCTATAGATAGCATTTTCAGTTTTAGAAACTTAGCATTTTTTTCCCTTGTTGTAATGTGTGACCTTTTCATGTCTTTGATCCCTTAAGCCGTGGACTGCGTAACCTTGGATTAGTAGAAACAAGAAATGCTGTGCATCATCTAATGACATATTTCTTCTGGCTACATCAAAGAAGGTTAGATAAGATCTGCTGTAGGAAATCTTGTGCGTAGTCTATAGGAGTGAAGGTTGTAGTCAAGGATACTGCGACTTCCTTGTGCAAAGAAGGATAAAACTGAAATGGACTGCCATGATGGTTTATCTTAAAAAGCTTAGGGAAACCTTGAACACGTTTGAAATAATGTTGACAGTGCAATAGCAGATCTTCTTAAGTGAAACCTTTTTTCCTGCGTGCTGACATTGGAAACAGTAGTAAGAAGTTACTGAGTCTTAATACGACTTGTGGCGAATTTTAGATTATTGAGAAGCTGCTGTTTAGTTCACTTTTTTTTTTTTTTGATACTGTGGTGTTCAAACTTCTCCTCCAGGAAAGGTGGTGAATTGTATTTTTGTCTTCAATCTGAAACTGAAATAATAGTAATATTACTTCTCAATATGTGTTGCTGTTGTTTAGCCCGGAGGTTAAATAGATTTCATTATATACTGTAATATGAGTGGATGGCAAATCTGGCTTCATTCCAGCCTAGTCTGCAAAATGGGAATAATGTCTTATGGTTTGGAGATGGTGCAAAACTGGCAAAATAAGTTCAAAGATATAGTCAGTGAGCCTTCTTTAACTGTACATGGTGGTCCTCATCTTTAAATAATATTAGTTCCTCTCTTGAAAGCTTAAAAATGAGTTCGTTTTCTGCTGTAACCTTGCAGAACAGGAGCGTGTAGGGATTGCACAGAAACATTTGGGACGTGATGAATTATTTAAAAATATCTACAGAGGGAGAAAGGCCAGTCATATTTTATGTAGAATTTCCGAAGTACTTGTAGTTGGTGGGAGTTATTGTGTGTAGGTATGTCGTGGTTCCAACCTAATCAGAAAAAGACAGATAATGTCTCCCCTCCCCCCCTTTAAGAAAAAGAGAGGAGAAGGAGAAATTAAAGAGATTCAGGAGTTTAGAAAAAAAAAAACTAAAGTACTTTAATGAAAACATAATAATATAAATAATGAAAAGAAAATTTAAAAAAAGGGGAAAAAAAAAAAAGTATACAGCATATACAAAACCATATCAAGCTCCCAGGATGATG
>VZRU01019638.1:142207-165689 GCA_013398155.1 Pedionomus torquatus | reverse complement strand
AGGATGATGACCATGGCACCAGCAGGGTTCAGGAAAAGTCCCTGATTGCACTCGATGATCGACAGGAGCTGGATTCCAGATCTGGAGTCAGGAACGCTCAGATCGGGATCAAAGGCAGACGAACAGGCAGGGTCCTCCTTGGATGTCGGCTCTCGAAGAAAGATAGTTGACCCTTTTGATCAGCTTTTATATGGGGTATGATGTGGATGGGATGGAATGGAATATCCCTGTTGGTCAGTTTTGGGTCACCTCTCCTGTCCATTCCTCCTTGCAGGTGGACCCCTGCAATTTTACTTTAAGAAAGTAAAATTGTAAAACAGAAAATTGTTTCATTTTACCTCAAACCAGGACAAGGTACTGTATGGACAGCAGCTGGTTTTGATGTCGGGCTGCATCTGCTGTCCTCAGTATCTCTTTCCTCCTGCCCCTGGCACAGGGAGAAGTGACACCTGCAGGCGTCCCAAGGCTTCATGCAGTGTGACAACCTGCCCCCAGTTTGTTGCTTCTCCATTGGCATTTTGCATCAGTCATACCCTGGTCAATATTATTGGGTGCAACAAATCTATGGCAGTGTTGACATTTAATTGATGGTTTTTATGAAACCTGTGCAAAATATTTTTTCAGCTATGCCATATTGTGAATGACTTTCACAGAGATTTTCAGTTCCCTCACTTAACAGGTAGGGAGATAACAGATGGAGTACAGAGGAGACACCAGGCTAATAAAGGACATAATATTGGCTACTGGAATTGATGTTTTTTGAGTATTTTCCAAGATAACTGCTGAATGCAATAGGTATTTTCTTTCTCTTCTAAAAGAATATGTAGTGATTGTAATGAGTAATAATGAGATGATGTTCAGTGTGAAACATCCTGCGCATAAAGTTGTTTGACAGCTGGCCTGGCCTGAATCAGCATTTTCCTTTAATCTCTCAAAGTGTATGAAAGGGATTCTGCTCCCATCCGCCCCCCTCCCATTCCCAATGACTAAATGTCTTATCAGAGATCAGTCTTTGTATCTATTAGGAAGAAAAATAACCAGTGTGGGAAGGAAGTGAATTTCCTAAAGCTGTGGTAATTTGGGCCCTTCGGGTAGGAAGAGACTAAAATAGCTGTTAGATGAGAGACGTATCCTTCAGGATGTAGAGCAGGAACAAAATAAACTCAGAAAAATTCAATCACACAGCCTAGAATTTTTTGTAATAAATATTTCCAGAGGTAAGGTAGACAGGATAACAGTTAAAGAATTCAGTTTGAAAGTGTTTTTGCAAAGCTCCTTGTGGGGGAAGTTAGGACAGATTGCTATTTTTGCTCTGGCATTTTAGCAACTACAAGTCTTTAACTTTGGTATTTCTTATCTTGAAAATCTATTCTTAGTTTAAACCTAAATAACAAAACTCATATGCACGTGTTAAAGTATTGGTTATGTATGACAGCTAGTGTGTAAAAGTGCCTATAGTAACAAAGGATTTAAAACAAATACAGTGTTTCAGAATTTTTCTTGGCATTACAACTCCTGTTACCTCAGAGCAATACCTTTTAATCTCTTATTCGTTGTGGCTGAAAATGCTTCTGATTCTTTGCAATTAATTTGTGAAGTGGAAGTTCTCAGTAGCCAAGCTGAGATCCAGATGTCTGCTGTATGAGATCAGAATTTTTAACGAAATGTTTCATGTACTTCAGGAAACTTTGAGTTGTAAAGATGATGTGGCAATTTTTTAAATTTTGGCTTTTCAAAGAATTCAGTGTCAAGCTGTATTCTGAAGTTCCTTGAGAGTCCAGTGTAAACTATCCAGTAAGTTTATGTAGAAGTTAATCACGTTATGAAGTATTTCTAATCACTTAAAACATTTGGCTTCTTGGTTGTAAACACAAATGGTATTCTTAATTTCTAAGCTAGATCACTGGGAAGAAGAGATCAAAATGCAATTAAGACTGTTTATATTTGAAGCATTTTTCTACTGATACTAGCCAAAATGGTACAAATGATTGCAAGTCAGTGAGTTTGAGGTTAGCACTAGTTGTTTAGAGCAAGTTTTTCGTCTGTTTTGGCTGGTCAAGGAACTTACAGCTGCTCACTGAATCTGTGTTAAGTATTTCAATTTAGTACAGAATGGAATGAAAAATATTTTATTAAAATACATACACCAAGAAAGGAATTCAAGACAGCTAATAGCAACCAATCTCTGACAAGATTTCTGTAAATAGAAAAGAAAAAGCAGAGACTTAAGAATGGATTCCTTGGGTATTTATGAGATCACTCAGACAAGTTTTGTCTGTTGTCCCGAAAAATATCTTCGGCACTTCCGAGTTCATTAAGTTTGTGCCTCTGTGATGCTTTGGATGATATGAACAGAAGAAAACTTTTGGTACAAAATCATTTTGATCAAAAAATTTCTGAGAGTGAAAAAGATTTTTATTGCTCCGTTCTCTTTTTTCGTCATAAGTTCTCTCTGTAGTACTGAAAGCCTTTCCTTCTTCAAGTTAGGACGGAATCACATTTTGATCATTTCCTTTCTGAGCTTTTGCTGTTTGTTTAAACAGATGAAAAAAAAAAAGAAAAGCAAATATAGCTCTTTGCAGCAGATGACTCCAGACGGTATGTTTAGAGGGGGCTTAGCTGCTGGAGACCTTTTTTGTTCACTAGTGATTTGCTGCAGAACAATTCTGCCTGGAGCACTTGTGGCACTTGCTGGGTTTGGTGCCTGGGTTTCATGTTTCTTTGTCCTGTAACTCTTGTAACCTTAACATGAGTTCTGTGACAATCAAGAACTTTCAAAATTCAATGTGTGCTGCTAATCAGGAGGGTATAGAGACACTTCAGGTGGATGAGATGGAGTTGATCGAGCGGTTTTAGAGAGTGGATACGGTCTTTGGGTTTGTGAACATCTGCCCTTATTACCTTCATAAGGTGGAAGAAGTAGGACGTAGACTATGTATGTGTTCAGAATTCTCTGGGTGTGTTCATGTATGTGGTCACTGCAAAACGAAACCAGGCAGAAATTCCTGGTTACCTTCTTGTGTGGTGTTTCGTTAGTGGAATTAAAGCTGCCCCTTGCTGCTTCTCATTGTGGAGGATTCATGGTTGGAGGTAGTTTAGGAGTTCTGCTTTAAAGTGTGGTGTAGAAGTGGATGCTGTGGAAGCTGTGTCCATTTGAAAGGCAGGACTTAAGAGGATGACAGGATAAAGCTTGGGAATCATGCTGTACTGCATTTTAATATGAAACTATAGTCTGGGTACAGAAACGTTCTTCAGAGACTGAAATGAAAGCAAGTGTAGGAAACAATTATTCTAAAAAATTCATTGTAGCAAAGCTCCCTAATACTTCTGTAATTTACTTCATTTTGGAGATTTACAAAGTCATAACAAATAGGACTAAAGGACAGTTATAAGTCATATGGATGGAATGGGTTGTTACCACTTACTGTGCTGTTTGCTGACAGGGCTGGACAATGTGCCATTCAACTATTAAGCATAATTTTCAGTATCAGCAGTGTTATTGAGGGCTTTTTGACCATTTTGCTGTCCTAACCAGTCTACCACATAATTTATATCTTAGTCTTTGGACATGAGCAGCATTGCAGAATATAATAAAAATAGTGTGAGGTTTCTGAGTAGCACTCTAAAAAATGAAGTTCGAAAATGAGTTCCCATTTTTTAATTCTTAATTAAGAAAATGTGCTTAAATTCACCCCATGATCTAGTTATGCTTTTTTGTTTTTTGTTTCATGGCAATGCTGCTGTCAGGTTTCCTTCTCGCTTTGTGGCTTGGTTGGATGGATCAATGTGTGGCTAACAGCTACAGAAACTTGCCGAGTACCTTCAGAATACTCTAGTTATGGATTTGGGGTTTTTTAGTTGATGGTAACTTTTAGTCCATGGCTGATCTGTGCTGTGTGGTTCTGCTGTTGCAGGGGTGCACTCTGAGTCAGTACAAACTGGCAAAAGAGGAAGGAACAGAGCTGAGTAAAGCCTGCAGAGTCCAGAGCAGCTGAGCTTGTAAAGCTCAGCTATTCAGTTTGTAATTCTAGTGAAATGACCTCTGCTGTTTGTGGCTGATTTTTCTTGCTTGAAATGTTGGGACAGAGTTGTGTTTACTGCAACAGTGTGTGGTACATGACTGGTCTAGAGGGATTCATCCGCTTTGCATGCCAGTATGCAACCACAAACTATATGTTTTTAGCTGTTCGGTACATTTGAGAGTTGGGAAGAAATCGTTAGCCTCAAAAAATGAGACAGAGGTGGAGGGAAATGTCTCTGCAATGGTCTGTTTCATCAGGGGCTTTTGCTTAGTAAGCATACATACCGTGTTAAATAAGGAGGTGGAAAAATACGTACCTATAAATCTCAGTGGCCCTCTGCCAGTCTGACTTGAGGAAGAGTTTTATCAGGACTCAGCTGTGGTGTTTTGATCAGATATTAAGTGTTTGGGCAGGGCACATCAACCTGAAAATTTTGTGTAAGTAGAAACATTAAGGTATCCTCTTTGCAGTCGTGACAGATTGATGATGCTTTGGAAGAAGGTAAAATCTCCCCCCTCCCCATTAATCTAAATGAATTAATCTTCCTGGCCTGCTAAGAAGAGGAATAAGAGCATGGAAGGTTGCCACCTTCTTTTAATGTCTTGGTTTGTAGTTTTCATTGCCTTTGCGTTATGATTTATTCCTTCTCTAATTCTCTTCTACCTTGTGTGGTAGCTGCTTGGGGCTCATATTGCTGTGTACGCCTGAAAATCCTCCACTGTTACCATTATTAAACCTGTTAATCAGCCTGAGACAGATAAGCTGCATTTTTCTTTCCTGTACAACCTGGGAGAGGCAAAAAGGGCTCCATGTAGCAAGAGAGACCTTTCAGAGGGAGTTCTCTGAACCTCTTTTAATAAGTTCCTCAGTCTTGCTGGTGATCGGCAGAGTAGCTTGGTTTGTGTGGAAGAGGTAAAAAAAGTCAGGACTTTACCCATTTAAATACTTTTGAATGTGATCTGTAGTTTGCAAGTGCAGTAAGGCTTAGATATAATATTGTATTCTTAAATTGGCTCCAATTTCTTTACTATGGTAATTTTATTCAGTACATGATATATGCTCCATTGTGCATGTGAATCTGAAAAAAAACAAGGCACTCGGAGAAACGTCAGAGTATTTCCATAACTGAGATTTAAAAAAAATAATTTACAGACAGAGTTGTACCTCAAGGTCAGGTATCAGAGAAAGCAAATGGTAAAAACGAAGCATTAACAGGTGGCAGAGAAGTGGAAGGTTTGTCTTTGTAGCACCAGGTTATTGTCTGCCTCATAGTGAATGAAATTGCTGTTGCTGAATTGTTGCACCTTGCTGTTCTGGGCCTAAGCTCTTCCTGGCATATTAATTTTGCTGATTTGCTCTCAGCATGGATAGAAAGAAGCGTGGTTAGGTAGTCTGGCAGGTGGTTTTGCTTGTTTTTTTTTGTTTTGTTTTTTTTTTTTTGTTTTGTTTTGTTTTGTTTTGTTTTGTTTTGTTTTGTTTTTGTTTTTAAATTTTTCCCCTCAGAATGTGGAGGCCTGGTAGCATTACATAATTTGATAAAATGAAATATAGATGGAACAAAATCAGAGTTCCCTCAGCCTTTTCCTGTTACTGTACAAAACCAGAATGTTTCACTTTGTTATTTTTTTTGTTCCTTTATCAAATGCTTACAGTATATGCTATTGGATACCCAGGGCCAAGTCTGAATAATTTTTGTACTTGTGTGAGAACATCTATTCTTGGTTTTTGACTTTCAGCTCCTGCCTCTATATAAATTTTAATGCCATTGCGATTATCAGGCTGTGTCAACACGGTCACTGATATACGTCAAGATTTGTAAATGGCTCTGTCAGATAAATCCAGGAAAAACTACCTGAGTGGAATGACCGCAGAAAACAAATTTTAGAGGTATTCAATGCAGCCATCTGATATCCATAGCGAGATAAAGCTACTGGGTTTTGGTATCCTATTGTTGAGCAACAAAAGGAACAAGCTGACAATGGAAACAGCAGCCTGTGTGAATGCTGGTCGGCACTACTCCTTAGCCTAGAGGTTTTAAAACAAGCTAACTTGTGAAAATAGTTCTCAGAAGGGATGGCAAGGAGAATAAAAGTTGGAGGGATGAGCCTGAAGTTCATTAAAGTAGTGAAATAATTGGATTCTTCAAATTACACTTAATGGATGTGAAAATCACAGCTTAATTTAAAATTTTCAAAGAACTGAAAGTACACTCAAGAGCATCATACCTTGTATATGTAACCAGGTGCTGATAGCTGTTGTCTCATGAGTAATAAATTTGTAACTCCTCTGGAAGCAGTTGCTGGTTTTTAATGTGATTTCTAGAAGTTGGGAAGGAATGTGTTTCTGCATCATCTCAACGGAAAGAGATGATGAAAGCCAGGGGATTGCTGGAGTTGGGTAGCTGGTGAAGAGCTGTGCAGGCTTTGGTTGAATCAGAGGTTCCGTGAGATAATAGCACAGCAGACCATAAAAATGACCATTTCCAGCTGTTCATTTTATAAATTAATCTTTTCTGCTGCCAGATATTTAATCAGAATAAGTGGGCTGGGAAGAAACTTTTTTTGAAGGTGCTTGAAGTCTAAAACATTTCCAAATAGAAGCATTGAGCTTCAGTGAATTGAAGCTTGGCAAGTTTTAGGCAGTTTTGGAAATCTGCTTTACTGAAAAGCTACTGTTGTGAATGCAGATCTTGCTAAGCAGCTGCACTTTTTCAGTCAAATCTAATTTGTTATTTAGTTAGGTGAGGAATGTATTGTATTTTGATACTTTTCAGTTAAAACTTCTTGTAGATTATCAGAGGATAAGTAAACAATTCATTGTTGTCTTGTTTGAGGCTGTCATTGCTACCCTGACAATCAGTTCCTATCTTATGGATGTCTCGTTTCCCTCCCTACTTGAATTGCTGACTTAGATTAAGATTTTTTTAATTGCAGGTGCAAACATAGAATTTGCCTTTTGTCTTTTGAAATTTAGGAATATACGTTTTTATTTACCTCAGAATACTAAAGGGTATTTTTATGCCAGGGGAGACATACAGTATTTAAAAGAATTGCCATTCCCATAAATTGTCATTATTATATTTTCCAATGAGATGGTGGTGATTTGGTTACCAAGTTAGGTAATTTTCTTCATGAATAATGGACTTATAGAAACTGCATTGGATTTGCAGACTCCCTATTTTCAGTAATTTCATTTATTTATATGCTTAACAGTTACATTTTTTTAAACATTGAGGTTAAATGCCCTGTCTCTGATTTCTGGAGGTCGCGGAATCTGTTTAACTGTCTCCTATAATATAGGTAACCATGGTCTGCCTCCTGATGGACTTGAAGGCTGCTCTTCTTCCAGATCAAGCTAGTAGACTTTGCTATGATTTCTCATAGCAAGTTCCTGAAGTGATGTGCCTGTAGTATTTTGGGCTTTTTTTTTAATACCAAAAATAGAAACAAATCATTGATTCTTATAGTGCTTGACTTCTTAAAGGCTTCTGTTTTGCTGTCATGTAATATTTTCTAATAATGTTCTGAACTAAGCAGAGGTCTGAGCTTTCTGTAGAATTCCTCTTGGTTTGGAGTGATTTGCGCAAACAGCTTTGCTAAGTAATTACTTAAATAATTTGTGTATACTAATTCTTCCTAAAAATATTGAATGGAATATTAATTGGATTGTTTCACTTTGACACATGACTTGTATCACGTGAATTGAGCTTTTTTATGCGTATAAGCAGGTTTCCTTTGTCTGCAACAGCTTGCTCACAGTTTGCGTGGATTGATGTAGCTTTTGGAGACTGCAAGAATATTTGCCTATAGGGTTTCAAATGAAATTAGTTTTCTACAGCTGTTGGCCTACTGATGCCAAGAATCCACAGATTAAACTGTTCCTTTCTGTTACAAAGAATGATCTGCAAGCAGACTTGTAACCCCCTTCTCTGATTCCACTCCCCCACACCCCTTGATAATGACTGTATTTGAAAATTAAGGAAAAATCTGTTAAGTTAATTTTATTCAAGAAAAATATTAATTTCTCTAAGTTAAAAAATCTATTTAAAGTTGAAAGTCGCTGTTGAATTTGTAGGTCTTGTTCCCTTCAGCTGTCTGTGTTAAATCATGTAGCAGTTTTAGCTTTGTATTTAGGATGGGAAAAATTGTTCTGTGAAAACAGTATCAGCAGTTATTATGCAAATATCCAATAAACAGATTTCTAGCTTTGGAGAATTAAAATCAGTTTGGTCAGCTTCGGGTGTGCTTTTTGTAAACAACCTCTCAACAGGATTTTTGAGTCCTGAAATAAAAGGCTGGGAAATAATTCCTCCTTCCTGCAGACACCACTGGAGTCTGTGTCTTACGTGTGTGTGCAGGTGTCTTACGTCTTATGTGCAGGTGTCTTACGTGTGTGGTATATGCACAACCTTTAGAAACCTTCCAAGCCTTTATCCTCCTCTTTTTCAAACTATGTGTGTGCAAATTAGGGCAGAATGATTAAAATGCATGTACACATGCATGGGTGCACATACATTCAGTGTCTCCTATGTGTACATTTACAAAGACTTTTTGACAGCTAAAACCTACGTGGCATTTGAAACAATTGTGATTTATCGCAGTATGAGGCATACAAACCTGCCTTATTAGCAGCTAGATGGCTGAGTGATGCTAAATTTATGTATTGCAAAAAGAGTCTCTAGTTGTCTAGTTTCTGATTCCTGCTTCTTTCTCTCTTTCTGTGGATTATTTTAATACTCTTCATTTAGCAAGTGGGGAAAGCAGCATTACTTAATACAACTCACCCGCACTAATGAAGTTGGCAAGCAAAAAATTTGCATGCTATAATGAGGTGCTTGTGTACTGTAGGTTTTAAAAGAAGAATATATAATGAATTGTAATGGAAAAAAGGTATGGTGGGAACAGATAATGTAGCGAGTGTGCAGTCTGTAAAGACTGAAGAACATTTTCCCTCTGAGGACAGTACTGTTTTTTCAAAAATTTTAATTTTTTTTTGTAATCTCATTCAGACAGATGAAAGAGTTCTCTTTTCTTTGCTCCTCATCATGTGATTAAATACTAATCTGTATTGTGTTATACTTTATTACAAAAAATTAATCTCTTGAGCAAGTCCAAGGAACAGGTTAGTTACCTATTGACTTAATGACATTAAATATTAGAAAAAATGGGTTAAACTTTGAGTTTGCTTCAGGGAAAAAAATCTTGCGGCATTCAGAGTTGATGTTAAAGTATTATAAACAGAGAGAGCGGGCAAGATTGCTGCAGCTGAGGTAGCTCATTCCACATTGCTGTAATGACCTGGAGTGCATCCCAACTGCTATTCATTATAAATCTGAACAATTATGTTATTATAATAGGATGGAACAAAGAGCGATATCATCATGATGATATTGTCTGGGAGGATCTCAGTAGAGCTTGTTAGAAAGTAAATGGGTGCAAGTCCAAAGGATTTAAGTCTTTAAAGTCTGTAATTTGCAGAGAGGGGTGAATGCTGAACTGGCTTTCTGATGGGTGGATGCTCTCAAAGGCCAGACTGAGCCACGCTGTTGTACCTCATCACAACTTGAGTTTGGGTAGTGTAGAAGGAGTTTCAGTGTCAGTATTTCTAGGCAGAGTGTTAACCTTTTTCCTTTGTTTTGTTGGGTAAAAAAAACCTTAAACCAAACAAAACAGGTGGTGCCTGTGGGAATTGTGACCAGCCTGTATTTACCAGGTTGTAGCTTTTCTCCTCTGTTAGTCTATAAATTCCTCAGATCAACCTCCTTAGAGCTCACAGGTTAAAAAAAAAAGTCAGACCTTGAAGAGGAGGTAAGGGTCAGAAACACTGGTAATATCTGGAATAGGGGAGGCTTATGGCAATGATTTTGATGGTAGAGGAAATACAAGTTTTGAAGCCTTGTGTTGGTGATGCAGAATTCCCCACAATTTGGGGCATGTTTAGGGAAATAAATGGAATTTATTTAAATTTCAAAGCATATTGCATGTTTCAGGGATGTCTTTTGATCTATATACAGAGTATCTGAAACTTCAAATGCAAATGTTACAGTCTTTGCTGTAACTAGATTAATAAGGAGTGAACATAAAAGCAATTAGCATCTTCATGTCCCCAGTCTAAATTCAGCTTTCCAGAGGAATTGCTTTGCATAAACAATATGAACCAAACCTTTTCCCGTGTGCAGAAGAGCCGTCACTTAAATCAAAAGACCTAACACTGAACATACTGGTATAGAAGTTTTTGAACTCTTTGAGGATAATGTAAGGATGAGGATAAATACAAGCAACTGCAAATACATTTAGGACTTCTGTGGAAGAAAACAAAATTGTTACTTCCTCACTTGCAGTAAAGGTATAAAAAACCCCACAAAACAAAACCCAAACAAACCCAAAACATCTTTATACCTCACCTAGATACAATCTGTTTTTGAGGATATCTTGGGAATTCTTGGTGTGCTCTGTCATCTGGTCATGTAAACATTTCTCATCTTCCAGCTTTGTTATGGACCTGGTCTACCTGGATGCATAAGAAACTTGCCAATTAATTTTCATTCTTGGGGTTCAGTCTGTCTTTTAGACTTCATTGTGTTCACGCTCACCTACACTGAACTAAATTTACAAGGACCATTGATTGAAACTATTTACTTCCTCCCTAGAGACCTCCTGTACAGCGAGGCTGATTTTCTTTAATCTAAATCAGGTCTCATGAATTTGAGCAAATTAAGTGATTTCAATAGTGGATGCTACGATGTCCAGAAGAAAAAAACATTAGCGAAACACTAGACTGTGTTCAGTCTGTCTTTGGGCCATAAGATGTAAAATATGAGTTCAGAAAAAGAGGGGTGGGGTTTGAGCAGTCACAAGGTCATATTTATTAAGTAAGTTTATTTGGTTCTATTTATGGATGTTCTTTTGGAAGCCAGCTTCATAGAAAAAGGAATGTTTTGAGAAAGCTGTACCAACTGCAAGCAAAATCACTTGTCTTCTAAAGGAGTAGAGAGCAGGTAGGGTGGAGGTGGAGCTGGGTCATGCTGCCTCTCCAAGGAAAATCCTTCACCACTCAACAAGTTGTCCATTGCAGCTCTTAGTCCTGGAACTCTGGAAAAAATGAACTGTACGTTTTCTCCCATGAAGTGGCTGAATGGGACTAATATAACATTTGTACTGTGGAAAGGAATAGCATTACTGAACCTCTGGAAATAACTCTTCCAGTGTGATATTCTGTTGTCCCAGACAGTAATCTTGTTGTATTGAAGTGAATGTATAATAAAGCAAGGCGACTTAGGGCCGAGATAAAGATGTAGCCCTACCTAGCAGTTGCTTTCTGTAGCCAGCAGTATACAAGCTGTTTTGGTAGTGTATATGAATTGCTTCAAAAATAAAAAATGGATTTTATAGTAGAGTGTTAATTGACTAATTAATAAAACTCCTGTTTAAAGTCTAGCAGTAGCTTAACTTGGATCCTTCTAGGAAGCGGTGAATATTTCGGCTTCTTGAAATATATAAAGTCGTATTTCTAACAAAATGTACAAAATCGCCCCTTTTTAATTTAAAAGTGATCCTGTTGTTTGTTTCTTTTCCTGCCTTTTGGTGGATTTGATGTGTGTATTTATTGCATGAACAGCTATAGAAACATAAAGTGAATTCAGAACTTGCTTTGTTGTTAGTAGTGCCTTGGGTGGAATGAGTGGAGCTGCATATTATTTAACAAGGTATTGGAGAGGCTTCAGTGTGTTGCCAGGTGTGTTTGCAGTGCGATAACCTGTGAACTGTTGCGTGTGGGGATTGTGTGCCAGTAGCAGAGCTGTCTCATTTACTGGGGGGACTTGAAGAGTAACGGCAATTCATGTAAAGTAGAAGCCATTCCAAGTAATATTACACCCTGTGATCATCAGTTTCCCTCATCTAATGCTTTATTTAAGGCTTTCACTGCACCTTTCCCCTCCCAAAATAACAGATAACCTTGGTGTCCAACGGAATGCTAGTGGCTTAACATTTGTCATCCCTGCTGTTCCTGCTGGTGGGTCTCGCACGCTGCTGCCTTTTGCAGAAAGGTTTGGTGGTTTTGTGGTGGGGAACATGTTTTATAGTGCCTGAGCGGTGGCCAACGGATTTGTTTCAACTGTAACCACAGCCTGATTCAAAGGAATTACCCCAGAGAACGGATCCTGGCACCTTGTGTCGGGGCTGTTACTGCGATAGACATCGAGAAGAGAACCAGGGGGCTCTGCAGCTTCAGAGTTAATACAGCTGCTTTCATCTGCAGCGCTGCTATTGCTGTAGACACATTTTTGTTCCTCGTGCCTGCAGAATGGAAAAAAAGGTGAGGACTAACTACTTACCTAAGATTAGAGGAAACGTTTTCAAGAGAAGCACTCAAAACGTGATTCACCTCCAACTTGTTTGCCTCTCGTAATTTTGAGTGCTCTTCATTAACTGAATGTTGTGTGCTATTTTTCCTGTGTAGACCTCTGGGGAAAATTTAACTTAACTAAGAGAAACATGTTAATACAAATTAAATACTTTTTTCCCCCCTAGATAATGCACTGTCTGCCAATTGCACAGGGGTATTAAGTATTTCCAAACTCTAATTGTTGATTTATTATTTTTTTCCTTTAACAGTGGAAGTGCTTTTCAGGCTGTTCTCAAAATCTGAGCCCCTGTGTTCTCTCCAGAGTAGCTTATACGGTGGTGGCTTTAACTTTTAATCAACTGATAGCTTGTTCTTGCTTTTTGCCCCACCTTTGGCACTTCAGCACTTGCAAGTTTGATAGTGTTTTGGTGGGACTTCACAGGCATAGTAGCTCTGTGCGGTCAATACTCTCCTAGCTGTGTTATGTTACCTACAATATTGCCAGCTTTCACAGTGTCGCTGGACGTGTCCTTTGCTGTCTTTTGCTCGCTTGCTCTCCCTAGCTCAGGTGATGTACAATGTAAGAATTTGCTTGGAAAATATGAACCAAAGTTTATCAAGAAATCCATATTTCAGAAATAAAACATCTGTAGTCTTAGTACGTGTCTGTCTCATGATGTACTGCTGAAGACATTTATCATTCTGTTTTGATAGTTACTGTGTCTTAGTTGCTCAGTGGAGTCATGAGCAACTAATGCCCTCATTTTTTTTTCTGTCAGAAGAGATGTTTGGGGGACTGTGAGCTAAGGAAAATTGATTCTACCATACTAGAAAACTTAGAGGGACTTTTTTTTTAGTATGTGAATGGTTACTTATTTTTCTGCTCTAATGGATTGATACATAGAAATTACAATTCAGAGTATAAAAAGCAACACAAAACCGAAGCTATATATGTCATTGGCATTGGTTTTGTGTGCCATTTGATTATGAGGGCAAAGAAACAGAATGTTTGCCCAAATGTACTGAAGCTAGACCTTTGCTTAGAAAAGGGAAATCGGAAAATGATCAGTTTTCTCACTGCACTAAGGTGGCAGATTTTGAGTAAAAAGGGAGAGAGTTCCTCCTTGAACTAGCCATGTAAGTGATCTTCAGATGCTGGTGGTACATGGGAGCCTTCCTAAGAGAGGCTGGAAAGGATGTCAGATGTAGAAGAAGAGTCTGCCAGAATGGCCCTACATGTGTTCACTATTTCAGCTCGGTACCCCTGTTTCCAGTTTTGAGGCATATTTCTCCCAGGAAGCTAATAAAACCATCTTCTCTTTGTAATATTGCCATTAAAATGTATGCTGGTTGTGTCAACATTTCCTACTGATCTACCATTGCCAGCACCAGCCCTGTCCTGCCTGTTTGAGGAAAGGCTGGAGTAGAGCAAGGATGAGTGTCGTTCCCAGAGTCTCTTGCTTTTGGAAGCTTTTCTCATGCAAGCCAGACCAGACAGTGTTATGATCAGCACCATGAATCTTCAAGGAGGTTAAGGAGGATGTTGTTGTTTCTTTTCTTTACAGTTTTAAGCTGAGAGCTCAAACCAAGGTACCTGGGGAGACCCAAGAAGTAGAGCAGGAAGAAAGGGAAATCTTTTATCTGGCCATAAGGATGCGGAGCAATGGTCTCCCTGGCATACCTAGGCATTTGAGACTCAAAGTGAAACTGTTGTGTTTTGATGATTCCTCCTTGAAGTGAAACGATTTATTTTTTTTTTCCCCTCAGGAGCCTCAACAGGAGTTTTGCCTCATGTAATTATTTTCTTTTTAAACCCAACTTAAGCTGTTGAACAACTTAAGTGCTTAAGACAGTGCTTATGTTGGAGTTGTTCAGTAGCTTGAAGCAGGAATTGTTGTAGGATCAGGACTTAAATGGAGAAGGGGTAATGTGTATTTGCCCAGGTGTGGGTGAAACAGTGGGATGCAGCATTTTCTGTAGAACGCCAGCCTCTTCTTGCCGGGGCAGATGTGAAACACTGGCTTCTGTTGGAATGCTTGTTTGCTCCCCTTGTGATTATCCAAGAAACACTCTGGGACTGAATTGCAATCCTTTCTCTGAAGTGCAGGGGCTTTATTATTATTGGTTGATATTAATGACTTGTGTTCTCTTAGAAATTTTTTTTAAACTTTTGATAATGCATGGTTTATATTCTTGGATATTTACCGGCTTGAAGCTGTTTGCGTAGTTTAAAAAAAAGTGTGAGAAGAGGGAAGTCCTTTTTGCTCCCTCCAGTTTGGCTTCTCTCTGATTTCTGGAGTGGTGCAGAGGAGGAAGAAAAGAAATATTCTTGTTATTATAGTTTTTAACATTGAACAGCTGCCTTTTAAATTATTATTATTTATTTATTCTTACATGTGCATTCTGGCGTGAAATGTAAGTGAGACAGAGTTCATGGGATTCATCCTTTTCCCTCAGGGATGTTTGTCCACATTGGAGAAACATCAGACATTGTGACGGCATTGGCAACCTGTCGTCCGCAGAGGCTCAGCACTAGAACTGGAGGGTAATCGTAGATCAGGAGTGTGGCATATTGGCAAAGCTTTCTCATGCTTACACAGCACCTGCCTTTACTGTGACTTGATCTGTCCCAGTAGCAGTCGCAATAGCATGGTATGAGAGGGAAAAAGAACTGAGTAATTATGTTGTGCTTGTAAATTCAGCTACAGAACTCCACTGGTGATTTCCAGAGTTAATTCTGTAAGCACCTAACATGCAACATGGGTACCCTGATGGAGATACTGCAAGGCTAGCTTAAAAAGCGCAGTCGAGCGTATATTCTGTTCAAGTTTATAAATGGCATCTAGGAATCCCTCTTCCCCTTAGCTTAATACGTCAACATGCTAACAAAATAGCTTTGTAGAAGATGATGTAGGTACCTATTAAAGTATGTGACTTCTCTGAAAGAGAGGCCACCTTTGCAGCAAATGATAATTTGAATTGTATTTTGCAACCAGGGGTACGTTTCAGGAGAACTTCTGATAGTGGCAGTCAACAAATGGGCAGAGTGAGGGGCAAGGAAGAGCCTCAGTCGGTCTTCTTGGTATTCAACTTGCTTGTGCAGAGCAGGCTTCTAAGCAGATTTGGGAAGTCCTTTGGAAGAAACGTCTCAAACTGTTGGAGGGGTTTTTATGTCATTGCAAAATACTAAGCCTGTTTTTCCTTTTTAGACAATCTTGCTAAAGGCTGTCTTCACTCTGGTTTGCAGCTTCTTTCAATCACATTCTGTTTTTGCTCTTTTAAAGGTTTGGTTTCACTGCAGTATAACTTTCAGCATCTGTAAGAACTCTCTGTGGATTGCTGAACAATAGCGGGGAGCACAACCATTGCCAGCTCCGCATGAACTGAAGCCTGTACTTTGAAATCTTCTGGGCCTTAATGCATCCATCTAACTTCGAGGTCCTGATTGATCAGTGCTGGGAATAGCATCAGATTCCAGCTAGTTGTGATGTGCCAGGTCACGATTAAACTGTCTCGTTTGGGAAGGGGGAAGGAAAAGGAGATGAATAAATCCATATTTTGCAATTCCTTACAAGGGCAGGAATCCTGTAACTCTACAGGTGTGGAATAATTTTGGCCACTTATTCCTTAGTGCTTCAGAGCTTTCCTAGGCTGAAGTCAGCGAGGAATGGCCTTATGGGATCAAGCTGTTGTTAGAGGAGTTGGGGTATGGCTCTGCGTCTGACTTTCGTGTGTGAAAACCAAAGTGGTCAAAGCTGGTTTAGAAAAGTTCTGAACTCTTGTCCAAGCTGTGCCCTTGCAAACTGTGCAGTAATAATGCAAATGAAGGTTTTGTACATAACTTGCAATGCTATCTTTTTGTTTTCTAATTACTGTTATTAGATGAGGTATCCCTTAGCTGGAAGAATGACCTGGCCTAAATGAACCCCTCTCAAAAAAATTGCTTCCATTAAGGTCTTGGGTTTGTTATCTCAGAAACATTTATTCAAGAAATGCCTTTTTTATTCCCCCGCCCTGCCCCTAAAATACTGCACTTTGGAGTTACTTGATATATAATGCATTTGTTTGAATTTGTCCAAATGCATAGAACTTCTAAAGATGGAACTGCAGGTCAGAATTTGAATGTGCTGCAATGTTTTGCTATGGAGGTGTGATGTGACTGAATTCACAATCAAAAACAGAGCAGGTTTGTAGCTTTCGAAGTTACATTTAATTATAAAGACGGTAACTTCTTGTGTCAAATATTAGAAAATAGGAAAATCTATTATTAAAAAAGATGAAGAAAAGTTGTTTTCCTTTATACTGATAGCCTTATTTCTGAAGTTGGTTTTAAAATCTATGGTCTACCTTTTCAGTCAGCCCCAAAGTACTATTTTGAAAGTTACTGATGAATTGCTGAAATGACAGAGTGGATATTCTGCTATGAAAATGTTTGCTCCCTAATTTCTTTGAGTTGAACAATACAGCTTGCTACTTGCTTATCATACATAATGTTACAATTAATTGCCACCTCTTCTCTGTCTTTTTATCTCCCCCAAACTTCGCTTAACTTTCTGGTCCAGAGATTCATGAAAATAAATCTCTCCAGAAGCTTCAAAATAATCAGTCTCTTGACTTCAATGGTAGACATTGAGAAAGGGAATTTAGATAGGCTTACCCTGAAGTTTAAATTCTCCTCCATCCTTTGCAGTAGAATAGTATGATGTTGCACATAAGGAATGGAAAAACACATCTTTTTGCCCCATTACGTTCAAAACTGCTCCTTAAGGAGAAGCTATTAGAAATGAATTGCATTTAAAAAAACAACTTTGTTTTTCAAGAGAAAAGAATGTGCTGCAAAATCTGAACTTTTAATGACATTTATATTTTTTTTTTCTTAATTCTTATCTATGACTGAGATGAGGACTGAATGAATTCTTAATATATTATACATATGGCATGTATTATGCATATATAGTACTGTGAAAGTAAGTTGGTTTTTTTTGCTTCTTGGAAGAAAACTTCCTGAAAGATTCAATGCACTATATTAGCAATCAGTCTTAGATGTAGTATAAGGCATTTCTTAAATTCTTGACTTGAACAAACAGTAATATAGATCCGCATTTAGATGTTACAATCTCTAGATCACTTGTTGTGGTTAAGTTAAAATAAGTAATATATGAAGTATGCCAGTTAATAAACAGTTAATGTACAGGTGTTGTTTTAGAAAAGGTCCCATTGCATTGTTCTATTTGGCGAAGTTATTCCCATTCCATGTATCTGTAAACAACACTGAGATATGAAAGAACTGATTTATTTTAATGTGCTGCACTGCTGTTCCTGACCTATATTATTCTGAAACATCTGTTGCCCTACATTTTTAGGTTTAGAAGCAGTCTAAAGCCCTACAATATTTAGTCAGGTCTTGTATCGACTTCGTTGTCTGAAATTCCTCCTTGATGTTCATTTTGCTTGAATGATAACTTCAGATTTTGACTCTTAAAAAAAGTAATTCTTTCATTGTCTAAAGGTTTCAGTCCATTTCCCCCCACCCTTGTGAATTCAGAGATTTAGAATTATCTCAGCTTTTTGGCCCGTTCCTCTTGGTCACTCAGCTGTGGCTCTGTTCATGTATATCCTTCTTCTGCCTTTGGAACAGTGACCACCTGTTTACTCTTACTAGTGTGCTAATTATATTTTCAGGAGTTTCCTCATTTAGTCACTTGGATACTTTGAAAAACATACTGAGTGGTACTTCCTGAAGCCTCCAAAAATGTGGAGATATAAAAAAAAATCATCCTTTTTATACCTTTTAACATAAAATCATGTTTTCCCATTTGTTTATAAATCTGTGGCTCCAGGATTAGCAATGCAATATATATCTCCTTAAATAAAGCAATTATAGAATGGGTTGCTCTTTAGTCATTGAATTTCAACAAAATTCTTAAACTGAATATGAAGATTTGGGTCTGGGGAAGTGTTTTCTTTCTCCGTTTTCTGCATAGATGATTTTTTTTTTTTTCTGATAGATTTTGTAATAAACGAGATAAAACACTGAATGTAACAGGTCTCATAGTCTCTTCTAGACATCATTTAGTTTCCCATACACTCTTGCTGGTTTTGCTGCCCTGTGTTCCTCTGCTCTTCAGTGGCCCAGCTCTCCCCTTGGTCTCCTACTTCCTCAGCTCCTTTGTCTCCCCTATGTGTAAGTTTGGGTTTTGCCCTCCAAATCTCTGCAGCGCACACTCATTTCCCATTGCCATTTCCTGACCGTGCTATGTAGTATATTGAGGTTTGGCCCATTGGGCTCAGAGTCGTTTGACTTGATGCCAGGGAAGCCATGAGAAGCCATGGGCTGGCTGGCTGCTGACAGGTCGTTCCTGAGCGGAGCAGCTGCAGGTAAATCTCACTCTGATGAGAGCAAGCCTTTTTTCCCCCCCTTCTTGTTCATTTTTCCATTGGGGAATTTGACCTTTATGAAAAAGAACAAACATGTCCTCAAAGTTTAAGGAAGATACAAAGTTTATACAATGCTCTGATTGTAACAGCTTAGCAAAACCAGACAGTGGTGTGTTTACCCCTCTCTTAGATTAAATTTGAAAAGGTAAAAGAAATCAACCAACAACAGAGGTCCAATATATATACATCTATATACAAGCTAGTGTTTTGGTCACCCTGCAAAGACAGTGGAGAAAAATAGGCACTCTGGGCATGACTCACTTAAAGATGATGTCTAAAATGATCAGACGAGTGCTTATTTCTCAAAGGTAGACATCTAAAGTTTGGAGTGGGTAATCACACTGGAGAACCCCCTTCAGGGATGTGGAGCGTTCCCTCTGGAGCAACAATCAATAGTAATTTTGGTTTTGAGAAACGAACCTTCTGATCTTTAATTACTGTGGTTGTTGTTTGTTTTTTTTTTTTTTTTCCCCTTTCTTTTCAAAGCATCAATCTTTGTAATGAAATAAAGCAGAGTGGTTGAATAGGTACAATTGATTCTCTTCCAGAAATGTTTCTGTATATTTTTCGTTCTCTGTGTGACGGGAACTGTGAAGTTTTGTGAGGGAATGTTTGTGCTGTCTTAATGCTCTGCTACTTTGGCCCTTATATACAATGTAAAACATTTTTGGCTGTGAGTGTGGTGGCCTTAGCCTCTGTTTATTTGTGTTTATTCAGAAAATTGTAACTGCTAATTAGTGATCATGTCACACTGACAACAGAGCCATTTAATTTTGTTCTCCCCCTTTTGGAAGAGGGAGGGAGTGAGAGGGAGGAGAGGAGGGTTTAGAGATTTTAGCATAGCTTATTGTTTATCCAGATGAGAAGCTTTGCTGCCCTGTAGCTTGTGTATTGTCCCATGGAGTTTTGGTAGCTTGACCCACTCTTCAGTCTCTTGACCCTTGTCTTTCTGCTCAAGCTTGTGCCTGTCTGATGCTAATTAGAGAGCTGTTTTCAGCCATGTCCTCCTGAAAGCAGGATCTTGTCCAAAGACCACATTGGTGGTCCCGAACAGAGTGATGCAACGCATTTTCCCAGTTGCCCTAACTGCCTGCACTCTGAGCATTTACCATACGAGACACATTATGTAGTTATTAAGCAATGAGGTTAAGATACCAAGTGCTCAAACAGTTTAGCATCGGCATACTCTCTGACTAGCCAGATAAAACATTCATGAAGCAGTACACTGGTGTCTGTGATAGAATTCTGTTTTAATTCTTTTAAATGTAGCTGTTGATACAAAACACCAAGGGTGCTATAGAAAAGACTATTATGTCGGAGATTCAAATAGCACAAGACTTTTGTCTGCTGGGCTGCCTTTGCACTCCTCTTAAAAGTAGTACAGAGGAACTAATACGCATTTCGTGTCTGGGCTTCACAGAATAACCCGAATTTTTTGCAGCAGCTGGATGAATAGAGCCAAAAGCAATGTAAAAATTACCCTTAAAAATCTGTTTCTGTTCCTTGTGGAGGACTTGGTTAAAACTGTAAAGCTTGCCAATACATTTTTAGGTTTCTGAATAATTACTATGAAGTTGTTGTGTTGCACCAAACCACTAGACTGTTCTGTAAGTATATTGTAAACTTTGATAGAAAATGGAATGATGATAGTTCATCGCAGTGAGATAAGTATAAAGTATAGTCTTTACAAGTGTGTCCTGAGACAACTAGGATGGCTTGGAAACCATATGAACTAAAACTTCTGTTTAGTCTTTTCTGGCTTTTTGCTTGCATTATGATTTCATAATTGAGGAAGGTCAATGATGGTGTTGTTCAGAAACTGCAGGTACTTTGGGCTTTTTTTTCCTGTGGATTTTTTTTTTTTGTTTATTTTGTTCCCTGTTGTCTTATAACTCATGGTCAGTATTAGGAATGATGTGATAAAATTTATCCATTATAAATGGAGAACCTTTTCAAAATCCTAACTGCTTTTCAGTTAGGAAAGGCACAAAAATTAGTTTCTGTTATCTTGAAAGCTGCACTATGTATTTATCAAATGTATAATTTCAGAGTACTTAAAACCAGCTGAAACTGAGTTTTATATGTGTATTTACAGGTGTGTAAAGTTTACTCAGTCAAGGAAATACAGTCTGCAAAAACTTTTAAAATGTTACAAGCTTTACTTCCAGAAATTTTTGTTAGTGAGACCTCAGTGCTTCGTTGAATGGAGTTTGTGAGCAAAGACGACTGCTCACAGTCCCTTTTTAATTGGGAGCTGTGGGCCTTATTATTTGGAACTGATTAGTCAATGCTAAAAGATCCAGTCAGCTAAGAGGGAAAACTTACTTTCTCACTGAATTGTTTTCAAAATTGCAAATAACAGCCTAGAATACAGCAGGCTAAGGTTGATTATTAGAGTGGTAAAAGTTTGTTGGTACATTTGAATATTTAGATAACTACTATAATAAGTGGATTGCCAACGGGATGAAAAAAACCACCACCTCGTCTTGAGTCAGCTTGTTTGTTCATCAGATTGAAAAATTGCTACATAGAAGAAAAATTATAGGAGTAAAAGCTTTTTAGCACGTCTGTCTGTGATTTGTAATGTAGAAATGTGGATTTCATGTGTGTGCATTTTTTTTCCCAAGTATCTTTGCTGTGAGTGATTACTGCTGAGCTTTCTGTGATCCTATCATAGCCCCAAATTGCTCTTAAACAGGAAACTTTGTCCGATTGTTTTTAAAAAAGAGTGCTTTGGCTGATGTATTTGGCATGTACCTTGTCTGTGACTATAGTTATAAGATATCTTATTATTAAGTGAACAAGAGGAAAAACTGTAATATAGAAAAATGTCATGACACATAAGGTCTCTTCAGGTGTTTTTAATCACACTGCTGCTTTCCTCTTCCTAAAGCAGCATGGAGCTTTTCACCCCTTCATCACTCTCTGGTTTACAGATACCTTCCTGAATGTTACTTTGGTTCCAGAGAGCTTCATTTTTACTATATTAAAGAAAAAAGCAGAGCTAAACTCATCTTTGCTTACAGCCCATGACTCTTAACATTCTTTTGCTTTCTAGTAACTGAGCATCTTTGTGAAACATAAAGTACTTTTAAATGTTGATTTGAAAAGTAAAATGCTGATGCCATTTGGTGTAGCGGCCAGCTTAATAGTTTGTTTAGGAATTTTACATCCTGCTTATGCGGGAAGTGTACCCAAATATTTTGCCTCTAAAAATGAGCAAAACTATGTAAAGAGTAGTGTGAAACACCTTTATTTATGAGCTAAATATAAAGTTAGACTACCTAAAGGTTGTTTTAAAAAATCAAACAGCCAACCTGGAACTTGGGTAGTTGATAGCATTTGTAATTTTTTTTTATCTTACTACAACTCTGGATGTTGTTCTTGTCTATATTGCTAATGTTTTATAGTCTTACTAAACTTTTTAATAAATATACTCCAAGAGTTAGTTTCTCCTACTCCACTTTCTTGCTTCTGCTGTGCCCCCCCCTTCCCTTTTTTTCCTTTTCTAAATTAGATCTGTCTTCCCCCACTAGTTTTGTGTAAGTGCATTGTTTCATTATTCCTGCTGCATTCTGAATGTTTTATTTATTTATGTATTTCTCCACTGGAGTGGGGTTGGAAAAGGTCATTAAATAATTGGGCATTTTCCATCCCTTTTTTTCTCACAGTAAATCAGGTCTTAATGCTCAATTACTCTGCAGCTATTCAGGCTATTGCAGAGTAGGTATGAGCCACTACATTCTAATTTGGCAGTATTTTAGAATTTCTCCATTGTTTTTTCTACCACACTTGTACTATTGGTATGAATGACTTCATGATGTAAGCAAAAGAAGAGTCAAACTCATGGTGTAGCAGAAGCTTTTCTTCAGTGCTAAGTTTCTAAATGTGCATCCTTTGCTACAGTCCCTGTGTCTTCAAGTCGTTTGCAATGCCTTTTTTATGGCTGTGTGTAAAATTATAAATAAGCCTTTTAAGTTAAAGAGTGTAAGTTCTATGACGATAATTATCGACAACATTTGACTTTTAAACATTTCCCCTGTTGACACTGATTTTCATATTATAGCACTTAAAAACCAGAAAGCCTATTGTACGTGGCAGTTTATTGTATTTAATGATAGCTCATACAAATTCTAACCCCCAAGCTGTCATTTCTGTAAAACTTTTCCCAGCATTCTTTGATCATAACCTGTTTTTCTCCCTAATAAGGTGGTACAAATGGTCATCCGAGATCAAACTTCATATCCATCTAGCTTAAAATTCTGTACACAGAAGTGAACAGCAGGTGAGTTGAGGTGTGTATGAGAGCAGAGGAAAAGGTGGTGATACTTTCCTGGACCCTTAATGCTAAAAAGTTGCGTTTTGAATCTGCTTTGAATGCCTATTAGAGCATGTGTTAGAAAATAAAGCTTAACCCTTTGTATTCACTTTCTATACACCATTGATTGTTTACACATCTTTGTCCTTGTGGCTTTTNCCTTTCTATTCACCATTTATTGTTTACACATTTTTTTCCTTGTTGCTTTTCTGTGTTTTTTGTTTGGTTTTTTTTTTTTTTTCCCAGTTTGAAGGATCATGGTCTGTTTAGCTGATCCTTGCATATAATACTTTCATCTTTGTCATATCTATATGGTTTCCAATTCCCTTTTATCCCCTCCTCCCTCTTCCCCCCCCCC
>VZRU01019638.1:59085-142190 GCA_013398155.1 Pedionomus torquatus | reverse complement strand
CCCCCCCTTTTTTTTTCTTCTTTTTTTTTCAAGACAAGGGAAAAAACCCTGGATGTAGGGCTTTTAAATAAATAAATAACCCAGTAATTGGGTGCATCCAGAAGTATATGGCATGCCATAATGATTCAATAAAAATAGTCTTTATATTCTAATTGAACATTAAAATAATTCTTAAGCTCAGGTTTTAGAATGTTTTATAGGTCCTGAGATTTTTTCTTCATGGGCAATAGCTAGGAGAAAGTTCATTACTTTGTGTGTAGGTATACTCAGGATTAGTTCTGCTTGACAATATGCACGTTTATCAGAGTTTAATAATACTGAATTTCTTAATATAATTCATTGTATGATTGCAAGATATCATGAAAGTTTTCTTCAGCTCTTCATGACATTATTTTTTATTATTGGATTACCAATAGCAAACTTTGCATTTCATTTTCACTGTTATTCTTTTGTTTCCCTACTGCCATTTTTCAATAATTCATTAATGGGAGGAACAGTGGGTACTTTCTGGGTCTTTCGGGATGCCTTGCATTGGCTGTTAAGAATTTATCATGAGCCTTTTGTAATGTTAAATTGTTTTTTCTAGCTGCTATATCTTAAATGAAAATAACATTTTCTTCATTTTCTTTCAATTCCATTCCTTACATGTCAGCATTCTGCACTTAAAGCAAACATTTAGTTTACTTAGTAGCACTAGTATACATTTATTTTTCTAGTTTAATCTTTCTTCTATTGCATTTAGCTCTGTTTGAAAATCTTAGATCTGCTTCTCCTTTTGTTGAATCTTTATATCAGAATTTTCCCCCCCAGAAATGGTTACTCCCACTATATACAGATTAAAATGAGAAGACTCATCATCTTACTTGCACCAGACATGACAGTGAACAGATTTTTGAGAGATAAACAGGAAGCCTAGGGGAATGTACAAGTGGTTTGTTCTTTGTGAAAGGTATATGTGCTTTATTTAAATATGTAGGAAGATTTACCTCTAGCTTAGTTTTTCTGGGCTGCTTGGGAAGTTCTCACAGTACTGTTTCATCTTGACTAACCTACATAATCTCCTGCCATCAGCATTTTTTTCTGTCTCCTCTAGGTCATTAATAAATACAATGAACAGTGTGAGTCTCAGCACAGCTCCCCGGGGCACACCACTGTTAACTTCTTTCAGTGCTGCGAGTTGGACATTCATTAATACTCCTTGGCTTCCTACCTGTGGGACAGCTTTCAGGTCATCACCGGGCTTTACTGCTCACTCTGTGGTTACCAAGGCTGTGTTTTGTTGTTGGGGCTTTTATATTATTTTTTATTATTAATATTTTTATTATTTAAAAAAAACAAACAAAAAAAAAACAAAACACAAAAACAACCAAAAAAAAGCCCCCAAAAACCAGCCTCTGATGTAAGACATGTAACCTACATTCAGCGCATCTTCCTTATCCACTGTTCACTTAACTGTCCCGAAGAGTTCTATTAGTGGAGACAATGTTTCACCTGTAAGGGCTGTACTTCTTTTCATCCTGGTAATGGTCATCAAAATGCTTTATGTTTCCATGTAGATTCAGCCTCATGGTCCTCAGCATCCAGTTGTTTTTTACTTTTAAGTATGCTACATCTTACCCTTTGATAAAAGAGGGTAAGCAGAAATTCATAATTCAAGTTGATGGTGTGTGGTAATGATGCAGCTAGATGTTTTCCAGTGGATGTGTAGCACTGGTGTCCCTTTATTCTGGTGTCTGCTATCACAGAAAGTAAAATTATTCCACATGGGTTAAGGATTTTTTTCAGTTACCTTTTTTGTAAAGCATATACATTCAATTACTTGAAATAAGACTGGAATTGCACCCTGAAGGTGTTTTACAGCATATAAATTCACACTGAATAAAAGAGCCTATTTCTTCTTATGTACTGTAAATAATTCAACATATTGGAAACTGTGAAATAGTTTAATTTTTAATTTAGTGTCATTACAGTATTTCTTTTATGTACTGTTTCTCTTGTATGGTATCATCCATTTGGCTTCCAGTATACCTTCTCTGGTTTTCGCTTCTTCCAGCAGTTGACATTGTTGCTTTTTTTTTTTTTTTTTTTAATTATTATTGTTTTGGGTTCATTGCTCCATTTCACTCTTGCTCGTGATTCTCTCAAATGTGAAAGTCAAATGTTTGCGTTGTTTAGCTGAGTTGCAATTTATGAAAAGAAGAGCTTTCTGTCTGGCAGTGAACATAGGTGTAGTAAGTGCCATAGCTGGTGTGTAGAAAAGTAAAGCTGGGCTTATCTTTGTCAAAAACATTTCAGGGTGCTGCCATTATCACTTGAAATTCAAAACAATCAAAAATCTGCTTCAGATTGCAATGTAAACTTTGTTTCAAAAAGAATAATACTGTTTGTATACTACATATTATGATGGATTACTTCCTAAAGAGTATGTGTGGAAAAATCGCTTTGAAGAGAGGGAATGTCCAGTTCTATTAATAACCCGATAATAAATTTCAGTGTCAGAAGGCTTCTGAGAAGCCCAAGACCTTGTCTTTTGGCTTCATTTGCTTAACCCTGTATAGAGACTATTCCTTTGGGATATGGTTTAGGTAACACCATTTATTTAGAGTGGTGCAGGTAACAAAGTAAGCAGTTCGTAGCAGACTATTTTGATTAATCATCAGTCCTGCTGCTTTTCATCTTGATCTGCTACTTAAGCAGTGAGCTGGGCAGAGATACATAGATATTCTTTTACACAAGAACGAGTTTCGTAAAGCTTAAAGCTGTTCCTTGTCGCCCCTCCTTGCTGCCTTCCAGGAGAGGTACCATGTTCCAGCTGAAAACATCCAACCTGCTCTCTAATTAAGAAAATAGACAGGTGATAGGTCTTCTGTCACTTACCATTTGGAGTTCTGAGAGGTTCCAGTTGAGAGTAGGCTTCATTGCCTAGCAGCACCTAGTGTGATCACACAAGGGGAAAAGACCTTGTGCTGAAGAGATTTGTTCAAGTAGAGAAAGGGATAGACCAGTGCAAACTAAATTGCTTCTTGTTTTTCTAGAACGCAATGCTGTATCTCAGCATTCAGAGATAACAAACTACCATCTTCATCCTGCGAGGGCAGTCAGGAAGGGGGCTCATCTTGCAGGAGAGCTGGTGTTTGAGGGGGTCACTCAGGTACAGATACAGGTGCACAGATGTTAAGTTTAAGCACCGTTGCTCCCAAATGTGCCTCTAGAAGACCCAAGCGGTAAGCTGGAGGAGGATGTTGAGAGGTTATGGCAGGAGCCTAACAGTAGAGCTGTTAAACCCTGTGGGCCTGGAGATGCCGAGCTGCAACGTGAATGAACAGCCGGGGTCACTGTGTCTTTCTGGTCAGGTGCATTTGCACTGCCTAAGACCGGAAAATGATTTTAGTTATTGTTCTTCCTTCATCACAATTCCAAAGAAATGGATTTCTCTCACTTTCTTCTTTTGTTTAAGACTTGGTTCATGGTTCCTGCTCTTTTCCTTCCCTCACCTTTTGGGGCTTCATGTTAACAGGAAAAGGTGGCCATGCCGATCTTCCCAGTTTTCTGGGCAGTCCTTGCTGAAGGAAGATAATTGGGCACATGTGGCTTCAAGTAAGTGGTAACTTATTTTGAGTTGAGGGAGGAATGTGTGTTGGGGGTGGCACAGCCCTTCATTTGTTCAGCTGTTAAAAGCTTCCAGGACAGTGCTTTCTGCAAAGCCTTTGTCTGCTGTTCACTTGCTTTCGCTGTAAAGTTTGCTTCATACTTTTCTTTCTGCTGAAAGTTCTCAACAGGATATGCTCATTCACACCTAAATCATCCCATCTTTCCGGCCAAAAAGTAATTCTACATTCTCATAATGTAATAAAAAAAGAAAGCATCTTGTCCTCTGGGTCATTTGTTAGAGGATGACATCTTACAGGTCAGGGCAGGGGAAAGAGCTGCTGCTATATTGATTTGGAATGCCACAGGGTATTTCTTGAAGGCTGGAAGTCATTACTTTTACAGACCTGTTATGTCTTATGTGCTCAGCATAAGCTTACTCGTTTGGCCCTTGCTGTATGCTCTCCTGCTGTGGTCCAAATGTTTCATACGCTGGCTACACAGCCTTGCTTCCGCCTCCTATCAAACACAGCTGATTCACAGATCTGTGACCTTTCACTGATCTGCTGGTGTATAGTCCAGAGATGTGGGAGGGACAGAGGAGCTCTGTTACGCTTTGGAAAATGTGTTATAAGAAACAGATTCTCAGTACCAGCTTTATCAAATAGGCATTCCCTTTCATAGGGTCTAATTTGCCTTTGGCAGAACAGCCTCACAACTCCGCATGGGTTGTGTTGTGAACCCATGCATAAGTGCATGTTTGTTGTGTGAATAGATGCCTTTTTCCCTGGATGCTGCTTCTGTGGAATGATGTGTTAGACTTTTATGTTCAGGCTTCTAAGAACTGGGGACATTTGCTTTTGTATAAAATCATTTGGGTAAAAGTCCTTTAGTGCTAATCTAGGAAGGAATTAAACAGACATGCCTTTACTGCTTCTTTGGGAAGTGCTGAGCTGCAGCTTGTTTCATGGTCTGTATAGAGGAGTAGGGAATAAACTACAGAGAAAGTTTAAGAAAACAAAGCAGGAAATTTCAGAAGAGTTACAGGCGTGATTCAAGCTGATTAGCTCAAGAAATTGTGAGAAATGAGGGAATCTGGTGCTGATAGCTTCTGCTTACAAGTGCAAACCAACAAAACTGCAAAAACAAGGGCAAAAGTGTATAGGTTGTTATCTGCACACAGTCTGTATTGCTTTCACTACATTTAATTTTCATGACTGGAAAGACTTTGCATTCCTCCACCTGCTGCTTTTTGCAAACAGTCTTTAAACATCATGAAAAATGCAGGCTTGCTTAAAAAGGTTTTTGTGTACCTTTTCACTTGAGCTGCCATAAAATGTCAGTGGCTTGATAATTGCAGACTTCAAGTTATTGCACAGAATGAAGCATGTACGTTTCAGCTGATGTGGAAAGGGCCAAACAAGATTTGGTTTTCCGACAATAGAGGTCACATTCTAGGTAATGTACAGTCCAATATTTACAAGTAAGGTGTGTATGTGTGAATAAAGTGAATAAACAATTCTCTGTATGTACAGGGCTTCAGAGCTTGTGTACATACAGGCAGCAGTGGACATACTTGCCTCAGTAATAACCACGTCCAAACTTCTTTCAAGTAAACCAGAGTTTTAAAAAACAAAATTCTTGGGTAACATGGCTGGTATTTTGTTATGTCTTTTTCCTAATCAGAGGCACAGACCAGCAACTCTTGAATTATGTAAGGTATTTTTAAAGCCTGTAACCTGCCTCACGTGGTAGGAAGACACAAACAGCCTTTGAAAGGAGAATTTGGCATGAAACGTGATTGTTTGCAAAGGTAACTGATTCATTGCTGATCCATTTTTCATACTGCTAGGCTATTCAGATAAATGCAGATCTTTCTGTAGCTAATTCATTGTCAAAATCCCATTTCCGTCAGTGAAGCAAGATCCAGATATGTGCTTCCACTTAAATCTTAAAAGCTCTTTTACGTATCTTTTCATTTTTTCTGCCCTGAAAGATTGTTCAATGAAAACATTAACACCTAATATTTTTCTTTCCATACTATTATGTTTGCTTAGGCAATAAGTAGAATTTTATGTCCCTCCACCCACAACAGAAGAATATTCCCAAATGGGATCTTCTACGGTGATGAGTGCCTTCAGCTCAGAGCTCAAGTGGAGGCCCAAAAATTGAGCTGCTATTTTTCTTTTCCACTGGAGAAAAATGTATAATGTCTTAGTGATAGTACTCATACACTTCCCACTAGTGATGTAATCCTTCTCCATTCCATCAAACTAATGTCTTCCAAAGAAAATATATAAAGGAAAAAGGGAGGAGGTAGGACTATTTATAATTATTTTCATTTGTCAGACAATGTTCTGCCGTTATTTTTCTTCTTGTGCTTGAAAGTGAGTTCTTCATTAACGATGCATGTGTAGCTGCATCACTGTAGCGTTTGAGCTCCTCACAGTCTTGTAATATACATACAGCAAGATAAATCAGTGGGTTTTTTTTGTTGCTCTTCTACAGATGAGGAATTTATGAGCCAACAAGTTTTTTAAAGCTAGATCCCTAAAGAATTTCTCTGTGTATATCAGTTATTTCAGTAGGTGTTATAATTCTGGTAATCTGAGTTATGTGACACCACCAAGGCTACAGCTGCATTCCCTTTGCTTGAGGTGAGCGTGACAGGCAGTACTGATGGGTACTGATCCTCCACTCTGTGTTTCATTAGACCGGAGATACGGCACTTGGCAAAGCCGGCTCCAAAAGCTCCTCCAGCTTGCGAGGCTTCTGGTGGTCTTTGGGACATGGAGGGCATAATTTCCTGCTTTTCCAGATGATTCAGTGTGACCTGGAGCTGCAGCAATCAGCTGATATTAAGAGACAACATTATTACCTATCTCTCTAACAAAAGTTACAGAACGCAATATTTAAGCAGTGAACCGGCAACTAAATAGTTGTACTGTTCATCACAGAACCTTAATTAATAAAATCTGACTCAAAGTGAGCAAATCTGCCCATAGGCACATCGTTGTGATTAGATATTTGAAAGAATCATTGTAATTTTTTTCATACATTGTTGTTCTTCTATTTATTATATTTTTGGTCCTGGAATTTCATTCTTGCTGTCAAGAATCCTGAATATCTGAAAATTTAGAGAGGAAGGAAGAACTACTGTGCTGTTGTGTAGTAAAATATTGCCCGCATTGTTCTTTCTGTCTGTAACTCATAGGGGTTCTATTTATCCCCTCTGGTTGTGTGATGCTTTATTCCATGCCTCTTGCTGATATTTCTAAAAGGAAACTGAGACTGAAGTAAGCATTGAATCAGGAGAGAGAAACTGCTTCAATAAAGTGGTCCAAGGCTCTTTGACTTGTCTCATTGGGGCGGGCATTGCAAAAAGCTGGGGACAGATGCATTAAACTACTACTACTGTCAGAATAGTGCATGACTCCACTGACTTGAATTAGAATATTTGCATTAAAATGCAGAAACTTCCTAGATATTTTTAAAATAAGATGTTTTTTTAATGAAACTGGAAAATGCACTTAGGTTTAGCTTCATAATATAAAAGAAAAGCCTTATCAGTGACCAGCGAACTTTTTGGGTTCAAATATCTTCAGTTTTTCAAGTATTTAAATTTATTTTTTTAGTTGTGCATGTGTGAAATGACAGTGTAAAGCAATCAAGTAAGGTATAGTGTTGGGGGGAGTATTCTATCTGTAGTATTCCAGCAGTAGTCTAATTGCCATTAGAATACAGTAATCACTCTGTATTCTCAAATACTTTAGATTAACAATCTACTTTATTCATCCTTTTTAAAGTGTTTTGTTTTGTTTTGACTCTGAAAATTAATCTGGTTGTATTCAGTGTCCTTATTTGTCATTTTTGGCCCTCTGTCCTGGGTAACAGTGTTCCTTTTGACAGACTGATTTGGACATGAATGTGAGAAGACCCTGGAGACGTGGAGGTGCCAATAAAATGGGACCCATCAGGAGTAGTGGACTTACTTGAGCTCTAGAAATCGGGTCCGTAAATAGCATTGCTGTTGGGAGAAGGTAGTGGTGTGCACGGCTTGTCTGAGCAGTGATGGCAGGACTCCAGTATGTATTCAGATGTCTTTTTAGGTGTGGGCCCCTAAACCAACATCTGACTGACCGCTGTTGCTGCTTATGAGTATAAAACTCACCAGTGGTGAAAGTTGCTACTAAAGAACAGAAATGATGTTCTGAAATGAAGTCATGACTCTTTTAATGTTGCTGCTGAAGCCAAGCATCTGGAACTAGAGATTTAAGTGAAACGTGAAAGCCAGGAACCCTTTTTTGTGCATGTTGCATCAAATTTTGGCATTGCTGTAGCAATACCAGACATTTGAACTCTGAAATGTATCAACTTCTGCACAGTATAAAAGGGTCTATTTGTGCAGTCTGGTAGTGGTATCAAAGAGAACTGTGCTGATTTCCTACTGATCTTATGAATGCGTAGACGAGGTATGATTTTTCTTTTTTCCAACGCTGATTTGAAAACGTGAACTGTTTGGTGTTTCTTCACGCCATATTGCTCAGTGAAGCTCATTATTACACGGCTGCAAGAAGTTTAAATGTAGGTATGTTTCTTTGTAGACTACCAGTACGTTTACTGATCTCTCTGCAGGAAGTACGACGGCAAAGACAAGTAGTACTTGTGTCTTCTGTGCACCTATATAGAACAAAAGAAATATTTTCAGGCCTTTTTGGTTACGTGTATTAGTATGAATCTTTCCCTTGTTGCTCCAACAAAGTAGTTACATTCAGATGTCTATTCTAAAGTCAATTCACTGTGTAAATTTTAATGGAGTCATCTCCATTTAATGGAGATTTTAATATCAGAATGGAATAAGCTATCCTGCTGCAGGGTTTAAAACAAAAAAACTCATGTTAGTGCAGAGGGGAGTGTTAGTTTTTAACCTCCGATGGGATGCGGGGCCAGGTGGAGGACCATTAACAAGAAGAAGGGACAGTGTGTATTAACACCCAGCGTTGATCTTTTTGGCCAGAACCATTTCTTTTGTTGAAGAATGGGCAGCACCGTCAAAAAGTGACGTTCTTCTCTAACTGTACTATTTAATGCAAGATTGATAAACCTAAGTCTATTCTTGATTTGATTATGGAAAAGGAATCTGTTTTTCACATTGGTAATAGTTATGTAGGTTGCGTGTAGGAGGGTAGGTGCGACTCCATGTATGCTTGTTCCAGCTGTACTTTCACACTTTAGAATCTAGAAATTTTTATAGTGCAGTATATAAAAAAAAAACACAAAAACAAATCAACACCATACTGTATGGAGACTGAGAACAGGGAGGAAGGAGAGGATATTGAGGAGCTGTTACAGGAACTGCTTTTTCTATTGCAATGAATTTTTCAGGTAATGAGGTTGCTTTTTTTTTTTTTTTTTTTTTTGTTACCCAGCTAGTAATTGCTGACCTTTACAACCTGATTCAGAGTTCACAGCAGTTAAAGCAATCTCATTGCCCTCTGTGACTTTTGGGTCGTGGCGGAAGAAAAGGCATTCAGGCTCCTTGCCCTTTCATTTGGGAACTGTGATTTCATGTGGGCTTCCTATTCCTGTGAGATGATTGCTCTGAGTTGGCTTCATTCAGAATTGATTACAGAAATGACAAGTTGAGGCTGTCCGTGCTTTGAGTATGTTATTCAGTATCTATTAAGTGCTTGTCAGGCTTTTTGTAGAGAGTCTGTCAACTTTGAAAATATAAAGTGCTTATATTTAGTATAGTAAATGGGGATTTAGCTGAACTACTCTGAGCTGAACGTTACTCTTACTCTTTAGCTGAACCTTAACTGAATGCCTTTAGTATTTATTTAGCATTTTACACTTTTGAAGTGCTGTGCTAACATTAATTAATTTTCAAAACACCCCTGTACAGCGCTGTAGGTGAGAAACTTGGTGGCTAAATACCTATCAGCAATACTGAGAGTGTCCCCACAAGGGTATAACGAAACGACTGAACAAGGACGTTCTAAATTAAAAGCCAGTGTAATTTGGTTTAAGCTAATTTACTAGCTCTAACTTTTGTTCATGCAGAACAGTAGATGCCTGTGCTTGCTTTTAAGTCTTCTGGCCCTCCTGGGCATAATGGGACAGTAGTAGGAAAGAAACAATTCCATGTTTCTTTGCTTCCCCCTTGTCGTGGTTTCAGCCAAATTCACCAAAACCCGAGTGACAGATGTCCCCCCCTCCCCCCTTTTGGTCAGAGAGGAGAGGAAGGAGTTAAAGAGATTCAAGAGTTTAGAACAAACTAAACTACTTTAATGAAAATATAAGTAATATAATAAAAAGGAAATTTAGGAAAAAGCGAGTATACAATATATACAAAACCGTATCAAGCTCCCAGNGGCCCAGCTAAGAAAGTGAAACTGTAAAACAGAAAATTGGTTCGTTTTACCTCAAACCAGGACACCCCTCTAAATTATGCTGACTGAATTTTGCACAAACGTATTTAATGGGTTTGTAGTGCCCAGAGAGAGACACATGAGGTTCATATATATGTTAAAAATACATAAAACAACAATGTACTTGATGATAGGCCTGTTGATGTAATTGGAGAAAAGTAGAGGAGTGCATGTTCATGACAGCCCACAGTCAGATTTGAAATTTTTCGGATCTGGATTTAGGAGCAAGATTTCAGAACTTGGCATGAAGAAATTCTTAGCCAGACTATTAAAAGCTGGCATCATCCAAATGGGCAGATTATTTGAAATTTTGATTACTTGCTTAATAGAGTGGTTAAGTTCTTAAGAGCCAACACTGCATCGTAAATCAACACTTGGTGAGAGAGGGCAGCACCTCTATCACTCACCCCAACTATCAACAAAGAAAAAACATTGATTTCCTGTAGATTAGTTTATTTCTAGTTTATTATAGCACATGTTAAAAACAACCAGCCCTTACCCCACCTTCAGTTGTCCATAAATCCACCACTAGCACAAAATAGAGTAAAAAGAAAAAATGAAGAATGTTTAAAAATTATTATTCCTTTTAGTTATAATAAAATGGTTTTGCTTTTTGCTATTAAAGAAAATATGGAGGGAAAAATCCCTCTGCTTTAGTAGTGGAAAGGAAAACCTCTGTCCAACGTTCAGTTTCAGGTAGTCAGGCCCTAACTTTTCTTAAAATACTTACTTTCTAAAATGAAGACTTTATTCTATAAATACTAAAAAAATTGCCATACCTGGTAACTTTCTGCAGAGCAAGTTTATAATAGCAGTGAAGATCAAGGCAATTACAGACCAGTCTTTTTGTTTGGATTTATTTCTGACCTCTTGGGCTGAGGAAGTCACTGTGTAATTTATCAGGGAAAGGTTTTCCGTCACATAATTTCTTTTCCTTCTGAGCTAGTCTGTGACTCTCACTGCCACTTCCTTCTCTGTTTCTAAAGGTGTACAAGAGAGCTATGAAGTGTAGCATCATTTTGTGGGCTAAAAGGAAGTTTATACGTAGTTATTTCAGAATGGTTTCGCAAGGGAGAAAAATGGCATAAAGGCATCTTGCCCCACTGTACTTCATTTTGCACATTTTAAAATTAGTCTGTAGCTTCATGAGAGCGATCAGAACCTAAGGGCTTATGCAGAATGGCTAAATTGGGAAATCGTGCTCAGTGAAAGAAATATGTGTGTCTGTGGCTGCATGCCTGTGTGTGGCTTTTCTTTTAGACCAGCTAATTTCACTCAGTGGGGTAATCAAAGCTGAAAAAGGGAGGTGGAAACTTTCTTTTAGAAGTCATTTGAAAAAAATTAGAATAATAATAATAAAAAAATCCAAACCATGCATTGGATTGAGTTGATGTTTCTGAGAGGAACTATCGTATATTTGGGCAACTTAGTGGGTTTTTATTGAAATTTCATTTCTTCAGCAGTGAGAAGTAACTGTGTTAATTACTGTGTGGTCTTTTTTGCCCAATATGGTTTAGTAATCCTGCATTCTTAGATGGAAATGAGAGAATACAGAAGCCAAGAAAAAAAAAAAGCAGGAAGAGGGGGGAAACGTCTACTGGTCTGATGTAGAACTGGAGAAATGGTAAAGGCTTTGGCTACTTAGAGCAGAACAGATCTGAACTCTTACAGCAGCAAAATACTTGAGGCTCTGAAACTGTAATTCTCAAAATTACAGTGCTGAAAGCCAGTTTGTGTCATTATAGTATTGAATGTTGTTGTGCATGAAAGCTTCACTTATAATAGAAAAACGTTACTGAATGTTAGATTGCTACTGCGGCTGTAATTATCTTCTCTTAGATTGTTTGACTAGATGACTCTTAAAAGAAGAAAATCAACCAATAAAGCATCATTCATATGAAACACATTCTCTACAGGAATATTTGTCTTGGAATGCCTGGATTTTTTATTTTTTTTTTATGCTTACCATTTCATCCCATGAGCTAAAGATCTCCCAGAAACCTAATCAATTGGACTTTTTCTCCGGAACACTACTTTCTAGTAGCTGTTAAGTTACTGTACCATTCCCTAGAAATCAGAAATAGGATATTGGTGAATATTTCAGTTGTTTGGATTAAAAAAAAAATCCCCAACCGATGTATTTAAGTTATTTTTCTGTGAGACAAGATCTCTCTTACTTTTAGAAAAGCGTTGACAGATTAGACAATATTAATGGCAAAACAAGAAGATGTGAGTTTGCATCATAATATCCCCTTGGCAGTGAATATTGAAGTTCAAAAGATGATTTCTGTCATCTGACCATAACCATGCGTCCAAAAGGGCTAAATGGCTGCTTAAAAAATAAATCACATCACTTTATTGAGGGTGTTGAAAAGTGGTGTTCTGCGTCTTTATGATTCTAGCTATTATGTCAGTTTTACTACTGCTAACCCTGCAGAACAGGTACAGTCATGAGGCTGAACTGGTTCATGCATCACCTAGAGAATTGCTAATGAACTTGCAGCTGCCAAATTCTGCCTGCAAATTAAAAGTATAGCACAGTTTCACCTTGTTTATGTGTCTGTTTAATATTCTGCTTTGCCTTTTAATTTCTGATGAATGTGCTTGCCGCTCCAAAACTTTACTCTTCTTTTTATGTTCGACTCAAGATGGTTGTCCTGTACATTAATTATGAGTGTTGCTGTTTTGGGCACAGTAGATGTACTCCTACACGTGTCTTGTTGATATCTGTAATGTTTAGCACTGCGTTATATAAAATGTCACTGCAGTTGGAATTAGCCCACCCAACTTTTGCTCCTAAGTCATCACAATATAATCTTCAGAGAGGAACAGCTTGATTTGTAGATCCCTGGTTGATTTTGTGGAGCTAACAGTTGGAGAGTGGTAACTTTTTTTTTGTGAGCACATTTGATCTGGATTAGAAGACTGTAAGCCTAGAACCAAGCAGTCATTTTCACATTTGCTTTTCCAAGAAGCAGCGCTTTTTCATTTCTGGTTAAATGACACGTAATTAAACAACTGTGACAGATGAGGGAATATATCTATGTCCAATTATGAATTCCTCTGTTTTATAAATAGGAACTATGATTGCAGACATCAGTGTGGATTAGAACTTCCATTTTGTAGCAAAAACCAGGCAATGCCCGAGGACTTGAAACAAGGACTGAAAGGGACTTGTCATCAATGGGGAACTGTATGTAGAACATGGGTTGCTTGAGCCGGCCATTCATTTTTACCTAATTTCTGTCCCTATTGGGCTCCAGCATGAGAAATCCTAACAGAAAGGTAAGAACAACAAAAGGTGTGTTAGACTACTTTTAAAGAGTGATGCTGTCATAACACAGGTGGTCTAGGACTGGAATCCAGCAACTCTGTGGGAGAAATAGGGATAGACGGAAACTGGCTTCTCTGAATTGCAATTCTAGGGGCTAACTTTATGGTCCCTTCCTGTCTTGTCTTTCCATCTCCTCTCAAATGAATCATTAATTTGATAAAGGGAATGGATGAGGTTTGAGTCATCCAGCATTAGTTTTGGGATCGGGGTAAGATTTCACTGTTCAAGGAAGGGGATGGGAAGTAAGTGGGGCTGGATCCTGCCCTGGTCCAGCCTGATGGGAACATGCAAGATTCACTGCAGTTGTGCTGTTCTCCAAAATTAAGACTCTTAAGACTGTAAAAAAAAATCTTCTCTGGCTTTCCCTCCCTGACCTCAGCTGATAAAATGAGCACTAAAGTCGTGGTAGGTAGCTCTTTGTTCAGAAGAGCTGAAAGCACCTGGTTTTTAGGAAGCCAGTTGTAATACAATAAGTATTTCACTTTTGCACAAGGAGCTTCTTAATATATGATCTAATTAATCATAATAACCTATTGACTTCTCTTTCTCTGCGATATAGAGCTTTGCACTGTCTTCGTCACTGTAAATCCATGCTTGTAAAAATAGTTCAAATATTGTTCCTGCTAAGTGCATTGTTCTTTCTGATTGCTTGCAACTTCTCTACTGGAATATTTCTGGCTATATTCAAAGAACAGTTTATCCACTTAAGCAAGGTTTTTTTATATTAATGTTAAGTAGGCAACCCTCTGAAATGCTCATGAAATATGTAGCAAGAATACCTGTACAATATTATATTTAGAGAGAGATCTTTCCATGTTTGTCAGAGTGTCTGAAGTGTTGGAGGGACGTGCTGATATTTGAATACTCTGTTGTTTTGTGTTTTTTTTTTTCTATAAAATCACTCTTCTAAATCAAAGGAGTAATTTAGGCGGATACCAACACCAATAACCAGCTTGCTTTGTTTTCTTTCCATTCATGGATATCTGGGTGTATATACTTGGACCTGATCTGAATGGCAGGGATGAAGGACTCTGCACTTACAAGTCCATTTGTATAAGAGTTTGTACATCACACCAACAAAGAGTTTGTACATCACACCACAACTGAAAAAAAAACCAAACCAAAAACACGCTTATAAATTCTTAGTAGGAAAAAAAAACAAAACAGAAGCCTAAAACTAAAAAGCCTAATTATAATTAATTGAAAAGTTTTCTACAGAAGCTAGTAGAAGCAATTTGCATAAATTCTCATTAAGGTGAATAATATATTTTCTTCAAGATCCATTAAACAAGCTTTAATCAGTTGAGCATGAAAAACACCACTATGAAACTTCAGTTTAAAAGTCATTACACAGCATCTAAAGTAAGTTCTGAAAAATTACAAAAACGTATCCAGGAGACATCAGCATCCTTCAGATGGTAAGAAGCCATGTAATAAATACCAAGAGGAAGGGTGGATTGTTGTTCCTGGCTTTAAGTTAATTCCACAAAGACAAAACATGCCTGGTGGGAAGGAAGCCTTGTGTCGCCAGCACAGTGGGGTGTCGTACCGGAGCGAGGTATCTGCAAACTACTTTTTCTGCTAGTTTCAAGAAGAGAACCCAAGGAACTGGCAGGTATGCTACAAGCTGCAGGGCCTACCACCTTTACCTTATGTAGTGGATACCCTATGGCAGGTTTGGGTTTCTTTTTTCTTTTTTAAAGAGTTATGCTGAACTGGCCATTAAAACATTTATTTATGTATACAACCAAAGCAATCTTATGTATTTCTATCTACTTTTACTGTTAAGGATGAATTCAGATTCAGTCTTTCAAATCACAGCTTTTAACTGGCTGGATAAGTTGCCGTTACTCTGTGTTTAATGAACAACTTTCCTTTCTGAGTGAGTCCATTTGGTGATAGGAGCTGTGTGAAATTTAGAGCAACTGTTATCTTCTTTTGGCGATCTTTTGTGTGCCAGGAAAGGTGGAGTGGCAGAATTCAGTTTCTGCTGTTCTTGGCAATCCTTTCCTCTCTCTAAGGCCATAAAGAAATGAGCACTTAAACCTATATAATTCTACAAATAAATAATAATTCTATTTTATTAATTGATTTTTATTATTGCTGAGAAGTGCACTGGATTCCTTCCTTGGTTACTAGTGAGCAGTCACGCTTTTGTACCCTTTTCTGTTGCAGGAGCCAAATTTAAAGCTTTAGATGTTAGCACTGAATCAAGTTTCTAAAGCAGCAGTTCCTAAATGGCAGCATACATTTTATACACATTCGTATAATTTATGACTGTTCAAAATGGTAGTTGGCCAGGTTGGAACTGGTACCGCTGGAATTGGGACCTGCCAACCTTTATTGTGGTACTTGGTCAAAAAAACCCCAATCTAAATTTGGTCCCTGTTTTAGTACCTGTTCTCTGTTTTTGCTTGCTACTTTCTTCTTTCAATGTTTACAGTCTAAACTACAGAGATAGGGCCATGAATTTCAGGATGGATCAGGATGAGCACTGTTAACAAGTTCTGAAAACTTTGTTCTCTTGAACTGTATCAGTTTAACTCCTGCTGTCTTTGAGAGAGACCTTTTATGGTAAAAAGCGGTACCACTGGTAAGAAACTAGAATAATAAGTATAGCTTTTTGTGTTATTTGTGCTAGCAAGTTTGAATCATATTTCCCCCTGCTTATCATTAGGCATAGCAATTCCTCCTTGTGCATTTGTCACATTCAGGAGAGCTCAGCTGTATGGGTAGAAATAGGATTCATGGATACACTGATGTTTTCTTGTATTACGGAAACCTCTCCCAGTAAAAAAAAAACAAAACAAAACAAAACAAAACAAAAAAAAAACCCTAAAAAACGAGCTTGAAGCTTCCGAAAGCAAATGTGATTCACAATTACTTCTGTGGCTCTGGGGCCCAGATTGAGAAACAGACTGTTTGTTTAGTAGTAGGGTGTCTTTAAGACTGCTGGCAAATGCCAGTTATTTTTGAATGTTCAGTGTCCCTATATCATTGTGGTATTCCTGATTATATGAGTTAGCTGTTACAGCTTCTTTTTGTGACCCTGGAGAAGAAAGGGAAAAAGAAGTTATTTTGTTTATTTATTAAAAAAAAAAGCCCAATTATTTTACAATATGGCAACTTGAAGTTCTTTCCTTTTTTTTTTTTTTTTTTAATAATTGCCACCCATTATTGTTTATTTTATTATGTTACACAGTTTGTTTTGTAATGTGTATTTCTTTTGGCTTTGTAAGAGCATTTAGGTTCTTTATCTTATTGTTGTAATTAAACTGCACCCAAAATGTTGCATGACTCATCTGTAGAGGAAAATACATACTAAAATATATCCAGATAAACTCTGCTTTGATATTTTGATGTTTTTTTTCCCCCGTTGCTTTGATTTTTGATGTCTTTATGTCCCAAGACATAAAGCTAGTATCCCAAGGCTGACTGGTGCATGCTAAGATTCGGGTGAACAGTTCCTTTAAATATTATGGGAGGTCTACAAGTGATGGGTGGCCCAACACCCCAAGTCACCATTCTATTCAAATAAACACACAATGAAAGTATGTGCAAGACCTTTAACTCTTACAGGAGCTTGGCTGTGTGCCGTGCTTCTGACTTAATGGAATGGCTGATTTCAGGGTTGCCTGAGGCCACAACCACAAATAAGCATGTATATCTCTGAGGTCATTGAAACCAATTTTATTATTTTCATAGCTATTGGAAATAAGTCACCTGGCTTGATTTATACATAAAATTGCAGAATATCAACCCACAGAAGTGACCTTATAATTTAACACTTTCATCTGTTTTATTGGCCTGTAACGTTGGCCTGTTCTATTAAAATAACAGCAGCTTGGTTCTCTGGAAATACTGTTTTATCTTTCTCAGTAGTTGATGGTTTGTATTTGCTGAAGTTTGGGATTCAAGTTGAACGTTTTCATGTGAAATCGCCCTCATACTCAGCACTGCCATAATTCCCAGTTAGATTCAGTCCAGTTTCCAGGGGTGGAACTTCAAACAACCAGCAAGCTTGAAAACATAATGGTGAGGTTTTGGGTTTCCTGTGGGCTCCCAGTGCTTCGTATGAGCCGGGAGTTGCTGCTGTTCCACACTGGTTCATATAGAGTTTTATTCTACAAGTTTAGGATTACGAAGGAGCTGGAGGGGGTGATGAAGTTGATTTGAATGAGGTGCACAGGGCTGATTACATAAAACATCTGCGTACATTTTTCTAAAATAGTTGGATAGCAATAGCTTACTGTCTCAGTATTTCTTTAGATTTCATTAGAAGAACATGGCAGTCTATGCCAAAATCTTTGTATGCCTTCAGTGCTACATTGTTTTAGTGAATGGGATGTGCGCGTTGGATAACTGTATTATTTATTGGCCATGTGTCATAATTCATTTCTCAGTGTCTTTCTGTGTACTACAAGATGTTAAGAACCTGGGAAATTTATGATGCATACACAGCATTGTACTATTCCAAATAACTAATTTCCTATGGGGAGAAATAAATCTTGAATTCCCCATTACTTTGTAGCAAGGTCAATGTAAAACCTTAGAAAAAAAAGCAAGTCTCGTAGAGCAGAAACTGTTATGTTATGTTACTCTAGGTTGATTTTAATATCCAAAAATAAATATATCTTACTGTTTTATATGGTATGTCACACTAGAATTTTCTTCATTAAACTTTCAATGGCTAGTAATGCCATGGGAGACAGCAAAGGGGGAGCCTGAACTCCGAAAAAGTAACTTTCCTCAACCTTGTAGGTAATAGGTATGTTCTGTACTTTATGTAAAAATTCAAATGGACTGTTGCTCTTTGGAAAAAAAAAATAATCAAGCGTTGCAATACTCTTTCTTAGGCATTTTAGATATATAATTTAAGAAAGATAGATATATAATTTATCTAAAACACATGTAAATCCCTCGTAGAAAACTGTGTTCAAACTCAGGCAGGTGAAGTTGAAGCTTCTTCTCTCCAAGGAGAAATTCTGTATTTCTTCTGTCCTTCTATGAGAAGCTGAGACATTTGAAGAGAACACATTTACCTTGTCAACAAATGCAACAACACAGTACCCACTGTCTTTCTCTTTTTGAAGTTTTAATGTACTGACTGACCTCTCCAGGAAGTCAGTTCTCTGATTCCTTTGCGTCACCTTCATTGCACCGAGTTGCATGTGTTTCTCCTAATCTACCCAAGATTTCTTTTCCTCGTATTTGAAGTTGATTCTTGCTGTGATCCCAACCAGTCCTCCTTTGAATAGAGAATGCAACATTATCACTGTCCATTAACAGTGCTGGAATCTTGAGAGAAGACTTACAGTCTTAATAAAATACTACACATGAATTGTTTCCCCACAAACTATTTCTGTGTTTGAGGTAGACTACTGAAAGAAGAAAGCTTTTCACTTTTTTAAAGCTTTTAGTAATTTTTGTAGAGCTTTGTGTTTGATCAGCTTTCCTCTATAGGTCTCTTTAGGCAAAACTTATTGCTGTGGTTGTCTAAGGGGCAGAGTTATGAAATACCATAACCTTTTGCGGCACTCAGGTTCCTCACGTACCAAGAAAAATGCAGTCTTGCGTTGTGTTGCTGTTAAGGATCACTGGACTTAAATGTTACAGTAAGGAAGTTAAGACTAACAGTTAAATATTCATGTGATCTTCCAGTAGGTCTTCAGACCTTCATTTTTTAAAAGGATACTTCTTAGGAAAGTTAAAGCTGCCTAAAATAAATGAAATGGCAGGCAAATCACTAGTGGAGAAAAGTGCAAGCAGTTGACTAGCATAGAATTGGACTTGAAAAATCTGTCACAGTTTCAATTTGAGGCTAGCTGCTTTTTGTAGTTCAGCTTGATTTGACCTAGCTGTAATGGTATCGTCAGGAAGGTCAATCGGGTACATAATTTTGGCATCGGCTTCAGTTTACCTGGATTGCCATCTTAGAACCTTCTTACTTACTGCCTGCCCCCTGACAGCTGCTCTAAAACGTAGCAAGGAATGGTTGCAGGTTGTTTTGGTGTTGTGCTTGGGAGCCTGAAAAGTCTACTGAAAGGCTATAAAAGCTTATGCCAATTGTAGCTGATTATAAAACCCTACTGGTTTCAGTGACGTGAATTGGAGGTTATTCCAATACTGATGTGGATTAACACTAATGTAGTAGAAATCAGAATTTGATCCTGTGTGTTCTGATAATATAATTCAGCTAATTTATAATTTCCTGACTTTTTAGCTCAAACTTTGACAGCATCCAATAAAATCCTTGAGGACATACTTGGTGTGGACTTGCTTATAATGCCCATATTTTCTTTTACAAAATAACTGATTAGTCCTTTCGATGTCACTCTCGAACTGTTGCTCCTCTCAAAGAGGAGTCTTTGGAGATAGGAGAGCTTTGGGTGGGCACAAATTCCGGAACTGACAGTTCGTAGCGTGGTGGGGATCTCTGCTTGGTATTTCTGTGGATAATGAAATCCAGGGTGGGTCTGACTGCTCTCTGAACCACTTGATTCTTACAGTGAAAAACATTAATATGACCAATGATAGCTGGGCCTACGATCGCTTAGGATTTTTTTTCCCCTATTCCCCAGTAAGAACAATTTTTCCATATGAGTTCTAAAGCCAGTATAAAGGTTAAATTGATCTCTGTGTGTCTGTAGACACCAAATTGTTTTCACTAAATAGATTTCGAATAACACCTTTCAGTTAAACCAGTACAACTTTAAGTTTAGATCAGACCTTGGTTAATGAAAGGGGTTTTTTTGGTGTTTAAATATGAGGCTTGAAGAAAGGAATTTAGACAAAATAACTCGATGCTTTCCTTTATCCTCCACCACCTTCCCCACTCCCATGTATAAAAATAAGAGTGACTGATGTTATGTTGTGGTTCAGAAATCTCTCCCCTACTCATTATTTCTATATTTGTATGTGTACGTGTTCCTGGGTATTCGCTTCACTAAAAATAAAAGCCAGAGTGCTGCTTAAAAATTCTTCCAGGCTATAAATTTAGAGTACACAAGAGGCGTGTGTTTAGGCATAATTATGTACAGTCTCCTTGAACTTTCCAAAACTGCTGTGTCAAAAAATAGATTGAAAGCAAAAAGATGGGTAATTTTTCAAAAATTAAATTACTGAGGTTTTTTTTTTTTTTTCAGTTATAGTCTGCCATGTACTGAAAAGAACAGAGAAGTGGATGGTCATGGGACTGATGTGTGGCTGATAAACTGTTCCATAGTGGTACCTGCATAGTGTGCCTCTATTTTCAGATAATGGCTTAAAATGTTTGTCTTGGAAAGGATTGTCCAAAAAAAAGTAATATTCATACAATTAATCTGGCTGAAAAACTCAACATATCTACTCTAAGTATTGTATTCTGAAGCCTTAAGATGTCTGTCCTTGTCTTGTTGTGAGCTGCTGTATGAAGAAATGGCAAAAATTATTCATGTTCTGTTTTTTCAAAGGAAGGTGAAAAAGAGAAATAGTATAGTGCTATATTCTGCTGCAGAACAGTAAATCTAATAAGGCCTGCTGGGCCCACTTTTATCATCCAAAGTAGATTTGAAAAGGGCAGCAGAGGTTTCCAACTATAAATTCTTACCATGCTTCAGAAACTGATATTACATATATATATATATATGAAAAATAAACAAATCGTGAGTTATTGCCAGGTAGTAGTTTGGCACTGAAGAATATTTTAAAGAATAACTTTGAATGTGTGTTTGAAAGAGCATGTTATCACGTAAATAGTAAGTATCTTGAAATCTTAGAGGAACAGAATTTGCAATTTCATGTTCTATGGTGTAGAGAAAGTAGCTTATGAAACAGCTGTGAGAACAGAATAAAGCATTTTCTGGTTTAGGGCTTTAAGAATTTTTTCGATAAATGTATTTTCACAGGCTTCCTGTACATGCTGTGGTGAAGGAACTCAGGGAGCAGACACAAAGACAGGAGCCCTTCTCCATTTTCATCTGCTCCCTCCTGAGAGGAGACTGGTACCCCATTGTTCAGCATCAGAAAATATTAATTACTTCTCTCACTTGCCTCCAGCATGCATTTTTTACCTGTGTGTGAATAATCAAGTAGTACTATTCCAAGTAGTTGGTATTAATTAGTTTCACATAATCCATCTTTTAGTGGCTATTATGTCAGGCTAAAACTTAAACTGAGACAGTGAGGTGCACTTAGGGTTAATATTAAGGCCAGATTCTTTCAGCGTATGAGGACACACTTAGGTGGTTTATGTTATGGAGGAAGAAACAGTTCAAAGCCTTTAGAGTAACTTTTGAAATATTTATGTTCCATGAGGAAAAAGATTTTTCAGGTTATCTCAACCTTCTTCTAATGAAAATATTTTGAACCTTTAGTTACTTAAAGTTTTCAAAGCTCTTTTGGTCAATAAGAAAATCAATACATGCAGCATATTTCAGTGTAGTTAAGGCAGTGACCAAAAGCATTTAGTATTATTTGTAACTACTGCCACAGCTTGCTTCTTCCAAATAACAGCCACAAAGGTATAAAGTCTAGGGCAGCTGATGGGCTGCTGAATCGTAGCCTACTGGTAGCAGAAGTCAAGCCACAGCAGATGCAAATGAAATGTTAATGGAAATAAACAAGGAGCAGGTTACCTTGCTCAGATGTGTGGGGGTTTTTTGTTAATTTTTTTTTTCCTATTGCATTCTGCAAACTTCTGTTGCTTACTTTAAAAGATCAATTCCTTTGAAAGACATTGTGCAGCTTAGAAAATCTTAGAAAGTCTGCATGTCTTTATACTGTGGTACAAGATCATAACCTTTCTCTGTGGGTTGTTTGTTTTCTAGAGGGATTTTTGTTTCTCCACGTATTCGTTTTTTTGGCTGTTGTCTCACTCATCCGTCTTTCTGCTCTGCTTATATCTAATTCAAGAAAGTCTTACCCAAGCAAGTTTTATGAGTAAAACACTATTTACAGTCCTGTTACTTGAATTTTCTGTTTGTTCTCGTACTAAACTGAAGTTGACTGTGAAATGACTGCTTAGGGGGACAGGAAACGTCCCAGATCTATAAAGTATATTATAATTTGTTAATATGTTTTCGTCTGAAAACAGCTCAGTTATTAGCTATTCCGTAGCTATTTACCTAAGAAAAATTGCTTTTAAGAGACACCGAAAACTGCAACTTGAAACCCAGAGGATGCACGGAATATGGTCTCCTGCAGGTGTCCCTAGTGGATACACAATATAGAGATCTTTTCTTGAGAAGTGGCATGGATAAAGCTTTACTGCCCGCTGAATTTGTAGATAAATTCCACTTTCACAACTGTTGAGAAGGAAAGAACTTTCATATAGAATACGTAAGACATAATTGCCACCAGAAATCTACCAGAAGGGCAAATAGTTCCCTTGAGTCTATAAGTAAACATTTAAATTAATGTGTTTTCCTATACTTGGCTTATCACTTTAAAATATCTCAACATACTAGACAATATTTTTGGACTTTTCTTTATCCTGTCAATACACATATATATTGTAATCTAAGGCAAGTAAGAATATTGTCTGAAGTATGACAAGCTCTGCTTGCTTGGTTTCTGACCATGCACCCGCCTGATAGATAGTCTGTAAGTAGTTTGGAGGGCTGACTCAGCTGCTGTGTGTTGTGGGATGTGAAGCTGTTTGTACTCCAAAAAGGAGTCTTTGGCTGTGTTTTCAGGCATGTTGTTTATAAAAGTGTAACATATAATCTTGAAAGCATCCTTAGGATGACTCGTTAAGATCCACTGTAAAAATACTCTAGGGTGCTTTCCCATTGCTATTTATGAAAAAAAGATGAAATTAATAATATTCAAAAATGATCTTGAGGAAAAACAATGAAGAACCTCCAAGTAGAGACTTGCCGTTCCATCACTGCCTATCTACTTTATGTGAGAGAGTTCTGGTCAATGGCTTCCTGTGTGCACGTTTGGGAATTCTCCTTTTTCTTTAAAATATGTTCTCTACTTCAAATCCTGATGTTCATTTTCAGCATATGGGGACCATTAGCAATATTGAAGCTGGACATAAGGCTTAACGCGTTAAATCACTTTAGAATGTCGCATCTGTTTTTTTACCCTGATGTTAACACCTGGATTTGTTTAGCACTAGCGCAGAAGTTTAGGACATATATAGCTGTTAATTCTAAAAACATCTGGGATGTTTTGTGTGTGTGTGTATGCATGTATATGTGTCTGTGTGAACTGCTGGATCTCTGGCATTTTTGAGTTTGATGAAAAAACTCTTACTGAATTGTGTTCAAGTACCAATCTACACAAATAAGCGGTTTATGGCAGGAGGCAGAAGAATTGTTTAAAGTGGATTAGAAATTATGATTTTGCCTTTACAGCTTTTGTCTTTCTTCAGACTTCCATTCTTGAGGACTTGATAGCTGACTCTGATTCCCTTTCCCCCTCATCCCTCCCAAACTCATCCATTTGTTGTACACTGAATAAGATATCCCACTCTCCTGGGATGCGTGAAATGGGCAGACATTAAAAATTGAAGAAAGCAAGTTCCCTGACTGAGTCTGCAAACCTTATCTGAGGCTGCTTGAAAGTAAAAATGCCAATTGTGTTGGATCTTTGAAAAATGACTTTCCCTGGTGACCCGCTGCCTTTTAGCAGGAGCAGAGTTTAGGGCTGTGTTTGAGTGATGAGTGCAGTTGGAGAGTTTCTCTTGTTATGCCCATTAGCAAGATTGGACTAATCTGTGGGACGTAACCTGAAGGTAAACTGTGAATGAAGGAGAAGACAAGGCTAATAAGGCGTTTTGTAGTTTCCTTTATCCCAGAGTCTTTCCTGGAGCCAGCAATTAATATTATTTTCTATCTGTGGAGAGTACGGGTGGCTGTCGGTGTGGGAGGCTTTATGAAGGACATGTCAGCGTGACCTGCCAGGCCGTGAAGAGGGACTGCTTTCAAATTTGCCATTGAATTTGGCAACTAAGCATCAATACTGCAGCAGAGTGAACAGCTTGTTAGTAATTAAAGAAAACCAGGGCCTTGCCCCAGTGGGACACAGGGCAGCAGGGGCAGCCCCAGCCCTGGAGCCCTGGGCTGGGGCAAGATAGGGGGGAGAGCGTCAAAGAGGGGCCAGGGCTGCCGAGGCTTATCAGTGCCCTCAGGGTGCTGACGTGGATGCAGATGGGCACAGCCCCTGCCTGGTTATGTGCCCACGGGGCTGCTTCTGTCTGACCCACCGTAATGGCATCCAGGGCGGTGGTGTCCTCCCTGTTACTGAGACCTTGTCCACTGTTGAGGGCAAAATGACACAAAGCTGCCTGGCTCTGGTACCTCAGGTGCTCGTATTCCTGCGTCCTCCTGTGCAGTCAAGCCTCAGGTTGGCCGTGTGGTTTTTATTATGTTTTATAATGTGAAACAGGCCAATTGCTGAACATTAATGAGCAGCCTGTATGAGATTTGCTTCTTCGCTGTAGGACATCTAGCTTCCCTTTTATATTAGACTTTTCTAATATCCCAAAGCATTAGCCAGACTTTCTGTTTTTGTACTTCCAAACATTTAGTAAAAAATGACTATACAGAAAGAACTTTTAATTTTATTTCAAGTCTTGAGTCATAGGACATTAAACATTTGACCTGACTGGACCACTGAGTAAGCTGGAACTGGCAGCTTCTCTATTTTTCACGTTGACAGACAAGTAAGACAAGTATTAGAATCTGTTGCCTTTATGTGCATGAGGAACTAGGATTTTTTCAGAATTTTTTGCTGAATTCAGTACCCAGACGTGGAGTGATCGCTCCTGTATTTTCAAGGCTTCCAGTTGATTTTTTTTTTTTTTTTTTGTAAATTTTTAATATGAACACACCGAACAGGAAGGGATCAGCTTGTTACTAAGATTGTAAATAAAATTTGACTGCATTAACGCCTTCAGAACGTGTGATGATTTCTTTATGATTTGGAGAGCAGCAGTTTACTTTTGGTGGGTAATAGTCCAATATGAGTATGTGCTGCAAGAAAATGCTCAGCTTAGAGAGAGCTGGTCTCTTAACAAGTGTAGCAGGGTAGTGTGGAGTTGTTTTATACATGTTTACTGATGGCTGTAGTTCTGGGTTGGTTTTTTTTTAAAAAGTGGTTGTATGGCTGCAAATATTGGAAATGGTCACATTTGCAAAAAATATAATAAAAGCTACTATTTCCTGGGAATGTCCTGTGCACCATCGAGGCTCTTTGTAGCAGAATGCTCTGCCTCGGGGGAGGGCAGTCATGCTGGAATATTACTGCCACTTATTTTCTTAGTATTTCCCCAAAGAAAACCACTTTTGCGGTTCAAGGTTTCAACTCGAAATCCTGACATCTGATAGCCCTTCTCAGCATTTGGGAGTCTGTAGTCTAACATACTATGTTTGTTTCAGAGGAAGGACTATTTCTAGCCTAGCACCTGCTTTGTTCTTGCTGAATGCCTAGTTTTCTGATAGTGGTTCTGAGTGATACTACAAACTGAAATCACAGGCAGAGGAATTGGATTTCAGGAAAGGACTACACCGAAGGACAAGATAAATAATGTGAAAACAAAGTTCTTGTTTTCTTCCAATGTTCTTTTGTGACTGGACTAAAATGAGAAAAATGTGTGTGGGCTTAGGAAAACAAATACAAGCAACCTGATCCACTGCATAAGCAGAAATCAAAATGAAAATTTTGAAGTATTCTAGAAAGCATCATCAGATCTTTAAAGGATTTAAGCTGACCTCTCCATAACCTCCATATGCTCAGAGACAAAAGGACATGCCGAGAGGAAGCATGTCTGAAAGCATTACAGCAATGTGCTGCGGACAATGGAAATGCTGAGCTGCTTGGTATTTGGAATATTTGCATGGAGATTCTGTGGCATAATATATCAACGTTTGAGCATTTTCCTTACAGAAGAAGACAACATTCCTTAAACTAATACCTTAAAAAAAGAGATTTGCATACAGGTTCCAAAGGACTTGTTTTATTGGGGGTGAGAATGTGAGGGGAGTCTTGGTGTATGAACTAAGATTACTGCATTTCAAACACAGGCCTGAGTTTCACACCAATTTGTTTCTTCTTCATCTAAACTGAAAAATTGTTAATTATTGGAAGATATTTATTGGAAAGGCAGAAAGAGGAAATGAATAAAGAATTAGATATAAATAATCTGTCTTGTTTAATATTTTTAATAGAGGAGTCTTGAGCTGGCTGGATTCTTAATTACCCTTGTAAAATAAATGCTAAATGAGCTAAGCTCAGTAGTGACAACAGTGCATCTTTAAAGAATTGCTTTAAATACAACTTTGGTTACAAAGACAAGTAACTAATTAAATTCTAGTCATCTTTTTGTGCTAAGCAGGTCTCACACCTTCTCCCACAGCATAAATTTTACATGCAAATGATTTGATTTGGACAAACATTATAGCGGACAGATTTTTACAATACTGAATTAGACATGGAGACTGCTAATGGCTGGCACCAATCCTTGCCAGAGTGGTTGGAAACTTAAATGCTGAAAGCCTCAACACTTTTTTTTTTTTTCCGAATCAAGCTGACACAGACTTGATGAGCTTATACATCCTAAAAATTCATGAGCTTATACATCCTAAAAATGTTTTTTCCTCACTTGCAAATGTAAGAAATTTGAAGAGAAAGTGTATTGTCTTCTGTAAATTATTCTGCTGTCTGCCTCCAGCAAGGTGTTAGCAGAAAAAGTTGTCAGTCAAAATATGCCTGAGACAGTTGTGGGAGTGCCCCAAACAGCACCAGCGATTTGCATGCTCCTACAAACTTCTGTATTTATTGTTCATCCATGTCAGTGCGATTCATTCCAACATCTAAATTAAAATTTTAATATAAAAGGCCAGTTGGGGTTTTAGTTCTGAATTACTGGAGGATCCATTCTTTCAACAATAACATTTGTCAGTTTTTCATATTTCTTTTACATTTTAATTATAACTCATCAAATCTTAACCGATTACTCCTGGGTTAGGCTCAGAAGAATGTCACTGAAGGGTGTTTTAATTTAATGGAAGCAGCATAACATCTGTTTCTAATGTTTTAAAAGCCAATTTATATGGAAATTTTGCTTTATCGAGAAGTCAATAGATATGTAGCTTTCTAACACCTCCTGTAAAAATTCAAAACTGGAATTAAAGCAATGCCATTCTTTCTTGTGGTAGCAGTATGATTGCATTTTCACAGCCTTTCATTTGTAACCTTTTTCTTCTGCTGAAATGAACTTCTTATTTGTCTTTCCTAGTCGAGCTATCAAGACAAATCAGGACCTACTGCCTGAGACGCCATGGACCCATATCTTCTACAATGACTTCTGGGGGACACTGCTCACGCACAGTGGGAGTCACAAGTCATACAGACCTCTCTGCACGCTTTCCTTCCGCATTAACCATGCTGTTGGCGGGATGGACCCATGGGGCTACCACCTTGTAAACGTCCTCTTACATGCTGCAGTCACGGGCCTTTTCACAAACTTCTCCAGGATCCTGTTTGGGGATGGGTACTGGACCTTGATAGCAGGCCTGCTGTTCGCATCTCATCCGATCCACACGGAAGCCGTAGCAGGAATCGTAGGGAGGGCAGACATTGGAGCCTGCCTCTTCTTTCTGCTTTCCCTGATGTGTTACGTGAAACACTGCTCTACCAGAGGTTCCTCACTGAGTACTTGGGGCTGGATCTTGGGAGCAGGGCTGTGTGCAGGATGCAGCATGCTGTGGAAGGAGCAAGGAGTGACTGTTCTGGCCATTTCAGCAGTATATGATATCTTTGTATTTCATCGGCTGAAAATGCGTCAGATCATTCCTGCTTTATACAAGGTGAGTCTCCTTTTCTTTCTCATAAGCTATTTGTAAGGCACTGATCAGTTAAACAGGTGCTAAATGAGTTTCCAAGTACATAATAATTCTTAGTAGTTTAGTCAACTCCCCAAAATGAGCACAGATGTCTAATGCCGAAAGAGCATTCAAAGCAGTTTAGTATAGGGTTCTTACATTTTCTTTAAACGATGCGTTATTATCCATTGCTATTACTTGACGCTGGGGATGTATTTTTTCCAATTACTTTCCTTGCTTCCAGCGGCTTCCTGCTCGTTCTGTTTACCACTGAGCACTGGATATCTGGCTGCCTTTTGCAAAGAATTCATTCATGCTCTTATCCTCTCGTATCTTGCAAACTCAGCTTAGTCTGGTCAGGCATGTGCAAGTTCGACAACTGATATCATCTTCAGGCTCCCTGAGGCAAGGGTAGAGCTCTTATTGTTCTAGTTTAACAGTGATGCATAAGAGCTTAGGTAAGTATTTTTTACTTCCCCTAGTAGGACTTAAATGGATTATTGCCCTAATAAAATAACTATTTCTCACTTTTAAACTTCTTGCTCAAGAAAAAGTAGGATAAGCAAACAAATAAACAAACAAGCCCAGCCAAACCTCCTTAACTTTGCCCTCCCAAAACTGCATGTATTTCAGTGGGACTCAGAAACCCCAGCAGAAATCAAGACTCATTTACATCAGTTGCTGTACAAATAGTAAGCGGAGTATATGTAGTTTTATTTTCAGTGAAATGGCTTTCTTTCAGAAAAATACTGTCATAACAAAAGGAAAATGTTTCACAGGGGCATGTGTTGTCACATTTTTCAGTGAGACATAACCAAGAAAAGCAATAAAACAAAATAAGGGTTTGCAATTTATCTCAAACACTGTGATTTTTAAAATTTTGGTTTCTCACTGAAATTAATTCAAAAGAATTGTAGATTTTGATAAAGAAGTGATAGCTTCTGCTTGTACAGAATATTTATCTGTAGTATACAAGGAAAATAGTTGTCAAAAACCAAGTAGTTTGATAGTTCCCTCTTAAACTGCTGTGACATGTTGACTTGGTTATCATGCTCTTTTCTGACAAAACTCAAAAGGAAAGAATAATTTCTTCTGTTACTTTCTTTTTGTTTGTTTGTTTTTGCTTTTGTTATTTTTTTTAAACTCATATACATTGGAGTGTGTAAGGCTGTTGAATGTCAGTAGTCAAATACTGTGTGTTACATTCTGTACCTAATGCTGAGTGTAAACAAACAGTGAAGTAATTAAGTTTGGTGGTTTTTTTGTTTCTTAAAAAGTATACCTGTAACAGCAAGCTTTATTCTGAAAGGTAAGGAATGAGATTTTTTTAAAGTGCTTTGAGGAGTTTGTTTCGTAATTCAAGTGTTCACTTATTCTATAGAATTAAATGGTGGTAAAAACTTTCACAGGGCACTTAGAAAATTCCGAATATCTTGTGCATGACTCCACACCAAATCTTGCGTTCCTCACAGCCTCTTCACATTGCAGCCTGCAGTGACCAAGATACAGTCATGGACCTGGGAAATTTTTTGTTGCGGTGTGCTCATTGCTCAAAACTTAAAACCTTTGCAGACATGCCCAATGAACTTTTCATGGGGAAAAGCTTCTTTTTCACCTTTTTTGTTCTTTGGGGCCAGGGTAAAATTGGTCCAGAAAAGACCTCGGTGACACAGGTGAAATCCAAGTTTCCACATCCTAACTCTTTGAACACAAGGCCTCTCTTCCCAGGTGTGGAGCTTTACAGTTGGACAACTGGCTTGTGTGGTTTCTTTCCCCTGAATCAGACTTGGACAGCAAGCTAGTGTCAATTCCTCAATGTTTTTACATCTGTAAACGACAGAAATAATAATTATGTGCTTTGTAAATGGCACACTTTTATGGAGATTGGATTATAGCTGGAGAGAATTTTGTGGAGAAGGGTCCACAGCGAACAAAACTATGAAAATTTTTCTTAATTTGCCAGAAACACATTTCCAAATTCAGTAAATTACTAGACTGCATTTGCCTTGTATTGCATCTAGGCTCGGTGCTGCAGACCAAGTTTCTTCTCTGCAATGCTAGGGAAGTTCTGTTCAGTTATTTACATTGATGAAGAGCTCAGCTGGGTGCTTCAGTTATAAAATATCTTCAGTAATATCTTTTTCACTTCAGTTTCACAAAAAATCAGTGACAAATTACATACATTTTTATAAGAACATATTATTCCGCTGGGTTTGGGATGCCAGGAATATCTTCATTGACCAAGCTTGTTAGGGAGAAATGTTTTCTCTTTGAGTACCTGTCTGTATACTCTTTTGTACTCCAACTTTACATAGCCTCTGCCTTTAGCATCACAGTTCCCTGTTCCAAAGCACTCCATGGGAAGGAAAGGAATGAAATACAAGCCTTTTGTAAAGATAATAACTGTCAATTCAAAATAAATAAAGACAGGTGTCTCAAAGAGAAGCAAAGGTAACACCTTAAGAACAAATTAAGAACTTCATACCGTATGATAAAAACATTTTAGGGCTATAAAAACATTACAGTTTACCTAGAAAAATGCACTGAAAATAATTATTCTAGTACATTGCCTTCTTTTCAAAAGATAGTATTTTCTGAAGCACTTCCTTATGGTGTTTATATTTTCTTTGGTCTTTAAGTTTTACCCTTTCCTAAAATTGACTGTTTAGAGAATGTTTAGATTAGTGACTGTCTCTGACCTGCTCCACCCAAAGACTGGAATTGTTTTCAAAGGATGCTATTTAGTCGATATTGATGATTAATTTGAAAAAAATGGCCAATGCACTTGGAGTTGAGAAATTTGGGGTTTGATTGTGCCATGTCTGACCAATGTTTGACAATTCCTGACCATGATGGGGAAGTTAGATGCTCTCCTGTTGCCTTAAAATTACATTTTAGATTTATTTTCAAATGATTTCAAGATGATTATGCTGCAAGACTGGCATTTGAAGTGATAACATGGCTCTTCTGAAATCATTAGTTGGAAGCAAACTAAGTTTTCTTACTAAAAGCTTTGGTTTTAATTTGATTCTGTTTACGTATACAATGGTAAAGACAAATGTTTTTTTTTTTAACTTCACTTTTTTTTTTAAAGTTTTGTATGTAAAAGTCCCCCAAAGTATGTAGCAAACAGACTAATTTTTGCATCATGCCGAATTAAAGCACAAACTCAAACAAAAATGGAGAAAGTGTTCATCTCCGCGCATGTTTGGGATCATTTGGGTGTTGCCTTTTTCTTGTTGATGCTTTGGCCTTAAATAAAAATTACCCCTAGTAAGAACAGACAAATTCTCTCTTCCCAGAGCAAACTGTAAAATCTCCTTAAGCAAATGAAATCAGGCTTTGTGATTGGTTTTGTTGTTTTGTTTTGTTTTTTAATGTTATTACTTACATATTTTCTTGCTTGAAAAGACATTCCTGCATTGCAAATTGGGTGAGGCCAAAGTAGCCTTCTACAGATGAGTCATCCTGTGTTATTCAACTGGATGGTCCATTTGAAAGCTGGAGTAGGGTTTAAACTGAAACAAAAAACATCCCCTCAACAAAATCCCATCTCATTAGAGATGTCTGTATTAGAATGTCTGAGGAATTAGAAAGAAGTATGTCCATTTACGTGTTCTGGAATTTGTGCTTTCCCAGGGTGGGAGGACAACTGGGAGGATAAAGGGGCTGGGGGAGAAGACATCAAAATGGGCAGTCCAGGAAAAAAAAAATGTTTCTGTTGTCGTGCATTGGAGGGGGCAGAAGTGTAGAATGGAATCAAGGAAGAAAGGAAAATAATTTTGACGGTTAGCTTAAATCTGAACTTAAATAAGTAAGCAATGACAATATTGAACTGAACGCAGAATAAACAGCCTGCCACTCCAGCTTTGTAACGGAGTGGTAGAAAGGAGCCTACCACTTTCAGTCTACCTAACCTTAAGCTAAACCCCGTGCAGCTGAGGTGACACAACTGTTTCCTAGGCTGTGCTGCAAACTGGAGAAGAGAGAAAATGCAGGTAAAAAATAACCCTCAAAAAAATTTCCCCAGGTATCCCAGATATATCTTTAGGAATTATTTTAAACCTGAGTCAATTAAGTTATATTGAGTCCTCATCATTACCCTACATGCAGCTATACTGGCAAATACTGAGAGAAAAGCTGAGGTGTGGGTAGAAATAAGGAGCAGAGAGTGAGAGATTTGTGGGAGTGGGTGGTTAAAGGATCTGGGCTGTCTTGCTGCCAGAGTACAGCTTTTGGCTTTTATAAGCCATTTCAGAATATACCACTGGGGAAACTGAGACACAGTTAATTACATTTAAAGCATAGTAAACCCCCTGACTTTCTTTGGGATGGTCAGTGAAGGATGAACCAGTAAAAAACAGCTTTAAAAATGCTCCAGCAGATGGTGGGAGATGGCATTGAGGTGACAAGCCTAGTTTTTTTCATTTTGTTCTTTTTTTGGGGCTGATTGTCCAATAAATGCAAAATGGTGGCTACTATGCGAGAGCAGTAGCTGTTCACTGGGCTCACACCTATTATCATGTGAGTCCTGATTTGTCACATCAAGTACATAACAGCATCCCAGCGTGATTTGAGTAGACTGGCAAGGCTTCTGAGCAAGGCAGCTGCGGAGCAGGACCACCAGCAGAGCAGATGGATATTGCCCCTTATTTAGAAACTATACTTAATGCCCTTTAAAAATGTATATTGTAGCTACTTATTAAACTATCCAGCTCTTTCCCCTGTCATCTGTGTATTGGTTGTTCAGTAGAACTTGGCTGCTGATTTTTTTCCTTTTGCCAAGTCTTGTATTCCCGTCTGTCTGTGATGTTCTCACTCTGGCTGGCAAAGTTGTCAGTCTGGACCCTGTTTCATTTGGTTAGCTCTATTTTATTCTGTCTGACTGGCTTTTGAAATTCATGCTGACAAGAGTGTATTCTCTGTCTTAAAGTCAGCAGATTTTGATGGAGGTGCATTTATTATGGCCATAAATGCGTTGTCTGAAATGAGAACAATTTAAAAAAAAAAAAAAAGCGATGCTCTGCAGGGGCCAAGCATTTGTTGTGGAAGAAAGTTAGGCTTTTGTTTGATTTTTCAGCGTTTCAGACCTCGAGTCATTTCCAGGTTGCATAGCACGTATGCAGATGGATTGAGTGGTCATTTATCATATGTATCAGATCATGGTACCTGTGAGCAGCTAGGCTTGCATACGTTAAACCCCCAAAAGTGTTGCAGGGGGAGAAGGGAACCTGGTACTGTAGAGAGCTGTGATCAAGTTCATAATTATAGAAAATATGCAAATTCAGAGGCCTAATTATTTTGTGCTTGCAGTCTCCAGTTTGAGAGCAGAACCATTAATCAACATTGCACTACACAGGCTTCTGTCCAATTAGTAGTACAAAGCTAATATAAACCCTACTGTGCTGCCATTTTTCTTCTTTTTTTTTTTCTTTCTTTCTTTTTATTTTTTTTTAATGGGAATGGAACTGGACAACGTTAGCAGTTAAAAAGATGGAGCAAATGCATTTAAAGCTCATTTTTAATATAATGGTTATGATAAAATATTTATTGCTCCGTGGTTTATGTGTACAAACTGCCTTACAGAAATAACTAAACCAGATGCATATTCCACTAATGTTTCACTGCTACAGCATGGTAACATTTTACCAGATCAACATATTGTTAGTACAGGGGGGTAGTTATACTAAAATAAGGAAAGCTCTCTTTTCCCATCACTTATTTGATTAAAATCCCACCCCCTTGGGAGGCCTGTCTCACATGTGGAATTAGTTATTGGTATCTATAACTTAATGTGAACCACAAATTGGATTGCAGAATGTATTATCGAACTTTCTGTGCTATTAAAACGGCATTGGTTTTGCAAAAAGCAATTTTCTTGGAGGCCTATATTTTATTTAAGGTAATGATGTAAACCTGAGGTCTCCATGGATGACATGGTCAACCACCAAACCAAGTTTTATAAAACACTACTTTCTTTTATGGTCTTGGAACAGCCTTAGTTGTGGGTGCTATGTATGATTCCTGCTCAAAGCAGAACTTGCTGGTTATTAGACAAAGCTACTGATTTTTTGAGACCACACTAAATTTAAAATAAGCCACTTTATACATTATTTACTCTTTGAAGTCACTACTTTTGGAGCTACCAGGCTTTGGGAAGTAGTTGAAAAACAAAACGCTCTTCTTCATTTAAATTTGCAGTTTTATCCTTTTTTTTCTGAAGAGCTCTAAAGCCTTAGCAGTGTGGTTGTTGGTCTTGATGGTTTTTCACTTCTCCACCCAAAAGTTATGCCATTTTCCAGCAGTGTTTTCTCACTACTTAAAATCTAGCTTGATGGTTTATTTTCTGCTTATTTTCTGCAGTCTAAGGAATTTTATTATGCTTGAACTTACCCACAGGCCTGGGTATTTTGGCAGATCTGATGGGTAAGCTATTATTTTGTAAGTTATTTCTCTCAAACACTTGCGTGGGTATGGTCCAGCCTTAGTCCTGTGGCTTTGAAATGCAATGTTTAGACTGTTGGGGCAGCAGCCGTTCCCTTGCAGGACAGACTTCATCCTTGGGTAAGATATTTAGTAAACAAACTTTTCCTTGAGACTACTTTAGTCCCAGTCAAAAATAATAAACAACTTACAGCTTCAAAACATGACCTGACCTCTCGCAGGTTCGTTATCTCTAACAAAAGCTGCATGTTCAAGTGCACTAAGATGTTAGACGCTGCGTTTGTATGCTGTAACCTTTGTATTTCGAGAGCCGAGGAAAAGATTGGGAGCTGCATTGCCAGCTGGGGCCCTGTTTGTTCCCTGGCTGTGATCTGTCATTCTGCGGTGGTCAGCTGGGGGTTAATTTTTCTGGCAGCTTTAAGCCTGTACAAAATTGTGGAAATGCTGAGACGAATGTGCCTGTACATACATTGTTCATATTTGCGGATGAGCCAGCCTGGTGTTTTTCTCTTCACTCTGCTGGATGGCAGCAGCATGAGGCCTGGATGGTCTTGACCGTCGCTCCCCCTCCCCCTGGCAGATATTTCCTAGACAAAAGAAGCTTTTTGCAATTTACTTCTTTCTTGACAATTTCAAGGAGCTAATACTGCTGTTTCCTGTAGTTCCCACAGCTCCTCGCTGCTTTTCTTTTTGATCTTGAAATAAGAAAAGCACGAATGGCCTCCTCTATCTCTCTCCTCAGAGATGCTTGATCTCCTGCAGGTCCCTGTGATGTCAGTGGAGTGGTACCGAATTGGACATCAATATGTATAAATAGCTGTTGTTTCCTGAAAATATTTTCAAGGGGTGTTTTAAACCACAGGAACACTTCACGCATGACAGAAATACAACACCCTAAGGCAAATTTAGGACATGTATTTTTTTCTAAAATTGAGGCATCATAAGATAACTTGCTGAAGTCACTGGCTTGAAATAGATTATATTTTAATATTAAATCTGTCACGTCTTTATTGGAATTGCTACTAAAATCTGCATTACTTTTGTCTACCACTTGAAGTCTTCAATAATATTTTGGAGACAATATTTGAGAAATACTCTCTGGAAAGAGGGAAAACACAAAGGCTTCTTTAATAAACAAGTAAGTAAGTGAAAAAAAAAATAATAGAATCCCTTTTCATATTTGCAGAGACTGTGAAGAACCCTCATTTTAACAGAGAGGTTATTTTGCAAGACTGGGTTCAGTCTTGCCTGAGATTTATACTGCATGGTAGCATGCAAAGTATGCTGTGTTCTTCCATTCTTCCCCCTTGTTTAAGAGATCTCTTTTGAGACACAGGGTAGAAAAAAACTTCCAGGGGATTTGCACAGTTGATGTTAGTACTTATTTTTCATTCTGAGGTTACATGCCAATTACTAATATCAAGAACAGTGTGATTTTTTCATGGTGCTGTTTAATTACAAGGTATTGGTGGGCTCGCTGCTTTGCAGTTTACAAAACCTGTGCAAATGGTATCGATCTGACAATGTTACTCTCGTAGCTCTTAATGTTTTCAAAATATTTACTGAATCAAGTGAAAGCATCAAACTTACCATAGTGTGTAACAGCTGCATTTCAGACTGTTAGGAATATTTGCAGATGTTGTGTTTTCTTCATTCTAGTGATTACTTTAGCTCCCTGACTGAAGAAACCTTGTGTTTCTCTAACAGCTGGCAATTTTGCTGTTTAAAATATCAGTATTCAAGAACAGTTAAATTTCATGCTTTTTAGTAGGGATGGTCAATGTATTTAAGTATTTATATTATAAGGCGACTTGGATACCTGCAAATTTTGAGGGATAAGAAATATACACTGCTTTGGCTCGTTTTCAGTTTTCTGTTTGTTCACAAGCTGGAAAGCTACATCCAGTTTCCCTCTAGTTCTGCTTCTCCCATGAGTCAGTTGTCTGGGTACTGGCCACAAAATGGGAAAAACAACATACAGTGCTAAAGCAAACTGGTGTCTCAATGAGTGAAACGTCTTCTGGTGTAATTCCTTTCATGTAGATTTGCTTCAGGAGTTATGCTGTTCTGCTTAAACCTATTTTGGTGTCTTGGTTAAAATGCATGCACTCATGATTGTACTCATCAAGTATGTATCCCTGGTGTTTGTTAAATGCCAGACAGAAAGTTTATACCTGCGCCTTGCATACAAATGTTCAGTCGTGAGTACTTTACATTAGCCTCCTAATGTCATGTTTAGGCATCTAAATGTCCTGATTTGATGAAGTGCTGAGTGCGCCTAGTTCCTGGTGAGCATTACTGAATGAACCCATGGCACGTGGTCGACCACAGCGAAGCAGAAAGCTAGACTGCCTGCTCCCGGCAGTCAGGGCGGGTGCTAGTAGCATCAGACGAGAAAAACCTCTGAGTGTGTCCCCAGTCAGAATCAAATAGATTAGGGAGCAGGTGCAGCTTCAGTTCTGACTTGCAGCAGTGCATTACAGCACCTTCAAGAAAGATAACAGGGCTGAGAGGATGTGAAGATCAGGCTCCTGAATTTTTTGAGCATCTTAACTGTAGTCGCCTAAGTTTCAGAACAGTAGTGCTCGGAAAGCATTGCCTGAGTCTATTCGACAGAACCATATTCTCAAAGACACTTGTCTTCCCAGAGTCCTTCCAAAGAGAGAGCCATTCCTGGTACACGAGCACGAGCTCTGATTCCAGACCTGGGAGAACATGATTTGAAGGAGCCGAAACATACGCAAACCGTGAGCCACAAGGGAGACTTTTCTCTTGGTATTAGGTTTAATTCTGAATTTCTTGGCTTATGCTCATTTTTATTTAAGTTGTAATGATTTAATGACTGTGCACACTTTTTCCAAGATGAGTGATTTTAAACGTTAGCCTATGTAGACAGCTAAAATGTTAAAAAGAGGGAAAGTAGAAGTGTATGAGATTTGCAGTGGAAATAGCCAGTGGTGATAGAAGGCAGCAAACATTTTCTGGCATATTTACTGGAGGAACTGAACGATATTTTGTACATATGCCTGCATTTCTTTTTCCAGCTGCAACGTAGATTAGGTATGGGGAGGGAAGGAACGCAGGCTTGCAATCCTCTAGTTGACTTTATGGGTCAGTTGTTTAGAGGTAAATTTCTAGCCTCACTAACTTTGAATGTCTCTTAGAAAAGAGAATAATCCCTTGATGCTGCAGATAGTCCACAGTGGGAGAAGGGGGGAAACAAAATATTTTTTGTTCCTAAGTTTCTAGGAAACTAATTGAAAATGCACATGAGGAAATGATGTTAAAATTATCCAGAAGCTTTTGGGGGAAGGGAGGGACAATTTGTGTACTTTATGCTCTTAAATGCCAGGTAGAACATATGTACCTTTTTATGATCAGAATGGTAAGACTTTCAGACACATACACAGATGAATTCTAATGCTGTAGGTTTGATTGGTTTGTGCAAAAGTCAGAGCTTCTGTGGCATTTAATCACCAAAGTCTTGTTTTTCTCCTTGACAATAAAATATGGAAATAAATTCCCATAGCAACAAAGTCTTTAAAGTGAGTGTAGGGGCATATTGAGTTAATAAAGGCAATGAGGGAGCAAGGGAAAAGAGAGGGTAGAATTGTATTGAGTCTCTGTAAATTCTTTCTCTCCCAGAAAACAAGACTTTGGGGGGTTATGGATAAATTTTTTGCATGTTTTAGTCTGCATGTTTTAAAAGTATCCTGGGCAGTTTGTACTGCTGTAGAACACAATGAAACTTGCATCAACATCAGTGTTTATTTAGTAGGGATTGTGAGATTACAGTTTATTTTTTAAATATATGTTTATTGTCGTTCGATCTCTTACTTGGAGACTTTTCTCCTTAAAAGACATTATTAGAAGTGGCAAAACACCGCAACAAAATAGCTCTCATGAGTTTCAAAATGGAAGCAAAGCTTCTTTTTAACTTTAGTTCTTGTTTCTTTGGACTACTTCATCTATAGTATTTCTGGCTGCTTGTGATTTGAAATCTATGGAAAACTAGCATTAGCAGTTTTGTAGAGCGATTTTTTTGTTGTTCTTGCTTTTGTTTTTTGTTTAAACCATTAGGTATTTTTATCACTTTTGACCTGAGCTGTTAACCGATAAATTGACTTTCAATGGGTAATTCCAGTTGATAATATTGATTAAAAAATACCTGGTTCCATGATTATGCAATCATGTTTATTTACAAAGAAAAGTCTGAGTACAATTTCTTCTAGAAAAAAGTTATGTATCTTTATCCTGGTTCTAAATCTCTTTTAGCAAACATTTCAGAACTCCCTCTTGTATCTTACCCAGGGGGGAATTTACCTGCATAATGTATATTTTTTTACCTTTCTTTCTTAGCACGTTCTGTGATCTCTTACTGACTCATATAATACATTGCTCTTACTTGGAACAGAAATCCAAAAGCCAAAAAGCCCCCGCAAGAAGGTAAACAGAACTACCCACCCCAACACAAACAAACAAAAAAGAATTCCAAATGGAAAAAAAAAATAATTCACAAAACAAGCCAAAACCCACCCCCTCTGCTGTCCATGCATCTTTGTTCTGGTAGTGATGTTTTTCCTTGGAAGAGGAAATCAATGGATTATTTCAATCAACTTCTGTAGAAGATGTTAGTGTTAAGAAACTCTTATCTTAATGGTAAAATGTTGGAGTATCCAAGCTAGCTAACTCGAGGGACCTTGGTATAGACTGCAAAATCGGATCTAAAGGCAAGGCAAGTAGATGGATTCCTTGGCTGCCTGACACCAGATTGGTGTTAGTGCACCAAATTTGAAGCTGGCCAGGCAGCTGACTATGACCTGAGTATTCATGAGCCTTCTTTTTATCAGGACACACTGTTGTCAAATTAACTTAGCACTGTCCATCATCTCAGGCCTTCCAATATCAGAAGGGAGTGTTAATAATCGAGAGGTAAACGTTAACTTTGGATAGTTTTTTGCTTTCTGTTTTGCAAATCTATGGAGTAAATCTTTTCAGGATGATCCTGAAGTTTGAAAAGAGGGTGGAAAAATTCTTTCATGATGAAAATTGTGCTTCTAACTTGCTGTTTAGGGTACAAGATGCGTAGTTTCTAAATGCAACTTTTAAAAAGATGCTTCTCTTAAATTCATCAATTTTTATTCAGAAAATTGTTTTTGCTCCATCGTAGACCATGATAGATGTGGTACTATATTAGCTCTGGGACCACGTAAATAATTGTTTCTACCTTGGCGCTGCTGGGCTCATGATATGGTGTGTTGTCAGCAATCTGTGCACAGTAGCAAAAAGGTTGATGTGTCCTTGTGCTCTCATGTTGGTCTCCAAGGCTCTGCAGTACCCAGATGGCTCCTCTGTGCTCTGATAATTTGATAGAAACCCCTGCCATCACCAGGTGAAATAATACAGATACGGGTGTCAGTGTAGCTTCTTCACTAATATTTGCCTTGTTCATATTTGTGATTGCAGATCTGCATCCAGTAAGGAAGTGATGTATTGTGTAATAGCTACATAGCATGGATCTCTCTTTCAGTCATAGCCTGGTTTCCTACTAGAAATAAATTCAGTCTCAAATGATAGCCTTATTCTGAAACAACAGTGTTTTAGTAGGTTTGTTAATGGAAATAATGCTTTTTGACATAGTCCTTAATGCTCAGTGTTTTTAGCTTCAGGTCTAAACCAACCCTAATTAAAGCTGCTTTTTTTTTTTTTTCCTTTTTCCTCTATAATCAAATGAAAGAATTTCAGTGCCTGCTTAAGTCCGGCTCTTTGGACTAGCTGCCTAAAGTATTGGGAAGAAAGGGAGACATGAGTAATGAAGGATTGGTTGAAAAGCTGAATGTACAATATGGAAGCAAAAATTTAGAATCTATACAGGCTAACGATTCCTATGTTAATCAGCAGAGCTGTTCTTATCGGCCAGAGGATGCAGCACCTGTCCTCTGTCCTTATAGGCAGTATCTGTATGTTTTCTTGTAAGTTTTGGCAGACTAATGAAAAGTGAAATTTTATAAAACCTTATTTGATATTTGCCCTTGCGTTCTGTGGCATTTGGTGGTTAGCAACCAACTTATTGCCTCACTGGGGTAATAAATTAATTTTTAATACAGTTACTTGTTTTACTTGTAGTGTAGCAGACAGCTTCAAACCCTCCAGGAGGGCTTTTTAAGTCTGTCTTTCTATCTGAGGGTCTGTTTTGCTATTTCATGCACTGGGCTTGGTTACTGTATTTTGATTAAATAATACACTAGTATGATAGACAAAGCATTTTAAATATTCAGATTTGTTTTTATAAACAGTATTAAAAAAAAAAATATCCCAACAATCCACAAAGCAACATAAATGTGTCCAAAAGCTCACTGCAGACTTAACCTTTTTTAGCGTCCCAAAGCCATGCTGCTCAGCATCCACAGACTTCTTCAGAGCTTGTTAACAAGAAGAAGTGCAGCAAAACAGCTCAGAAATTTTCTCACTAAAAATTCTAGAACTGCTTTTTAAAATAATATGCATTTGCATCTTGTGTCTTGTTGAATCCCTCCAGGAAACTCAATTTTCTGTGCATTAAAGTAAATAAGTAAGCTGTGTTCCATTATTCTGTTCCTGTTGGTAATGTTCATGGCTGTGGAAATTCAAGTACATCAGGTTCTGTTTTTTTGGTAATCTGATATATTCTGCCATTAATTCTCTGCTACAGCCAATTGTGAATTACGTAGGCTGTTTGTAGAAATACAGACTCCTTGTGAAAGCATGTTATGTCCTTTTTCTTTGGGCTATCCTTTACAAGAGCAAAGCCCACATGTTTTTAACATGGGAATGTTGTCTTTTTCTGGGTGAAGAGTTTACTGAACCCTGAAGCAGAGCTTGTTACTCAAAAGTTGTTGTTCTTTTTTTTTGGTGCAACTCCAGTTGTATGTAGGAAACAGTGACATTCTTCCTGACTGTGAAGAATCTGAATCACATGACTCTGATTTGGGTACCTTTTCCCTATCGTGCAGCGAGAAAATCTTTCATTTGTTGGAAACTGCTGTGTCTTTGGATGGTAAAAAATTTCGCCAGTGGATAAATCCTAAATGGTTGCCCATAAGTACTTCAGTTAGGAAACGTTAATGGCTGCCACTGAAGTCTGGTTCATCAATTCCTACATTAAGCATACTGTTTGAACCCTAGTGGACACTAAGGACTTTCTGTCTGAATTTCACAGCAGCAGTGGACTTTAAAGGATTATTGTTCTACTAGAAGATTTCTCTGATACTGAAGTGTGGCATTATTGTATGTATGCCTTAATCCAGGAGTTTAGATCTGCTTCGTAAGGGTTATCTCCACCTCTGGGATGTTTTTCAAAGAACACACAAAAAAATTATTTGGATGAAGATCACATTGAAATGCTTGATATAAAGACAAAATTCCTATTGCTTAATCACAATTAATCTGCTTTAGCCTATTTGAACTGCCTGTTAGGGACATCCAGATTTGATATGTTGCAGAAGAGAATACAAGATTGTCATGAAGCTACTTAAATATGAAAGTTGTGGGTAAGTGACTGGAAATACCAGGATTGTGACGTAATTTTGTACCCAAGTAGTATTTTCTCATGAAGCTAACAAATGCTTTTAATAACAAACAACATTACCTTTATAAAAGGGAAATAAAAGAATACACGGGCAGAAGAAACTCAAGGGCAGTGAAAACCAGAATGATTTAATGGTTTGTACAGTGAAGTGAAAGAGACTGTTAGCAACAGAGGAAGGGAAGAACTTCATTAGAGACCATGAGGAAGGGCTGAAAAAAACAATTGCCACTTTCTCAACCCGCCCCCTCCCCAAAACTGTGCAAAACCAGGATGAAGACTTTGTCACTAAAATAATTTTCTAATAATAACAGCCCAGTTTGAGCACTTGGGAAACAAGGAAGAATGTACGTGAAGTTAATCGTATTTCTTTTTTTTTAGAAACATTGTAAAGTAAAGCAAGATTATGAAGAGGATGGAATGTAATAAGGAAAATGAGAAGTCATAATGCTGTTGAATTTTGAGTTCATAGTTTAAATTAGAGCTCAGTTGTTAAGGTTTTAGTTTCCCACTTAGTAGAAGTCATAGTATACAGAGAGGAAAGCGGGTGCGTTCATTTTTTGGTATGCATTCCTTTAGTAGGTAGATCATACACTTCTGAAAGGATGGTGGTTCATCTTGCCTAGAAATTCTGAATTTTTAAACGTAAAAATTCGATTTAAAAATACACAGTTCTTTCCAGTAGTTTCAAAGCTTCGTTGTCTGAATTTTGAATTCTGCACTTCTATAATATTTCTTATCTATCTCAGTTTTGTTTTACAGATAACACACATTGTTTTTGTTAAGACTGTTACCATGCGGATGAAAACCTGGGTAGCTGACAGACAAACCAGAGGGATAAATGACTTTTTCACAAATAACTATTATGTTAGAGGCTTATATTTGGGTCTGTATTATTCTATGTCTTTGTAAATATTGTATAAGAGTTGCTTAAAATGCACTAAGGAAATTTGTAGAGGATTTTGTAATTAAAGGGCTCAAGTATATCGCAAAGGAAAAGAGATAACACAAATGACAGCTCTCAAGCTAACAGAGGTTATCTTTTGAGGTCATTTGAAACGTTTCCAGATGACTAAGAAATACCTATTTTATGTATCTTGCCCTTCTTATTACAACAGAGGGTCTGAGAAGCACACTTTTGGATTTTGGCCAACTAAATCCAACCCCTGTGCCGCTGCACTTTGCCCATCTGCTGCAATTTTTATGTCTTTCTTTAATAGATGCTCTGTTGTGCTCAAGTATACATTTGGAACTGAAAGTGGGGACATAAACTTAATGACATGAACTTTCAAAATGTCTTTAAGAGATGAGAGTGAATTTTCTTGTAAGAAATGATAATCTAAAACTAATGATCACTTACGTTCACTAAGGTAAAATAAGTTATTACCATACCTGAAGTTGTGATACAGCTTTGCCTTTCTTATCTTCCATTTACCATTTAAAAGTATTGCTAACTCATACTATTAACTGTTATTTTAGAAGACTGCTATTGGGATTGAATTAAAGAGGGTTTAGAGTCCTGGAATTTATGAGGATAGATGTAAACATTTAGGAACTACTACCAAGAATGGATTAGAAATGTGGATATGAAAATTTGTGTGAAAAAATGCTAGTTAATGTGGTGGATTTGTTTGAAAAAAGAGCAGCTGTGTAAAGAAATTTGGGGTGGTGGTGGTACAAAATCCAAACCAGATGTTAAGAGAGGAATAATATGAAAATACTAATTCTGGAAGTGTGTCCTAGTATATCTCCCTGAAAATGAAAGGGATCAGTGATTTCAACCTGAAAGTCTGTGTGCTGTGGTAGGAGAGAAAACATCACTAGGGTAGAATCTACAGGCTATGCTATTCTGCTGTAATGGAACAATGAAGTTTTTCCTTGCTATATAACATTTGGAAGGCAAAACTTTTTCAGAATTTTCTCCACCTGAGATGATTATGGGTAAAAAATGTTAGAAACCAGACAAGAGCAGCAGAAAATTAGGGACAAGGTGCTTTGATATTTTTTTCTTGCTTTGAATTTTTTTTCAGTAGGGGAAGATGGAAAAGAAAATATTCAAATTCAACATAAAGATGACTGATGGTGGGCTGATAATTTATAAATAATATAATAATATACAGTGCTTGAATGGACCTTTTTGTGTCCTCTAGTGAAGAATGAGCTTCTCTTACACCACATTGTGGGAATATTCCTTCAAGTTAAAGATGGAAGCCTATTATATGGTATGAACTCAGCCAGATTGGAGAAGTTTGTAAACCAGAGGAAAAAAGTAGATAAATTACAAAAGTGGAATGTATTGTAAGTTCCAAGTGAATTGTCTGTTACCTTTAGATCTTGTCTTTACCTTCATGCTTTGTCAGAGGAAATGTATCCTATAAAAATATAAATCTGAGGAAGAGAGAGGAGAAAATACAAATTGGTTGTATATGCCCATTTACAAGACAGGTCAGTCCAGACTCTGCCATAACCACACAATACATCAGGCCAAAACTTCAACAAGACTTTGCTTCACCTAATTTCTGCAAAATAGCCCTTTGCTTTAGAAGAACAGTATCATACACAACAAATCTAGACACAATTATTTTATACGTGCCAAGACAGTATTGCCTTTGAAGGCTTTTTTTTTAACTAAAACCAAAAAAAAATCCTCTCATGTGAGCTCTGTAGTGTCCCAAGGACAAAACTGTTTATTGTTGTTTTAATGTGATCAATGATAACCTAAAGGTGAAAATTTCAAAGCCTTAACTAAATGCGAGAAAATGAAGTAACAATACCCAGTGAGATTGTGGTGTGCATGTCCCTCTCTACGGCTAGTAAAAATTTTTATTATGAAGAAGGATTTTAAAATGCTGCTGACCAATCTTATTTTTTATTGTCAACTATTTAGATAAATGTTAAACAGCAACTGGTTTAACAGCAACTCAGTCAGATGTCTGAGTGACAGCAGATTTTTTTAGTTCACGGGATAAACTGAAGAGCTTTTAGCATATTTTAACATTCTATTATGTATTTCTGGAAAATACCAGCCTCTCAGAAGGTTATACTGTCGTGTCTCTCCCTTGACAAGTAAATCATCATAAAAATATGTGTGTGGTGCACCAGGGGGTCCACACTTCCTCCACCCATCAAACCTTTTAGGAAAATATTCCTCCAAATTACTGAATTTTATGATACGTTTTTACTGAAAGTTGAAGTCCCCTGCCTTCTGTTTTGTGAACTACTGTATATATGATGCCACTTAAACCCAAACTTGTCAGTCTGACAGTAAGATCACTAATGAAAGTTGATCAGTCAGTATATTTATAATGAAGTCTTCAGACCCCAGGGTGCTGCTCAATTATTAAACAAGAGTAAAGCTTGTTGAGATCTGCATCACTGAGATGGCTTAGGAAAAAACCACTGGGAAAAGATAAGTCTTAAGCTGACAGTTTTAGCATTTAATCCATAACTGCACAGATTACTGCTAGCAGCTCATTCCAGACATGAACCAAGGAAGTACAGTCTTGTCGACCCAGTGCTGTAGGAGGTACCAAGGTATCTGGAACAACCATGGCATAAGGGGCTGCATGACCCAAGGGAACAGGCTGGTTCAATAGCATTGCCTCTTGTATGGAGAGGCAAGGAGACAACACATTTTTGAGCTTGCTTCACCTAAATCAGAAACAAAGACCTAATGGCAAATACTGGAAGTAGATAGTTTGTTATAAATCAGAGAAACAGAAAATTATTAAAACCCACGTCTGCAAGCTGCAGGTGATTCTAATTCCCTTCTCTTTAGTAATTCTTCTGTTTTGTACTCCAGAGGGAATTTAATTTCAGGACTCTTCCTGATAATACTAGAATGTCAGCATTTTTAGCCGTCACGACTTCTCCCCACCCCTTTAACAAAATAACGTTGTTGATACTTTTCCTGAGTATCCTTCTAAAGTGGCTTCAACAAGAAGATGCTACTTCCCAACTTATTTCTAGAATTTATAAGCCAGCTACAAAAAATTGTACAGGTCAAAATTTAACCAGAGCATAAAGCATGATTCTTTGGAAAGTGACAAAATATATATATAAATTATGGATAAGATTAGCAAGTTTTAGCTCACAAAATATTTTTAGAAAGTTAACAATCTTTGGATGGTGTTGTATCAGGAATTAGTAGTGGTGGTTTAGTTTATTTTGAAGGACACACAGCTTACATTACCATGCTTGGTATTTCTGTCCAACTTTCTACTCATTTCCTTTACTGTCCATCAGTCAAGCAGAAGCGAATTTGACAGAGGAACAATGTTCTTGAAGGTGGAGCTCTTACAAGCTTCATTAAAATTGGACTCAGAATACAGAAGAGACATCAAGTTGCCCCAAGAGAAAAATAACTCAGGAGCACCTTGTTAGACACCAAAAATCCATGTAGCAGCAATGCATTCTGAGTTCTGAAAAATTGCATCATAGCAGGCATGAAGAGTCTGGTCATGGGGTATGTAGTAGAAAGCAGGCTTCATTAATGCTAATTCTTGTGAGCTAATAGTGTGTATATGGCTTAAAATATATACATATATATTTTACTTTCTTTTTTACTCCTCCTGAAATATATGAGCTTTTAACTTTTATATAATATTGATATGTATTCCTACTCCCCAGGTGCTACCAGGCAGAAGTAGGAAGATACTCTGTAGGAACACTGAAATTCAGAACAAAAATTTTCTTTCCATCCTCATTACTTACTTTGGAGCTGTTGTTAGGTAGCACGGCATCGGTTGATATAAAAACCCTTCCTCGTACAAAATATTCAGAAAAAAAAGAGCAGGATTTGTCAGAAGGTGTGTTTTCAATCTGTGTTTTGTTTTTGTTTTGTTTTTCATTATTATTTTTTAAGACAATCCTGGAAAAGGATTGCTATCAAACTATTTCTCTCCATATCAGCCTGTTCCACTGTGACCCATGTCAAGTTATTTTCTCGTGTCATTTTGCTTTCCCTTCCTTTTGTGTTGGGAATTCCAAAGCAACACACTGTGTATAGCTTTTAGATGAGTCTGGATGGTATATGTGAAAAAAAGGTTCATTTTAAGATAGTATGAATAGAAATGCTCATCAGTTAACTAAAAAATTCTTCACTCTGGCCAAACTTTATATATTTACAATATCTATTCAAAATATTTTTTAGATTTTCTAGTATTTATGAATCCCTATCAAGGATTATCTCAGAAATGTATGTAAACAAGGAATAAAGTACTTTTCTCACACAACACCGTCTCAAAGTATAGATTTTATCTACAGAACTCTGACAATATGCTCTGACAGTATCCCCCCCTGTTAGTATTCTCTGCTAAAATAGTTCCCATGGGCTTCTGGTGTGGCAAGATGCGTTAGGAGTTTTAGGTATCTTGGGGACTGGCAGGCTTTACCACTGAGCCAGTATTACCAGTGGCGAGTTCATTATTCTGCTTAGACTCTTTCTCTGTGAATTAGGAATAATAATAGTATACTATTTCCATGGTTTCCATGTGCAACTATCCTTTAAAAATATTCATTTCTATAGGCTGGTTTGCTCTAACTTTATTGATGTGTTTCTGGAAATAGTGCGGTTAAACAGAAGATTTCAGGGTGAGAAATAGAAAGGAATGGCATTGTCAGTAAATGGTATTTATGGTGTAAATTCTTCTTCCTTGAAAGTCATGCTCTATTTGTGGTTTCAGGTTTCAAGTATGAATGGAGTCTTTTTATGAAGTTTCTAAGAGACCAGCAATTTTGAAGACAATCTCTTTTGTCTGTGTGATTCTTTTACTGAAAAACTTTCTAAATAAGTCTTAACCAGAAACAGATATATGGAATATTTAGTATTAACATCTGGAGATTAATTTGTGTCAGGAGAAGGCTTGGTGTTAGAGGAATTTCAGAATATGATCATTTTGTCTAGTCTAAAATGACAGCTTTTCCATTTGTAATTTTACATCCTGAGTTGAACTCCATCAGTAGAGATGCTTTTGTCATCGACCTCTTTATCAGAGTATGTTAAGCCTCCATTGCTTTAAGAGGAATGAATGCCAGTTAAATTAAGTGGTGGATCTTCCCTTCTTTTTATGGATGTTAACTTTATCAGACTCTAATCAGTTCTGCCAAGTTGCATGATTTAAAATGGCTGTGAAGATAGCTGTGTAAAGATTGGAAATACCTTAGTCTTTAGAGAAATGTTGTGATTTGCATATAGATCTTGTAGTTTACTGATGGGCTATATACGCTATTAAGTGGTAAGTTTCTTTATTTGAGCTATTTCTACTGCACTGGATGCTGCTCTGTCTTCATGTTTCTGTGAGCAGGTCTTGTGAACTCATCAAGATTTCACTGTTCGCTGAAGCTAAGTTAGTTTGGTGCAAAAGAGGTTTTCTCTTAAAAAAAAGGTGTTCATTTCCCACCTTTACAGGCTTCCTTACTGGCCTACAAATTTGTGGCCTCACAGGGGTCATGTTTGTCCATTATGCCAGATGTACAATTTATTAGGAACTTGCACTGAACACTTCACACTTACTTAACAAAAGATTTCTATAAAATAGCATGAGTATTGGCCACCTGGGAGAAAGCCAAAATGCAAGGAGGTGCCCAAAATGAAAGGTCAGATTCCATGGGTTTACCCAGGGCCTCCCCAGCTGCTTTCCTCCTACTGCTGTCCGTACAAGCACTACACCTGATAAAGCACCACCCAGCGTTTCCCAGCAGGGTCGTGAGTGCTGAAAGCCTGTCAGGAGATGATTGACAACTTGATGGAAGTGCCTCAGCTCTACCATGATGGCCAAACCAGGCAGCATTCACACTAACCATATTTATCTAGGAATTAACACGATTACTCTAATCCGTTGGACAAGTTGTCTAATCTCATAGGTTTGCATAGCAGAGAAGAAGGTGTCTAGAAGTGTCAGTGTTGTAAGCATAATTAACACACTCTGGTGATTTGCAATCATTGTGAAAAAATTATGTGGGGTCAGGAGATAGCTTTCTAAATAACTTCTGAAAATTATTTGCTAGTCTTTTTTAAATCTTTCTCACAATACTTTGTTTAGTGCATACAAAGTACTTGTTACATGATTTTAAAACAAAAATGTATATTATTGCTTTAAGTTATTCATGAAAGTATTTTGCCAATAGCAGGCTGCTATAAGAATTTTTTGGAAGGTAACCATTTTTTTCTTCAAGGTTTTGTAGCTGTATAATGGCTGCACAAAGTAGCATCCAAGACAGACAGGAGAAGGAAAGAAAAACTGAGCTAATTCCTAAAATAAGCTTTATGTTCCCAGAGATGTACATGTTACGCTTTCCTGGCTCATATTCCTATTTGAGCTTTGTTTCCAGGGTAAAGCACTATATAGTTGTCTATGAACGTTGCTCCGTGTGTGTGTGTCTTTCCCTAAGTCTAACTGTGGGCCCATTGCTGTCCCAGAGATCTTGGCCTGTAAGAACAGCTGACTGGTCATGGAGAAGAGAGATGCTGCTTTACAAAGTACAACTCTTGGAAACCTTCAGTAACTTTTAGTGTTTGCTTCTCAAACACACATTCACTATACCCAGTTTGCACTTCATGTTCTTCACTGTCCAGTTTCTTCTAGATGTGGTGGAGGAACATGGGGTGAGTTTGAGATCTAATGGATCTGTTTGGGTGAATGTTAGGGACTGCTCTGACTTTTCAGTTCACTCAGGTGTTAATATCTGCGTCTTTTGTGGGCATGTTGAACAGATGTGATTATCATTATGAAAACAGCAGTAAGGCATATTTGGTAATGCTTTTTATTTGTCAATCTGTTTACAGTTCAGGCATACGAACTGATGAAGGTTTAGAGGAAGTTTTTGACTTTGGATAACATAAAGATGATTAGCCAACCAAAAATATCTCTGGGTAGCTCCCTTCATTCTTAATTTGTTTATCCACCCCAAAAGCTAAGCTTGGATTTCTCAAAGCTGTTTTAACCTTCTTTAGACTCTGCTGGAAACTTTCAGGCTTATCCCTAAGCAGTTACTGTTAATGAAACAATGAAGGTAGTAATTCACAAAAGGAAATGAGTTTGTGTAAGCTGGTGGTTACTGTCAGTTGTGAACAATCATGATCCTCTTGAAGAATAGTTGATTTACTCAGACAAATAAATTTACCATTGTAATGGTTTAAAAAAACAAACACCAAAGCACCAACCCCCCCAAATCTATGAAAAATTATGCAGTCTCTGTGTGTTGTGGAGATTGTTTAAATCTAGTTGAAGATGTCTCTGCTCATTGCAGAGGTGTTTGGGCAAGATGGCCTTTAAAGGTCCCTTCCAACCCAAACTATTTTATCATTCCATACGTCTAGCAGAATGGGAGAGTACTTAAATAGTTATTTTAGCACACCCAGCTGAGTCCCTTGCAATTAATTATGTGAGTTTGTTCTTTCTGCCTTCAGTTTCTGAATTTTTTCTCCAGTCTGATCAAGGATAGACAATCAAAAATGTCACTGCTCTAAACACCTCATCTTTAGTCCTCTTACTGGCTCATTTTTCTTTAGACTAATTTTTCTTCAGGCTGTGTTGTTTCACTGTCATGGGTGCCTTAAAAAGCTCCTTCTGCCTTGTTTTACTTACTGCTGCCCTGTCCTCCTCTTCCTTCACTCCCTACCAATCTGTAACCAAAAGAGGTCCCCCAGCTGCCTGCCAAAGAGGGAGTTCTCAGGTGGGACAGCTGGTGGAAAGGATAGGGAGAGAAAAAGCATCTGTATCCCATGGTGGGCAAGGGAGGAAGAGCGGGATTGAGGGGGGAGGGCAGGGAGGAAAAGCAGAGTTTGCTGGAGCAAGCTTTTAGCTGCTGTTTCTGCTTGACCAGAGCAAACACAACAGGTCTCAGGAGTAGGTTTCCGTACCATGTCTTAATCCCACTCATATTTTGTTCAGTGACATTTCTTATTCTTCATAATACGCTTCCTGGAATATTTTGCAGTGCCCTTTGAGAAACCTCATTATTAAACTATTGGTAAAACGTTTCATTAGATATGTGGAGGGGAATTAGTTAAATGTTAACAAAAGAAGCACATAGGGACAAGGCGATTAAATAGTGAAAGATTATTGAACAGGAGAAGTAAGAATACCTTTATTGCAGAATTATCTGGTAGCTACATTTGGCCTTGGTACAGTGTTCCACCTTCTACTTTGTGCTTTTGCAACTTGATTTTTGTTTTGTTTTAATTATTTTATTTTATTTTATTCCCCACTTGACTAGCTGAGTGTTTCAATTGTCAATTGCTGGGGTTTGGCTTTTTTTTTTGCTAAGGGTATTTATTTTGCATGCTCTCACAATCTGCAATCCAAAATGCAGTTACTGTGTAGGGGAAAACAAGCATGGCTTTGGTTATGTATTTATTCTTTTCTGAGATTCAATGGCATGACTTAGCAGGTATATGCTGGCTGTTCAGATAGCTCTGAAGAGGTTTGAATAATACACTTTCAAGCCAGTAAGATTTAATCTGGGCCATTATGATTCAATTACGGTTCTTAGAGGATATAAAATCATATTGCTGTATGAAAAGAAATAATTTTTCCTCCCATCTATTTTGGGCTAGAGGGAGAATTGTTAGATTGTCAAATTATTTTAATCTGGGGAATTTTGATTAAAGTTCAGAAGGAGCTTGCACATTTGTAGTTTGTGTTAACGCAGTCCCAATGATGTGGTCAGGACTGCAAATGACTTACTATCTGGAAGCTTGATCTATGGAGAAGGGAAAAATTAAGTTTCAGAGGATTTAAAGCATAGTGATCCACTCTTCAAAATATGTTCTTCACTTGCCCTTAAAAATTTATTTCTTTTAGAAATCAATACTTTTTCCATTTATTAAGACAAGCTGAAATGGTCTTCCTTCTTTGCTTTTTCTTTTTTTGTGTGTTTGTCTCAATCCTTCCATTAATGTATGGCACAAAAGAATTGAACGGAATGGTTGCATAATGACACCTAATATGTTTATACTTGAAAGAACATTATTTAAAGTACTCAGTCATGTGGATCTCTCCAGATCAAGAACTCAGCCACAGCATAAAGGGTTTTGGGGTTACGTTTTTAACATTCCTCAAATAAATACACCAAAGCTCAAGTATTTCAAGACCAACCCAAGTTTTTTTATGCTTCAACACACTGATGGATCTGAAGCAAAAACAATGTGCCACTTCTCCATTTGTTTTTTATTGAAGAAGGGATATTTGCAGGAAAAAAAAGATCTCTGTGTAATGATGCAAGTTACCTTGAGCGTTAGCTAGATGGCACTGAAACACACTTGTGCTGCTGTATTAAAGTGATTTGTTTGGAGCAATCTCTGTTAAATTAAATTTCAGGAATAAAGTATCTCTTAGCTGTTGCTTTTCCTTTTCTAGCCATATATAAATATCTGTAAATTTTCATTTGTACATATGCTCCTGAATGTAAAAGCCTCTTCTTATTGATTAATTATATTGTCACAGAAAAACAACATGAGATAAACAATGCTGGAATTTTTGCAAGTCATATTACATTTCTGAATTTTTATTTTTTTCAGAATTTAAAAGTCCATACTTTAATGTACAAAGGATACCCTTTTCTTTCTCAGTGATCTGTAAAATAACCTTTTCCAGGCTACAGCTATAGAAGGACAGCATGCTTATCATTCACAACATTTTAAATAAAAATTCTGCAAGAATTCCGGTTGTGGGATAAAAGAGAAAAATTACTCCCTAAGTTAGCAGTTGTTCCAACAATACTAGCAGCATCAGCAGCATCAGAAAAAGTTAGATACTACCCTGCCTGGGGCTCACTGCTGTCTGGCTTTGTAAATTGTTAGGAAATATTCAACAGATAGGTGAATTGGCATAAAATATTCCGGTTGGATAGATTAAGGATAAAAGTGAATAAATTGTAGTGTTCAAAAAGAAAATCTCAAGCACTTTTTCCTCATCTATTTTCCTTTCCAGGAAAGAACTTTGTTCTTGGAAAATGTTTAGACACCCTGTTCTGTACTTGTCTATAGTGACTTAAAGAACCTTTAGTGTACATTTCTGCTATCTCCCTACCTACCTACTCGTCAGGCTGTGGCTGTTGCCACTCTTGCATTTTCAGAACTAATCCACTAATACACTGAACTGCTTTTAGACAAACAGACATTTACTTAAACATCTTTCTAGCTGTACTTTAATTATTTTTGTGTGTGTGAAGTTGAATACTGCACAGCCAAGTTGGTTATCAGGTTTCGGTCAGTTAGGCTGAGACCATGACACTGTCCTTAAAGGAGGTGATTAAAAAGCAATAATTGAATCTTGTGGGGAAGTGCCAGGTCATGAGCATCTGTATTTAATAACCTACAAGCTCCTGTTGCAGCCCTGGGCTGGAGGAAACTCTTTCAGGACTGTACCCTAGCTTAGATATGAGGTAAAGACAACCTAGCTTTCTGGGCTCTCTTTTTTATCTCTTCTCTACCCAGTGTGGTAGGTTCTGCTCTTGACCTTAAAGAAGTGCTAGATTTTTGCTGCTAGTTGCAAAATGCTGTATGTTGGTTGGTCTTTTCCATTTAGAAAACAAAAAGTAAATGCAAAGAGAAGTCCGTTTATTCAAAGAGGTTTCTTTCTGTCAGGGTCAATAGTATTTTTTAAAGCAAATGCTTTTATTTGCAAAGAATAATTTATTGACAGTACTTTCAAGAAGGCACCTTGTGCAGTTCTGACTGATATGTGAGTTTTTTCCGCGTTTTAAGCCTTATGTCTTAGGCTAGTGAGACTATCTCAGAGATCTGAGGGATGTCCTCTCTGCACTTTTTCCTTAAAGAGGAACACAAGACCAAGAACCTTAATTAAAAAGTTTTTCTTTTTTCCTTTTTTTTTTCTTTTCCTTTTTTTTTTTTAATGTAAATATTCTTAAATAAATAGAATCTCATAGAAGAGAGAGAACAGATATGCTGGGTGATGAATACTCAAATAGCTGTGTTTGAAAGAATGTTCTTGTCCTTGACTACTTCTGTCCCTGCAAGGGCAAGGCCTCTTAGTTCACCCTGTTTAGATGGATCTTTGTGGTCTCCTGCAGGTCTTTAGGAAAGTTTGCCTGTTGTCTCAGATACCTGCTTCCCTACTTTTCTCAAGCTTCCTGTTCTTGTCGTCATGGGTCATTGCTTCCCACAGCTTTCTCTGTTGTCCCCTGCGCTGCAGCAGTGTTTCCCAGTTTGGCACTCACTGAGAGATTGCTCCCTCCTTTTTCCCAGTGTCCTGTTTGAACGAACATGTAGCTGCCTGGTAAGCTAAGCAGTCAGCCCAATGTTCTTCTGACAAGCCACAGCCATTTAACAAAACATACTCATACTGTAAACTGTGAGCAACGAATTATACACTTGTAACATCTGTCCCAGTGAGAATCTCAGCTTTCACAGAAAAAAAAAAAAGCCTAAACCATTACATAGTCCTCATGGTTTTGGCCTGTGCTTAAGAATGTAAACCTTTTTAATCTTGGATTTCAGAAAGCAAATAACAAAAATTAAAATGAAGTGGGTTTTCTAACCTTCCAGTTATTTCTGTGATAAGATTCGAAGGCTAACTGGGTTTGACAGGAATGAGGTTAGCCCCAGCTGTTAACATTCTTGTCCGAGGGAGGTCTGTTGCAGCCAGTAGGTGGTGTTTTTCATAATTTAACTATTGGTTTAAACCCCCTCTCATTTATGTTTATAGTATGTGGAAAGTATGTAAACCTTTCACACAACAAGGCCACAATTGATTCCGAATGCTCACATTTGCCCAAGTCCAAAAGGTGGGTCTTCAGGTCCCATTCATCTGAATAGGGTCCCTAGACACCACCCTTAAGTCCTTAAGCAGGACCGGCAAGTTTAAGCTCGGAGCTCTCATAAAGCCCATCCAGGTCTGCATCCACCACCCACCTTCCCTTCTGTGCTGTCAGGATTTCCCAGTGTTTCGTCCCACTTGTGCTTTAGTGCACTAGGGCTGCCATATGCCCAATGAGCTCTAAACAATTGAGTACGTGTTCAAATAGATACTAAACTAATTCTTTTTTCTAGGAGATACCAGAGCTCACGTCTCCAAAACAAAGCACTCAAGTCATGCTTACTAATGCTTGTTGTTGTCAACTGGAACCTGATCATTGCATTGCATACAGGAATGATCAACTTTGAGAAAATAAAATGATGGTCATAGGAAGACAATGTCTGTACAGTCTGAGGTCTGTCATAACACAGATTGGAATGTGGAAATTCTAGTTTTCTCTTGAAACGGAGGGCATCTCCATGATTCTGGAAAGTCACAGACCAAAAGGAAGGGGGAGACATTATTTTCTAAAAAATGCTCCAACTACTTAATCCTTCCATTTGTGAATACGAAATGAAATCTGGCAATTTTTAGGGCCTAGCCTAGATGTAACTTTATCCGCTGTTGTTTTCTGTGGGATCCACCCTTAAAGGCAATTCACTTTCATACATTTAGGATGTTGATGCTTCCAAGCTGGTAGGTGATTAAAAATGGAATCTCTGGAGTTTTCAGCACTGTGATGATTTTATTATTTTCATAATTTTCATCATGTAATATTAGGAACATTAATCTTGGAAATCACCTCAGACAAACAACCCAGCAATACTGAAAACCTTTTTTTAAGGGAAGTACAAATACCACTACAGGATAGTCTTTACAGTTTAGTATTAGATATCACTATTTAGATATGTGAGTTGTGCAAAATCTAATTTTTAATAACTGGAGAAATGTCAAGGTCACTTCAGAAGGACTCTTGAAAAATTTAGTAGTTGTCATTTCTGTCCCTGCATGTATTTTAGTTAATGATTTTTCTGTTCTTGTGGAGATAAGAATGAATTTTAATGAAACTTGCAGGTATGTAGTTTAAAAATGTTAGCCTTTTCAGTCAAATTTTTCATCACTGAAATGAATATTGCTAGCCAGACAAATCCATAATATGTGAGTACTCCTAGTCTTTAAAGGTTATCCTCATTTTTTCTGTAAGCAAGGACAAGAAATGTATTTGCTGCATTGATTGGCAAAGTTGAGAAGTGCGTAAATGATTAACAACCTCTGACTTTTTTGGCAGCCTAGTTGCAGTCTTGAAAATCAATTGAGCATGGTCAATCCCTTTCCATGACATCTCAGGATGCATATTGCTAAAAAATGCCGTTGTGATTCCTCCCGAGCCAGAATTCTATGTGGAAAAGGAAGTTTAGAATTAATTACATGGAAATTAGTCATGTCCTCATTAAGCAATTGGAAGAAAAAAAAGCAGACTATAAACCCTTGACACACCAAAGGATTTATGTACCACAGTGTCAACCCCACCTACAAAGGGAGGTATATGTATATAGGTAATAGAACAAACAAATAAATAGTATGTGTGTATATATATATGTCCACTGTTGGGTAGGAGTTCGATGCTTTAGTACCAGCTGTAGTAATCCTGTTTAAGTTTTTTCACTTTTCCTACTAGCTCTCCTGTAGTCTCCTGGAATTAGTCTTTTAGTCACTGCCCAGGTTTATAGTTAGGTGGAGAGCAGCTGGCTGCAGAGCTGGCAGTAGGAGGATCTCATCATTTTAAGCGTTGTGGTTACTTCTGTTGTATCCACCCAGGATACACACCACCATTTCCAAAGGCACAATTGCATTTCAGTGTAGTATGTGGCAGAAGCAAACAGCAAAAGGAGTTAAGGGTGAAGAAAGATGAAAATAAGGTCACTGAAAGCTCTTACTTATGTTAAATACATGTGCAGTGGAAGCATGTTAGAAGAAAATTTCCAGATTGCATAGTAAAAGAGGTCACTGCTGTCTGTAGTGCCTTAATTATTTGTGTAATTGACACTTAGGAGGGAACAGAGCCTTCTTGTGCATCATAGAAAACATCATTAGAAATTCCTGCTACTTTTACAAGTGTAACAACTGAATTTAGAGACAGTAGGGAAGGGTTAGAGTAAAAGGAGACAGAAGGTGGCTAAGCAATCTGCTTAATGTAATTGAGCATATCTGTGTCAGAACTGGCGAGAGAAGAAGGATTTTGATCTGGTATCAGGTGCATTTCTTTGTAGCACTTGAAGCAAAACTTTGGAAGAATCTCCACTTTTTGGAGTGGAGATTTTTTGGGGATAGCTATTTCATCCATGAGGGAGAGATGGAGGAGGTTTAAGAGGGAGTCTTAAGGTGCTTTTGACAGGAGTATGATGAGCTGATGGTGGATCTGTGGGTGGGGCAGATGGTTTAAAGCACAGATGAAAACCCACTAGCAGTGAAGTCCATCTTCCTATTTGAAGATTACACAGGAGCTGAAGATATGCATACTTCCAAGGAATAATATCACACAACTTTCTGCACACCTAAGGAGTTTGAACCTTTACTAGCATGACATCTGGGTAACTTATGTACTGACATTCTAAACAAGCAACTTGTGTAGAATGGTCGTTCTTAAGACTGCCAGGTGGGAGGGAATTTTGTTTGTAATCCTTCTTTGTACATGATGGCTCTAGGACTTCTTGTTGTCATGTAAATTATGTATTTTATGTTTAGTGGAACTTTTTGTCAAGACTTACAAAAACCAAATGTAACTGCTTAGAGGTATAATAGTTGTAACTGCTCTCATGAAACTATTGCCATTACAAGTTTCAGTTTGCTGAAGAAGCAAGAATGCCTGTGTTTTACTCCAGTGCACATCAGGAATGCAGCTGTCCTAGTGATATTCTTGGAAGTCATGGTTTGATGGGCATCTTTGGTAGCAGTCACGGCTTAATGAAATCACACTGCTTCCTGCAGCTTTCCACCCCCATACACTGTTCCCTCCATTGGGCTGTCATTTCGTGCAAGGAACTGAAAACCATAAGAAAAGAAATAAACAGAAATTCCTGAAGTAGCAATGCTGTTAAAATTCTCATATTGTGAAAAAGCCGCAGTCTGAATTTACTGACTAGAAAATAAATGTATTTGAGTGTTAGTCCAGTTATACCTGCATTTTGATTTTCAGAAGTCTGGCATATTCTGCTCCATTGTCTTCTCCTTCCCACTGCCGTCCTTCAGTAGCAAACTCAATAAAGTAATCTGAAAATCATGTGATTAATTTCTAACATGCAAAGCTGTAATTATTATTTGTCAAATATTTATATTTGTCAAATTACTTATATTATTATATGTCAAATTATTAACGAAGATTATGGCATATGTGTTACTGAAATTTATTTAAAAAAAAAACAAAACAACAAAACAACCAAGACAGCCCACATTATTGGAGGCTGGATGTAACTATCATACGGACTGGATTAAGGGTAGGACTCATATTTGAGTGCAATGGAATTTGGGTCACCAGCAAGCTTAGTGGTCCCTGCACGGGAGAGTGCTGTCGAGGAGGCAGGTAACTGCCACAGGCTTCTGCTGAATTTGTCGAGGAAAGTTACCTTTCTGCTCTTTTGTTAGTGCTTTGCCAGCCACTGTATTGCCTCAGGATACAATTTTTTTCTCGTTAACATTATGCAGTGCCTGACCTTAGGCAACCTAGTTTAGTTCACTAAACCTTGCTAACTTTTTTTTTAATCTGGAATTATGTCTATTTGCTAATCTCTACAAATCTATGCTTCACATTTGAAAGCCCTTATTAAAAACAAGCCAAAAGCTCAAAATAGGAACAGCTTTGAGGATTTTTATTTTGAGAGTTTTACTGTAGCAGAAATGTTCAGTGATGTGGGTGTCTGCATAATGTAACGCATCCTTTTCCAAATCCTGTCTTTCTTGAATTCTCAAAGAAATCCTACACTCATTAAGTAGCTTTCTATTATGATAACTTGGAGAGAGAACTGCTGTACTTCAGCCTTCCCACTGAGTGAAGTCTCATTATAAATCATCTCTTTATGGCTTCAAAATGCTGCACTTCCAAAATTCACTCGTTAATAAGACTGGAATGAATTTCATGATGGCTGGCTGTTTGCACCAGAGCCATGCTCAGGAAAGACTGTTGCATTCACTTCCTCAATATCTGAACCAGGTTTGTAATGCATTGGGCCTCCAAATCAGGAATTAATAAGGAAGGCTCTGTGTGTGTGTGTGTGTGTGAATATGGATGCATATGCAGGCAAAATGATTTCCATTTGCACCAGTTTTATTTCTTTCTCTTTTGTCCAAAAAGCTGAGAAACTTATTTAAAACAAATGTTTTGATAAGGGTACTGAATGTATTTAACAAAAAAGAAATGTCTTAGTTTCTTTTAAAATAATGTATAGTATTTCATTTCCTTCAGAGAAGCTGGGTTGTTTTACAGCTAAACTGATTTGACTACCGATCATCACCTAGCAGGAAATAGTAAAAATCTTATTTTAAACTAAACAAGACAACTGTGCATGCTTTCAAGTAAGTTTGATGTAATCAGTTAAGGGGCTTCAGCATACCTCTTACAGTACCAGTAATTGACCTCTTTCAAGTACTTCACCCCCTAATAGTTCGGTTGAGAAGTATCTTGTTATTGGTTCACAGGAGATTGCTAACTGCCTCATTTCTTCACATTAGCTTAATGGAGAGTAATGAGTCACCATGTCAATTACAGTCCCATGATATGAAGTAAGTTATGTCATCCATATTTTGCTGCACCATTTTTCATCTCACTTTATTTGGATTATTAAGAATTTGGTTTTGCATTACTAAGGTCAGTAATTGCTTTACCTTTAACTCTGTCTTTCTCTGCTTCAAACCCTAGTAACAGTTTGTGTTTCTAAAAGAGCTGTGCTTAAATAGCCTTATAAATATCCCTTAAAAAGGTATCTAGACTAAGGGCAGAAAAAAATAACACTCTTTTTAAAAAAATTATCTTCATATTTTATGTGTAGAGAATTGGAGTAGAGAACACCCCATTCAAGGTATTCTGTTATTTTTATCAAGCGTGCTTTTGAGGAAATCTTATTGAAGTGTTTGCAGTTTTATTATTGGCTAAATATTCTTATGTTTGTGCATTTCTTTTCCTGCAATATCTTTGCAACACTCTGCTATCCTTGGTTAGTCATTACTTATATTGTAAGCCAGTGCTATTTGCTGCAAAAAGTTTAATTTGTTCTCTCTATTCATTTTTCAATAGGTGTTCATTCCCATTTCTATTTAGTGTATTCAGTAGGGAATGAATACAAAAACCTTTCCCAGTAATTAACATAGGACATAGCAAGCTCTCTTCTTGAAATCGGTCTTTGAGCATAACCAATTCTATAAGAGACTAACTTTATCTAATGAAAAAGAGGAACAAATGAAATTGTTATTAAAATGTTAATTTTCCCAGTTTTGCTTCTCTGAGATCACAGTACTTATTGGTTAGATCTTAGAAGGGTTGTTACTTTAATTTCTTGTATAAGTTTATGTTGTTTTTTTTTCCCCTTCCAATGTGTTATTTGTCAAACACCGAAGCATATCTCTCCAGAATTTTATTGGCAGTTCTACATAGCCACCTGGTTAGCTACTCGGTAGGCAAGACTAGGTTAGATGAGAAAGGAGGCATGTAGGTGTGCTTCAGACTATTTGTTTTGACTCAGGGTATAAGAAGAGTTCCTGTTGATATACTTGGAAACAAAGTTTTTCATCAATGGTGGTGACTTAGAATTTGCTAGCATTCTTTGAATTACCTTTCATCTGCTTTTGACAGTGACTTTGAACCTCAAAGGTGTGTAGTTCTCTCTGTAAGTCACTTTACTGAAGGCTTTCTGAGACTAACGGTTGTTGCTACGTCGCCTTTACCATCTTCACTTTTTGAGGTTCCCACTGTTTGAAATATGATGCTATTGTAGCATAGAATAAGTAGAAATTGCGTAGAGATTTTATCCTGACCATAGGAGATATTCATAAGATGTTATTTCAGGACTGCATCTGAAATAAATGACTAGTGTAAATGGCTGATAACGATGAAATTCATTACTGCTTCTAAGGGTACTGACTTCAAGCATAACAACTGAGCTACTTGTGAGTGTCTTTTTGCCATTCTCTTCTACCACCTCATAAATAAATGTATTTTGTGGGTGGGTAGGTGTAGAAGGGATGGCATGGGATTATTTCTTTTTAATAATTTCTTTAGTTAAAACATAGCCTATATTCAGTTTCTCACAGAAACAGGTTCTGAGTCACTTGACAATTTTTTTCCCTCTTTTGCTGAACCAGTAGAATCTAAATATAAAATATCTGCACCTAAACTAGTTTTGAGTGCTCTTCTTTTCAAAGACACTGAGTACTTGTATGATCTTAAATAAATCTTGATCATACAAAGCATCTTCTGAATTGATAAGCAGGTTCAGTATTTCTTGTGGACTTTCAATATTATCTGGTTTTCTCTTTGAAGATGTTGCAGGTGTTTAAGCTTTACTAGAAAAATTACAGTTAAGTATTAAAATTTGTACTGTATTTTCTTTCTTATTAATATAGTTTCAAGATAGCTTTGCTGTTTGTTTTGTTGCTATATTTTAAAGGTAAAAATTATACAAACAAAACAGCTCAATTTTTCAGTTGCAAAGGCAAAAAAAGCCCAACCACACAAGATGCTGCTTCTTATCCACTGTAGAAACTGGCATTTGTAGCTTGATGGGCTTCCAGCTGATGGATTTCTGTTACCACTAGGTAGCTTGTTCTGTCAAAACTAGAGCCGACTCACTATTTATCCCATGTACAGAAATTGGTTATTGATGACTTCCTTCTACTGAATTGATAAAGCTGCTTAGTCATTGCCAGAGGCTTAATCTGAGATTAAATTACGTTTTTGCTCATAAAATCCATTTCTGTTTGCATTAGTCAGTTAAAAAGTCTGTGTCTATTTACATTCCATGTTTTTTCCCCAGTGTATATTAAACCAGCTTTTAGGTTTTAATTTTCCTTTATTGCCACCCTATTAGTGTAAGAAATGTGAAATGTGCCATAATAATTTTTGGTGATAGGTTTATAGGTAGGATTGCAATATACACTCTAAGAGCCATTTTATACTTTGCTTCCCTTTTTCTTAAGCATGCCTGTAAGCTGTACAGAAGAGCAGCACAAACTTCCTTTAGAAGCAAAAAGCGTATCCATATGTTCAGGTGAGGGGGGCTTTAATAAGTTGCCAACACTTTATTCAGGATGAATAGTTCTAAAGCACTGTCAGGTCAGATTTACTTAGTATGGTGTAGGTGATAAAAACGACACGGTGGGCATCAGCCTCGGGTCCTCATTTTCAGGTGTGCTTGTTACTTGAGAGGACATCCTGGCCTACTCTGTGCCAGCAGGTACAGCCTTTGCCTTCTCAGTAAGACTTGGGCAAAACTTCATTTCTCCTCAGGGCTCTGCAGGCGGCTCATCAAGTTACTCGAGCATTGTGCTGAGTTGCGCTGCTCACCACAGCCGTGTCACTCATCTCTGAGTCTGCCTTGCTTCCCTGCCGTCCATGCCACAGAGGCAAACTGATGCTCTTTTACACAGTTGGATTTTTCCCTTAGTTCCCTTTGTATGTATATGAATTATTCTGTCACATCGTGCGATTGTGTGTGGTAATTGCATTTCTTAGCATGTTGATAATAAGAGTTTTTTAAAACCTCAAGCATCTATTTTGTCTTATGTATGCTGTTTGCTTTTTGTTTGGATTATTCACTTTTTTTTTTTTTTTCTATCTTGTATGTTATCAACAAGTTATTATAGTGGCAACTTTTAGAGTCAGTATTGCTGTTAGCATTCTCACTTGGTGAGCCTGAGACATGGCCACTGACTGGTGCTGATTGCTGACATCAATGGCACTATTCTACTAACTGAAGAGCTAAAAAAATAATTATTATTATGGCAAATAGAAGCTAATATTTACATTGCTGTTTCACTAAAGCTCTCAGTGCAAAATATCTCTCTTTCTATGTGTTTTTTTGTTTTGGTTAATTTTTTTTTTTTTTTTTTTTTTTTGGCAACATCGTAGAAGCCTGTATCTGGGGTAGAAGGATGCTATGGAAAAGATGGGCAGGGCAGAAAAGAAAATTTAGCAAGAAAAAAATGCGGATTTTACATTCTGGTGGCTAGGTTAGAAATAATTCGTTGACTCTCCCAGATTGTTTTAAATTAATATTTTCTTTGCAATTTTTATTTTTTTTTCAACTTTGCAGAAGTGTCTACACATAGTAGTTTTTACAACATGCTCTAGGATGAGAATGTCTTAAAGGCAGAGATGGTCAGAGAACACCTTAAAATTGCTGGATACGTGAAAAGTGCAAACCATTATTATATAGAGAATAATATTATTAATTAGAGAATATGGTATGGATTTGCACAACTGGAGAGAAAAGAAGTGTTACTTTGTAAGAGGTGGATTTTAGAAAGGTTCAGAAGATGAAACATGAATGGGAGAACAAACATGAGGATCATATTAACTGACATTTTATCTGAGTTGGAGGGAAGTGAAACAAATGTTAAGAAAAAGTAGGATTGCGGGAAGCTCTAGTGCTTAATGCAAAAATGACTAGAGCATGGATGGGTCATACTTTAAATGGTCACAAAGAGAAAAGTGTTCTGCTTTTCAGTAGACATGCTGATGATACTGTTATGATAATCCAAGGAAGTTAGGCCCAGAAGTTACCTCAAGGGGCCATACAGTGCATTATTCTGTCCCTAGACCAGGACTGACAATACATCTATCTTTCCAACAAGTTACACATTTAATGTGTTCTTAAAGGCAGCATAAAGCCATAGAGCCAGCCTCCATGGCAAATTTTTTTCAGCACATCCCTATATCAAGCAGTGAAAAGCATCTCTTGAAAGCTGACCTGAATCTTCCTTTCTTGAACTGAAGCTTATTATTCTTATCTTTGGGACATGGATATAGATAACAGATTATTCCTTTCCTGTTTGCAGCAGTCACTTATGTGCTAGAAGGCAGATACCATGTCTAAACAGCTTATGTTCATTTTTTCCTCATGGGACATGTTTTTCTAGATCGCTAATCATCTCATTCCCCTCCTCTGACCTCTTTCCAGTTCCTCCATTTATTTCTGAAAGTTTTGTGCTGAATCTGACACTTCTAGGATTTACTAGTATTGAGAAAAGTGGAAGGATTACTTCATATATCTTGAAGGGTGTGCTTTCATCTGTAGTCTCAGTACAGTATTTTACCTTTTTAGCAATGTTTTTTAAACTGAGTTGCTTGTGATCTGTGAAAATCTCTGATGCTTCTCTAAAGAAAGAGCCAACGACTTGTTCTGCATCTCGTATTTGTGTCGCTTTAAGCAGTCATCAGTCTCTCAGCTGAGAGGTTAGAAGTTTCGGTTGTTTTGGTTGTCTTTAATGTAAAGATTCATATTAAAGAATTAAATATTTTAGAGGAAGACTTTGGGCAATATTAGATGTCTGTATTTGTAACTCAATTTAAATTTTAGTGAGGCAAGTCAACAGCAATAAGGACTGCTTAGCTTGTGCTATTTTCTAATTGCAATTAAAATATGTACATGTATTCTTCAGTATTTTTATGAATGCACTGACTCCCTTGTTGAGGAGGAATTGTGTGGGGTCATAACACTAGAAATAAATGTCATTTAGTATGTACAGTTGGTCACAATATCAGATAAGCTATAGACAGAGTTCCAAGTCAGAGGGAAAAGAGACCTTCAGGCCAGCTGCTGTTGTGTCATCAGTGTAAATGAGTGAACCTCATTTAGTGGATCATGCGAGCAGGAACTGGGCAAGTGGAGAGGAAGCGGAAAAGTCCACTTTCAGCCCAGTGCTCAGCAGGGGTTGTACCAAATAGCTTCGTCCCTGTTGTGGATATATTTTGAACTGTAGTTCAGCTCAAACTCAGCTGAGCTGTGATTCAGGGGCCTCTACCTATCATGGAAACAAGTTATTGTCAGTCCTAGAGATTTGGAAGTCTTTTGCTACTTTGGGAAGCTCCAGTTCTTAAGCCAGTGTATATTCAAGGAGCTCTAATTTGGAAAAGCAACTCCTCTGAATAAAGCCTGCTGACTTAACTACTTTGTTTTCTGCATTTTCTGAGTTCTAAGAATAATGTTTTGTGTGTGGTTAACCGTGGTGATTTTGATATCTGGAGTGTCTTGACCATGTGTCGTATTTAATGCTTCTTTGTGAAATGAACAAGGTGAGGTTAAAAGAATGGTGTCTTTTGAAAAGGCTTTGGATACTGCTAAGGTGATGAGTGAGCTTTGGCAGGGTCTGCCCAATCAAGAAATCTGCTGCAGTGCCTTATTTAAGAGCAGTATAATGGAGTGAGGAATTAGCATTTGATGCAAGGGAAATGTGCAATGTGGGTGGGTCATGCAGATGGATTTTGGTGGGGAGATGAAAAAGGTTTCTGCAGTCACAAGCACTAAAATTGCAGTGGTGGTACTTGACTGTTAGCAGGCAGGAGAGATGTTAAATCTGATCTAAATCAGTGCTCATTTTTTTCCCCAGATGAAAATGACTACTTATGAAAGGTTAGAGGATTTATGGGGGTGTCAAAACATATGGCAGATGGGCTGGATTAGGACTCATGAGTACAGTAATCCAAATCCTTTCTGCCAAGCATTACAGAGGATCTCTTCCTGCTGCTGGGCTCCACTAAATGTACACGGTCAGAGGAGCACAGGCTGTCAGGAGGCTCAGAGGAAGAGCTGCTAGTGAAAGTGCTTGTCTGAGCAGAGTTCATTTTGAAATCACTCTCTTTACAGGCAAAAGCCTACTTGGGAGCTGATTATATTATTTAATAATAATAAATTGCTGTAACCAATTTTGGGTGGGATTTTTTTACTTTCCTTTGGCTTGCTATAAAAAGCCTGGAAGAAAGTAAAGCCAAAATGTGAGCTAAGCTTTTCTAATTATCTCCAAGTATATTAAGACAGAGAGATAAAAGCTGTGCAAAAGTCACGAGCGTTGAGAGAGGGGAAAAAGGGGAAATGAGTTTGTCATTTCCCTTCTAAGCCAGCACTATCTATGTGTGATTTTTTTTCAAACAAAAAAACCCCAAACCAATTAAAAGGCATCCTTCTTTAGATTCTTGTGACAGGTGTTTAAGTGCTAGAGACAGTTTACTCCTGGTTTTAGACTGAGTCCAGTAAATCTCCTCTGAAATCTGAAAATTCACAGTGACAAGTCAGTGTTACACAGATTATTGGATTATTGGTAGCAGTAGTTAATGTGTAGTTAATTTTAAAAAGATGTAAAGCTACAGGCTTTTGAGAATATCCATGTTGGAAATTTTCTGAGGAAGGATGCAAATCATTTGTGTCTGAGGAAACAAGAGGATATTTGCACTCCACTTCTGGAGTCAGTTAATTAAGCTAAAGAATACATCAGGGCTCCTTCTCTAAGTATTTTACAGCATGACAAATAGATATGTGGGTGTGGAAAACCACCTGTTTGTGTATCTCGGAGCTCCACGAGTGAACGTTGGATAATTCATTTGATGTTGGTGCAGAGTGTTTTTCTTTTTTCTTTAAAAAAAAAAAAAGAGAAAAAAAAAGTTTTATTAAAGCATGAAAAATATGTTGTGTTCTTTTTAGAATCAGGAAGTGTGGGTCCAGACCTTACATATCTTAAATTTAAGCTTAAAAGAGAGGTTGCAAATATTTACACCAGCAGTGAGGATGGATTGGCTCCAAGGTACAGATTGTTTGCATTCTAAGGCTAGGAACAAGAGGCAAGCTTTTTATTGTTCCTGTTTTATGGTTTGTGAAGATCTGAAAGATTTTAGCAGGTTTCACAATTATCCCATAAGGAATGATGTATCTGCTCTAGCATAGATTTATCAAAGAACTTTGTAATGTGAACTTGCTCAGCATTTAATTGAAAAGCTCAATTGTTAGATCTTTAGGAAAGAGATTTTCTTCCAGTTGTTAAGTATTAACAAAATAACAGAGCAGTCTAAGCAATCCATGAAAGCTCACTTTTCAACTGTTAATCAAATTTCACTTGCTTAATATTTGGGATGTCTTAATCTTTCTAGTGGTGTATAGTGTTCCAGCCCAAGACCTGCTTCGAATTTCTGTTTAAAACAAAACAAATAAAAAACAACCAACCAACCAACAAACGAAAAACAAACAAAAAAAAAAAAAAAAAAAACAAAAAAAAAACAAAAAAAAAAGAAAAAACCCACCCCATCTTTTACTTCCCTGTCTCCCTCTTTCTCTCTAGTAGCGTTCTCTTACAAGATCATAGAAAGGTGTATAAAAAGAGTAAAAACAGGTCACATTTACCATTTGAGAGTTGTTTATATGCATATTTGAAGGAAATGAATTTGAAAATAATTGAGCCAGGGAGATGGGCAGAAAAGTTTTTGGGTTGCAAAATATGACAGGAATGAGAGGACATGTTGAACCAGGGTCATAAGGGCATACCTGAAGATCCATGAAATCTGAATGATCTTTTTATTCCAAATATAAACTTAGTTGGGAGTTTTGGCAATAACCGGTTTGCACAGCTTTATAACATTAAAAGCATTTAAACTGTCTTGGCAGGCAGGGATGAAACAGTATCTGTGAAGAGTTGCAAAGTATTATCAAATTTACAAATAAGTAGGCTGCTGTAGGTTGTTATGGTAGGCTTTCCAGGGAATATATTCATCAGAAAGTGTAGATGTGGGTTTTGATTGATTTATTACCAAAAAATTGTTGATTTTCCAGTATATAGAAATATATATAAAGTTAATAAATCAAACTGGAATTAAACTGGAATTGTGGGGACTCAGGCGCTGCTTCATGTACAAAAACTGCCACTATTTTTTAGGAGGTTCTGATACAAGTAAGCAAATATTATCATTATAAATTTGTTTGTTCCCTACTGGTACCTGCATTGAATTATTACATATTGCTTCAAAACTGAATGAATTAGTCTAACTGCCATAAAATATTTTAAACATCACAAGGAGGAACTCTGTAGAAATATGAAAAGGAATGAATTTCTTCATGACTTAAGCAGATCAATAAATTATGCTGACTAGACCACATCTTGGTTACTGGAACATCGGTAACCTGATGGTAGAAAGCTATTGATAATTGATCTAGAGTGGAGCAACACAATCATCTGCATTTCATGATATCAAGGGGAGAATCCCCTCACAAAGGAGGAAAATGAACTTTGAAAGAAGTATGAGAAAACATTCCAATGTGAGTCCTGCTTCTGAATAACTCAGGAAACATTGGATAACCATCCCAGGAATGTGTAGTGTGAGCTGGAAAAAACAGACTTAATAAAATGAAAAATGATTGACAAATTTTTGTAATAATGGGGAGACAGATTATCAAAGTGTTTATACTGTATCTGTATATTGGCAAATAATTTTTCTTTTCTTACAAAAGACATCTAAGAAATTGAAATATAAAAATGTACATATTTTAGCTTTTATAGATTCTTCTGCAAAGAGAGAGTAATCCAAAACAGCCTTCATTTAGAGAGCCTATGTAATTGAGGGCAGAACTTAAGCTCATCAGTCCTAGAAATAGGTGAGAAAATCTTGATTCCTGAATCTCATTTAGGCAGAAGCAGTATGTTTCTGCAAGCATTTGAATAAATAAGTGCTTTTGAATGTGGTGGAAGGGAACCCAAAAAGGAGTTCCAGCTGGCAAATGCTGAGTTACTCCATAGAGAAGTGGAGGTTCTTTCAGTTGCTAGCGTGATGACGTGGGTGGGTGGAGGCAGGTGCATGCTTCACATAATACTATTTAGATGGATATGAAGATGTGAAAGATTTTAGAGCACTTATTTAATATGATGTGCTTGAAGAAAAAATACAATATATGCTTGGCTGTAAGATGCAAAATGAAGTGCGGCTTTCAGTAATGGCAGATCTGAAGGCTCCAAATGGTCGCTGTAGTTAATTGGCAGGAGTCAGAAGACCTGATCGTGGAATCTGTGTCTACAGTCCTTTTATGTTCTTGGGAAGTTCTTTTGGTTCTCAGGTGAAATACTTTGAGAGACTTGAATTAAGGAAAATGGAACTGGAACATTCTTTAAACTTCAAAAATAGTTAAGGTAAACTGATGTTTTGGCAACAGCCAGGATTAAAGAAAGGATTTGGGACATTATGTAGGAACCATTGTAAAGTTCTATAAATTCCTCTAAAATAGTTTTCAAAGGGTTACACGACTAAAGCTTAAGCAAGGTCTGACAGCCCTAAGATCTTTAAAGGTTTGACTCTGGTACAGGCTTGATAAAGCTTAAATGGAAGGGCCTATTCTTTTAGTCTCTGGTTGACATCATACCCCCAACTGTGATCGAATTGTCAGAGACCAAGATCTTTAGTGCTTGTTTCCATTGCCAGGAAAAAAAAAATTGTATCGATATTTCTAGGATCCTTTTCTTTATAATTTATGGAATTAAACACCTGGTGTTGATTTATACTGATACTTTTGTTCTTTGTTTTTGTTTTCTTTTTCTTCTTTCAGAGAAAGAATTTGACCCTCTTCTTCAGCATTGGTTTATTGACTACCTGGGGGACTGCACTGCTGGGTGCCCGCTTATACTGGATGGGCAACAAGCCACCAAGTTTTTCCAATTCTGACAATCCAGCAGCTGACTCGGACAGTTTTCTCACACGTACGCTGACCTTCTTTTACCTGCCAACCAAGAACCTCTGGCTGTTGCTGTGCCCAGATACCCTCAGCTTTGACTGGTCTATGGATGCCGTGCCTCTTCTGAAAGCAGTCAGTGACTGGAGGAATCTACACACTGTGGCCTTCTATGCTGGACTCCTTCTCCTTGCCTACTTCAGCTTGAAGGGCTCCAGCAATGAGAGAGAGTGCAACGGGAAAGCTGTAATGAACGGCAAGCAGAATGCTAATGGGCATAGCTGCCACTCAGAGATGGAGTACAAGACACTGGAGGTGAAGTCAAACTTTGCATCAAAAGAAGAGAACGGTGTAAAAAAGCATGAAACACAGAAAATGCAGCTTCCTTCAACTGAGAACATTGTTATTCTGTCTCTGTCTTTGTTAATAGTGCCCTTTGTTCCTGCCACAAACCTATTTTTCTATGTTGGCTTTGTAATAGCAGAGCGTGTGCTGTATGTTCCTAGTATGGGCTTCTGCCTGCTGGTTACAGTAGGTGTCAGGGCCCTTTATGTCAAAGCCCAAAAGCGCTTTCTGAAGAACTTGGTTTTTTCTTCAACAGCTGCATTAATTGTTTTCTATGGACTCAAGACTGTTGTCAGGAATGGGGACTGGCAGAATGAGGAGATGCTGTATAGGTCAGGGATAAAAGTAAACCCTGCTAAAGGTAATTTTTGCTCTTTATGGTGGATGTTTTATTTATTCCTATCTGTCTTTGCCTTTGAATTGTCTGATCTTATCAACTTTATCTAAAAAAGATACTTCAGAAAATGTCCTTTAAGGTTGCAGTAGTATGTACAGTAGTAAAAAATGAGGAAAAGCAGGAATGTGTTTTGATTAGGTGTTACAGGTTTGGCATTAACATGGAGAAAATGAGACCCTAAGGTAAGAGGCTGCTTTCTTTTTCATCGATCTTAGTTCTGTATTTTGGAACTAAAGATGCATTATTATTATTATAGACTCCACCCTGGTAATTTTCCATTTTCAGTCTGGTATCTGTCACGCTAATGAAGGTTTTTCATATGTTCACCGAATGTTCTGTTCTCCATGACTAGAAAATATGAGAAATAGTAAAGGACAGCATCAGGGAGGTGCTGGGTTTTTATTTCATCTGATGCAAATAACATCAATACTACATAATAAAAATGAGGAAATGAGGTCATATTATTCAGCCTAGGAAATGACTGTAGTTCCTCCTGCATACAAGTGCTGTAAAGAGTTATTGTCAAATACTTACGCCTTCATGCTAATGTATGAATGTCAGCTATTCGTAACATTGCCCAACTACTTCTGTCAAAGGGTGTATCTATACCTTAATGAAATGTGACTACAGCTTGTGTAAACACATCCAAACAGGCAGTAAACTGGCTGGTTTCGGGATCAGTAACAATGTTTAGCTGTGGCTCTGTGGTTTCAGCATATATGGCAGATCCAGCTGCGATCCTGAACTCCATGCTGCCTGGCTGTACTGCTCTTGGCACACGAGCGAGTTTATATGAGAACAGTCAAAATACCACCTGTGAGTGCAATGTAGGCATTGACTAAACTGTCGTTATTCACAATTCATCAGAAGTGAGAAGGGATGACTTGATTGCTTTGCCTTTCTGTGAAGAAAAACTTGACAGCGCTTAAACATATTGCACTTGGGTTTTTCTAGTTCTGTACTCAGGAGCCTATTATACGATGCAAAGTCATCTGCTGACAGAGATGTGCGGCTTGTTTAGACAGTTATCATGCCACAGTCTGAATGCTGTGGTAGTAACATGCAAATGCAGGTGTTACTGTGAGCAGACAGGGAGTGAAAAAGTAGATATGGCAGATAAGATGCCCTGAAAAGCAGCGTTATAGTAGCTTGTCAATCGTCAGTCTGAATTTGCAACTCTTCTTCACCTGCTTTGTTGCCCTAGGTAAAATTATTAAACTTACTGCTGCCGTAAGTGACTTATTGTTAACCATGAACAAGCACATCTCATTTCTTTTACTTTTTTTCAAATTTGGAGCAGGAAGTAAGAAATGAAGAGAACTAACTGAACAGTGAGACAGTGTACCAGAGTGATTATATGATGCTACGAGATTTACCAGTTTAGTCACAATACAAAGCTTGCATTAAAATATTGACATTCATTGGAAAGAAAAGAGTATGTGTACACTTGGTTAAATAGTCAATGTGTGTTCCATTTTTTGTCCTTGGTGGAGATCTCCATATATCCTAGACTGTATTAGTAGTTGTGTACTTGCTTTGAGCCAATTTTTGTGATTAAAAAAAAATAATCTAGCTTTTGTTCAATAGTAGGATTGGCCACAGTATTGTCTGGAAATTAGACTACTGAGTATTATGCTCTCAGGAGACAAGGCAAGCTATTTTCATCGTACACATCTCAGTATGCACAGACTTATGTATATATGATTGTCTGGTTTCTTGCCATATAAGCTGACATTAAGTTTCTTGTAAGATATGCAAAAGCAAAGACAGCGTGTCAGTGTGATGATACAGACATGACTGATCTGACTGTAAATCTCCTTAAAATATCCTGTTAAACTTCTGCTGAATATTTACTAGCCCACACACATTGTAACAAGGCTGGATATCTGAAACTCCCAGCTAAAGCGACCTGTCACCCAACTCTATTCATTATTGTGAATACTTCCTAGATTATCCCTGGCTTTGACTATGCTAATTTTATTTTCTATTTCTCAAACAATCAGGCAAGCCTGACTGGACTAGACTGGCTGCCAATCCCACCAAAGCATTAGAAGATCAAGAATTCAAACTACTCTTCAGTAATTAAATGAGGTTGACGTAGGAAAAACAATTTATTTTTGTTTGCCTCTCTTTTTTTTAGTTTTATGAATGCTAATGATAAATAGGCTATTCAGAGAGTGAGACAATGGACTGCTCAGTCAAACAGTAGAGTGGGGAATTGTTCTCCTTCCTTTTAGGCTGTTAAGAAGAGGCTGCCATTCCTTGTTTTTCTGTTTTCGTCAACTTGCAGCCGTTTCTCCTCATGAGTGTTTTCTTACTTCTGATCATTTCTGAGCGGTGGGATCATTGCCTGTGATGGTTCTGCTTTTTCTCACTCCTCCTGCAAAAAGTTTCTAAACAAGAGCTTCTTCTGTCGTAGCCTAAAAAGCAAAGAGGGATCCCTTCTAAAACTCCCCATGTGGGAACTGATAAAGTAGAACTCCACGAAGACTGGTTTTGCTAAAGCAAGGAGCCGACTGTTTTGTTCCACATCCATCTGTATTCTGGCCTAGCAGGATGAAAGCCACTCTGTGGTTGGATGCCATGTGACAACATCCAGCTGATGTGCTGTACTAACGAGGTCATTTGAGAGGCAAGTTATTAGCACAGGTGCAGTTGTATACTAATGCGACTGAACTGCTTCGGAAATGGAGTTATCTCACGTGGTGATGGTTTATAATCAGGTCCTCTGTGTTGTAGTACGTGTTAGAATATAATCTCCTCTGCTGCTGTGGGACTGGCAAATTGTTCAGTGGCTTCTCCATCTTCAATCCTCTGTGAAGAAATGGGCAGTTGCTGCCTCATCAGCACTTTCCTCTGGCCCCTCACGGGCACCTTGCAGGCAGAGGAATCGCTTTCTGCCTCAGGTGAGAAAGCCTCTACTCCCCCACAGGCAGCCACAGCTTTTCTGAGATTTATATTTCTCCAGGCTGTTCTTGTCAATCACTAACAATGTGGAAAAAATGCTTAAAAGCGAGCGCAAGGCTCATCTCTCGAAAACCCCCAAAATATGCCATGGGAAAGCCAAGTGAGTAAGAAGGAGGTGACGCTGTCTCCTTGCCACGGTGGAACGTACCGGCTTTCCTGGCTGCCTGGCTGTACGGGCAGCTGCCAGCCCGTAGCTGGTGGAGTTGTAGTGAGGAGCTGAGATGCCTTGGCTGCATCTGTTACTGGGCTTGTACATCTGCCGTTTTGGTTATGACTAGTATTTCAAATATCTTTAAAGTGATCTGAGGCTTGCTTCGTTATAGTTTGTCAGCACTTGAGGGAAAAATAGGCAAGATTGATTAATGTAGCTTATGGATCCAGAGTGGCTGTATACATGTTTTGACATTTGGGAGGGAAAGGCACAAGTGTTTCTCTGTGCTGCCTTCAACTTAATGAGCAGCCCAACTGACATAAACCAGCTCACATTATTTGAGTGTTCTTTTCTAGCAAAGAAAGCCTCCCAAAATGTAAAAGCAAGCAAAAAACTTAAGTAGCTGTCACATCTTTTTCAATTAGACTAAGAGTCTTTCTATGGTGATGATTACCTCGTGTTTAATATAAAATTATAATAATACACAAAATAATTGTTCTCATTATGCCTTGTTATCTCCAGTTTTCTCTGTAGTACCAGAATTTGACTTCAAAAAGCATAATCTTTTTCCTCCAGGGCACTTTGTCCCTTGCAGTCCACATCATAATGATCTTTGATGTTCAGATATATTTGCTATTCTGTTACAGACACTGATTAAAGAAGTAGAAGATAGAGGCTTAGACTGTTAGACTGCTGCGGAGGTATTAATTGCTTGGTCATATTGGATTCAATTTTAGTCTCCTGGTGTTTGCTGTGATATATGTCAGTGAGCTTTGAAGATTCTTCCTGAAACTTCCTACAGCAAGTAGGTGCTTAACTTTAACCATGCGTTCAAGTCTTGCTAAATTCATGTGTGACTTCTCTTTTACAATGGAACATATAGGAAACAGGATGCTTTCAAAAGCAGTATTACCACATTATTGTAGTGCTGTACCTGCTCTGATAAGCCCCGTGTCACACGTGGCACTGGTTTAAATTGGTGTTAGAGCTTTTGGCTTCAGAACCAGTTCTGCATGTTGCTCAGGTGTTTGTCTTTGTTCTGTCACGTATTAGGGTAAGTGAAACATCACGTGTTCACATCTTGGGCAGTTCAGTGGGACTCGCATATGCGATTCATTCCTTTCCTGAATCAGGACTGCTTCTGTATGTGTATGTGAATGTCAAAATACAAATTTGAAGTTCAGATCCTAAAATATCTTAGTTGAACAATAAAGTATGGAGTAGCTGTATACTCATCTGAGTTGTCATTAAAAAAAGTAGCATTTTTGTTTCATTTATATTTGTAATGTCATTTTAGGTAATTAGCTTACTGTTTAGTTGACTAATACCATCTACTGAAGAAAATTGAAGGAATACTTAAAGCTGAATTTGGAACTTAGCTGATTTAATCTCATTCATGTAGCATAATCCTTGCCTTTTTATCTGAACTGTAAAAAAATGCTCATTGTTTTTAGTATTTTTTTAAAACACCAAATTTCATTTTATAATCCGTGTTGAATAGCATGTAGCATTAACTCCCTCTTTATTTTTACCATTATTAATGCAGAAAGCAAATGTGTTTGCTATATGAACTGTTGCAGTCTTTAGGGGAAAAACTGAATCACATGGCTTAGTTTTGTGCCATTTACATAAATTTGTTATCATTAAAAAGGCATAGAAAAAAAAATCCATGCCTGTCATTGTAGAGATTGTGTGCTCTAGTTCTGTGCACTTGGGCAGAAGTAAATACTAGAAGCCCTTTCCATCTGATTTGACAGCTTGTTGCTGTTATCCTTATCTACTCTTAGAAAATGATTTCTTGCCAACAGTAGCTGTCAGTAAGAGGTCCCTTCAGCAGACAATGAAAATGCCAACTAATAGTGCAGCGAGGAAAAGCAGTTATAATACCTTGTATTAAACTAGGTAAAGAAGCCATATTTCCCTCAAACAAAAAGGATGCAATAAACCGGTGTTTTCCATGATTATTAATAATTTTGTGTCACTAGTGAGGGCTGGAGAAAAAAGGAGAAGCAATATTTCAAAGTATGGCATTCTTGAATGTGTTTATTATTGAGAGATTACATTTTGCTGACAAGAAGCAGGGTTCTCTTGTAATACCTTTAGAGTTTTGGTTTTGGTAACTATTGTTCTGGCACACAACTAGCTGTTCACCACACTTTTTTAATGCCTTCTAAACAGAATAGTGTGTTTTTTAACAAACACCACATTGGACATTTAAACATATTTTGAGCATTTGGGATTGCATTCCAATGTTTTGGTGCATATATATATATATATATTTTATAAGCAGTTTGGCAGTAAAACTCCAACTCGTCTTTGGGCCAATAGCCCAAAAATATCACTCTGCATGGTAATTATTACTTGCTCCTTTGGTTCATTTCACTTCAATAATAGTAAAATAACTCTGAAAGTGGTGAAGGTCTGACTCAAATAACACTGCAGTGCGTGGAAAATGCTGTTTTTGAAAAACAAGGCTTAAGAGAAAAGTAATTTCAGTGCACAGATTGCAGCAGATTCAAAAAAAAAAAAAACCCAACATAAAACCTGTTAATTATTATGCATAAAAACTTTTTGTAGTATCACTATTAAGAAATATCAGTGGTATGAGCATAGCTTCTGAATTAGGTATTCACGATTTTGTTTTAGGTTTGCTGATAAGCTCTTCTTCAGCCTTTTACAAGCCACTTTAATCTTATTTTTCCCCTCTGGAATGGAACTCATACTATTTTCATTAGACATTGGGTCATTTTTTAAATTTTGGTGACTCATTGTATTAAAACCTCACCACCTTTAGGATGGTATAATATCCCTACAAAGCTAGTTTCTAAATAAGTATCAGGATACATAATTGTTATGGTGATTCTTGGCATACTTTTCATTCAACTTTGCCAGAGAAACATAGCACCAACTAACTGTCAATTTTCCCATCCCCTTCACCAGAACTTTCTGGTACTTAATCTTTTGACTAAATGTAGCATGGGTATTTTCCTTGACTTCTATTATTATTTTCAACCTTGGTCACAAAGTTAAGTTTAGCAATGTTTTTGAGAAGAAATTACTGTATAGAAGATACAGCTTCTTTTGGTGTTGTAAAATGTTTTCAGCCATTAGTAATAACCCTATATGATGGCTGCTGCCTTGGAAATGCACCCAATAATGAAATAATCTCAGAAAAGTAAAAAATCCAAAGGGTATAATTATATATTAAAATATAGTTAGTAATATATAAATTATGGATATATGTCTGTTATTGCTGTATATAAAATGTGTAGGATACACTGTGGTAAATTAGATGTCTTTGTTCTTAGCAAAAATTGCAGAATTTGAAGGATAAATGTTGTACTGAGTGCTTCAGAGTTCTTGAAATAAATAGGAAATACTTTTTCTATCTACCACTTGTAACAGCTTTAGAAGAGAAAGCTCAGCTAGTGAGTGAACCACGTAGAATTGTTTGGAAGTTAAATACCAAGGTTACTTTCTGAAAATAGTATCTGTAAATGGGCGGTACTGCTGCCCTGGATGATTAGAAAGTGTAGAAGGAATGGCCATTAGTAAGTTGTTTGGGAAACAGCCGCAGTTATTTAGAGCACTTGAGTAGCCCCAGGCAGCCCAGCCTCAGAAAACAATCTGGTTATGCTAACTGTGCTAGAGAGCTGAAGTGGTTTACACATCAGTTCAAAGTCTGAATTTATTCTCCAGTGACAGTGTTCTCTCTCAGTTCTTCAGTATTGCTTTCATTTCCTTGGAAACCCAGGACACTGTAGGATATCTGCTTCTCCTTCAGCAGGACACCAGAAAGCCCAAGATTCTTCCTTTATATAGAGAGGAATGGAAACAAAGATACCTTTTTTTTTTTCCCCTGTGAATGTAGTCCAACAAGATATCTAATGTATCAATCCTAAATGGCAGGGGAATAGGAAGAGAGTCTGTTGTTAACTACTATCTAGACTTTTTCCCCTTTGCATATATTAAGAATTTAAAGAAATAAAAATTTTTGAGACATGGGCTCTATTTCTCTGTTTTGAGACATGGACTCATCAGACTGTTATTTCTTCCCCTGCCTTCCCTGAGGTGCTCTGCAAAATCATTCAACAAACTCATCTTTGCAGAAGGCTACAGTGCAAAATACCACCAACCTGGCTTGAGGAAGGGTTAGCTTTGGCAAGATGGGTTTTTTGTAGCTTGTTATTTGAAATGGATTAAATTCAGTATTTTCTTTGCCAGAAAATGATAGATTTTATTTTCCAGTTTGATGAAAGTCGGGCCTTCAGTCTATATTCATGTGTTCTATGGAACTAGCTTGATTGTTTTCGTAGGGAAAGTTACTTATAATTAGAGGAAAAGGAGATTATCCAGGTTGTTTTTTCAATGTTTAAATGCACTAGGTATTCATCCAGTTGTTTCATTGTTTTATCTTTCTTCAAAATATGTCAGCAGTGAAAAGTCATTCTTTATATATTTATTTTCACCATGGGTTACATGTCTTCATTTCCCTGTCTGTAACAGATTTCGTAGCAGTAGACACTGAGGTCCCATGACATAATTCTGGTAGGAAAACTAATCTTTAATGTGACAGGACAGTAATTTAGATACATACTTCTTTATATCTCTTCTGGCAGTGTAAAATCCCAGTGTAGATAAATAAATGAAAGTATTTTATTAAGATTTCCAATACCATTCCTTCTTAACAGGGAATTTTATTAACAATCAAGCTTGGACTGTCATCATTGCTGGACCTCACACATGTAAAAATTTAATGATGGCTGATGCAATTATAGTATGCACAGAAAGTTTACCTATAGCTTTGTTTTAAATTATAGAAAAGATCACAAAATAAAGGAACTGGGTGCTCAGTGTTCTTCTCTTTGCTTGGGTTCTCTAGCACACTGATCATTTCTTTCAGTTCTTAGAACACAGCAGATATTTGGAATATGAACTATTAAAGATGTTAGTTAATCGTTTTAGTGTCTTCGGTTTCACTGCTAGCAAAAGATGGAGAAAGACATTTTATGACTCACACTCTTCCCTGCCATCTATATTTCCATACTAGTGTGGATTTGTATTGCCTGGCAAAGTTTCTCAGGCTCTGTCTTGTCCTAATAGGTGATTTAAAAAAACCCAAACAAACTAGTGTCATAGAAAGTCTGTTTCCATGGTAGGCACTAATTTGCTTTTTCCAAGTCTGACATAGTCATTTGAGCACTGATGGTTCTCTTGGTTTGACAAATGCTAACACTGATGTCTGCCCCCTGCCCTGTGGCTCCTCTGCCATGATTCCAGGACACTCTCCTCTCTCTTCCCCTTTCCTGGAAAGGAGCTAACATGATCCATCTGCTTTTAGCTTTGAGGACCAGAGCTGTCATTTCAGTCAGTTAAGTGCATCTTTCCATTTCTGCAGGAGGCTGTCTCACAATTCACCATTCAGGACGTGATTATTTTGAAATATATCATAGGTGATATTTTTTTTTAGAACACCCCCTGTTTAATAAGTTGCATAATTTCACAGCTTTATTATGTGTCTACCTCCTTGCTGGAGTCTGTTTGGTGCTCTGAAGTGTTCCTTGGGGTTAATTCTGAGGTGTCTGGAGTGCCTAGATTTCTCCTCTTCCACTTGTGTTTTTCTGTTGTTCTGAGCTCTTCTCGCTTTCTTGAACAATTTGAGTTCATTGCTGCTACAAAATACAGTTCCTCTTGAGAGTTTTGGGTCAGCACTGGTTGGCAGCTTCCTTTATGACCCTTGTGAAGTTTCATGATATGGGAACTTTATAGCAGTAATGGCTCACAGTGTTTACGGGCTTGCAGAGCACACATAGCTAACCAAGCTGTGCAAATCAAGGTGTGTTTTGGCTCCACTGTGACTAGATTAGATGTTGAAGGTTCTGTGATCTACCTTTTATCTTTTTTTTTTTTAACCTGGATCACTTCATTAATCTGATTCACTTTATAGCCTTACTGAAAATGCTGGCACGAGGGAGGCTGACAGGGTGGCAGAACTGAAACACCTGGAGAGTGGTCAATGCAGGAATTCCTTTAAAATTGTAATTCCACCAGAGTTGGCTGTGTCATGGAACACTGCCCTGAAGTAACCTCCAGCAGTTATTGCCTTTGACAGTGGGGTTTCTGTTGAAATAAAACGTAATCTGTGTTTATCAATTTTTCATTATGACCTTTCTGTCAGATGAAAAGATATTTCCTGATGAGTGTACCAGCACAGCTCAGGAGGTAGAAAACTATTGTCCATGATCTTGAAGCAGTTTTAGCTTAATTGGAATACCTGTATCCGAGTTGCAACATTAAACAAAACTGAATTGTACAAAGATTGGGAAATGTGAGGTTATATCCAGAGCAACGTGTGTGTTGGTGTTGTGTTTGTTTATTTGTAAAGACATGTGCCTACAAAATTGCAGTGAGGTTGTGATTTCTGGTTCGAATCTGAAAAGAGGTTCTTGCAGTATGAGCAGGAGTTTTATGGGATGAATCCGGTTTACAGGACAGCTTTATCTGCAGCATTGTCTTTCTTTTGTGGGAGAAGCAGAAGGACTGCCCGTGTAGCACACTGGCTGCTCTGAGACAGCTCCTGGGAGATGGTATCTCCATCTGGGAGATGAGTAGTTGGAAAGCATTTTTTTTTCCTGAAGTTCTTTGTTGACTGATTCTGAGTGGGGGCTATGCTGTTAAGAGTTTTTATAATGTTACCCTGAAAATAATTTACATAGTTGATCCATAACTAAAAGCAGTAAGGAAGCGTTATTTGATCCTCTGGCGCCTCAAGTGAAGGTACTGGTGAGAATTTTTTCATACGGTACTGTCACACGCAGTGAATCAAGGTGTCCAGCAGAAGTGGGAGCATGTGAGTATGTAATTTTTCTTTGATGGCTTGCTTTATTCTAGGTGCTCACTAAAGACCCTGTTAATGCGATATTTACTATTCAGTCAGATTGTGGAGCCCTCGCACATTTGAGTTTAGATTAATTAAAGGCGATTGGATTGCCAAAATCTGCAAGTATGTCCTAGGTAGAACAAGAGGTCCATGCTGTGGACTAAACAGAGTAAATGGTGAAGCCTAATGCTTTACCAGCTGCTCAGTATCATTTGACAGGTTCATTGAGCTGGCAGACCCAAAGTACTATCATCCGAGGGGGGAAAACTAATTTTCTGTAACCTAGCAAGTGGAGCGAGTCTATCAGAAATTACTAGAAAGTATCATGCATTCGTACCCATTTGCAACAGGGTTTCAAAACCAAGAAACAAAACTGAAGTTTGTTCAGTACCTATGTTGATACGGTGTTGAATAGCTTTCAGAGCTCTGCATAGTTTTCAGTTATATTTTTCTTTCACATGGTGTCATTCCAAAAGCCCTGGAATTGATCAACAAATGAAGTGTTGAACAAATAATATAAATAACACTCTTAATAAAAAGAAGAATAATATATAAAAGTTGGGAGGTGGTAAATCTATAATATATGGTCTGTCTCAACATTACTACATACCCACTGAAATAAAAAAATATCTATGTATAAAGTAGATTAAACTCATAAATTATGGGTATGTAGAAATCATTTATCCCTTTAGGAAACAAGAAACAGGGCACTTTTGCTGTTGGGTTAGCAAAATGAGGTAACTTGATCAAAATGTGCCTATTAACAAGGTTTTGGAGGAAAATTATTGCAAATAGTATGAATAAATTTATGAAGTTTGGAAAAATTCATTATTTCTTTGGAATAATAAGAAGAATAAATAGCTTGTACAAATCATAATGTTCTCTTAGCAGAACTTATGGAAAAGCCGTTCAACTTTCAAGGTAGTAATCTTTAACATTTACATGAACTTTTCTCAAACTGCCTAACAAACTTGATTGATCTTCTGAATACCTTCTGAATAGTGGGTCTGTTTTGTGGAAAAACTATTATTGAGCACTCTTCATTGCCTTTTTTTTTTTTTTTTTTTTGAATGTATAGTTGAGCTTCCAGGATTTTTACTGGGGAAACTTGTTGTGCTTCCGTTCATGAAACTCTTTCCCCCTCTAGAACAAAGTGATTGCCTGATGAAATGTGAATGCTAAATACTGGAATGTCACTATGCTTTATCAAGTAAAACTCTTGAAAGGGAAAAAGTCATAAGCTGTTGCTGAATCTAACCTTTCGACAAAGAGGAAAAGGTGTTCTTCTTTACAGCAGTGGTTATAAACTTTCGAATGTGAATGATATAACTAGCGCTGTACTCTTTCTTCAGGCATTACCCAACAAAGGTAATCGCAATATTTAGACATAGGAAACTTGTTGACCTCTGTTACAAATCTCTTTTTTTTTTCTCTTTCTTGTAGGATGAATTTTCCATTTACAGACATTGTTCTTAATGTTTTAACTTATTTCTCATGAAGTAGACCACACTCAGAAGTGCTCAAAAGTCTCAAAGGAATGTCAGATTCTACCTTTTTTTTTTTTCTTTTTAACTAAATGCAAGCTTTGTCTGCTGTGTTTTAGGAAGGATGACCCTTTAATAAAATTTAAAAGCATAGATAAAAATAAAAATACATACACAAATATTGATGTTCCCACAATGTTTAAACTGTTAATACCTTAGTTTTCTCGGTCCTCATTTTCTGACAATTCTAGTTATATGGGGAAATGTTCCTTTCATCTCACTTCTGTTTGCAAAACTCTTCCTCTTCTTCCTTAACGTCTTTCCTCCAGAGGTTATCATGCATTTATGTTCCATTAGTGCCTAGCTGTATTGTTGTAGTAGCCACTGATCAAACCCATAGCGTGACACAATCCTTGGCAGAAAAAGCTTGCAGTTAATGGATGAGTAACAAATGTCAAGAATACAAATAGAAAGACAGCAGGAGGTGAAACCTCCTGAACAACAGACCAGTGACAGAGCTGGGAGAAAAATATACCTATTATAATTCCCAGTTTAGTACCTCTAATTTCTAAGGCGAGTCTGAATATGGGAATGTATCTCTTGTAAAGGTATTAACCTGAGGAACATAGGAACGTTTTTTTTCAATGCAAGTCACAAACTATATTAAGTTTAATTTTACTGGTGCATTCTCTGTTGTCAGAGAATTTGCTTTGCAAAATTCTGTAGTTCTTGAATAATCTCTTTGCACTGCTCAATGTAGGGCAATCTGTGGCTTTCTGCTGTTAATGGGGTGTTTTAGATAGCTGGTAAAACAAATAATTTGGTTCATAAAATATCTGATCTAGTAACACACAGTGAAGGTACTAAGAATGAATAGAAAAACATGCTTAATGAAAGTTCCAAGAGTATTGAATATTCTGTTTGTTCCCCTTTACTGCAGAGCTGAGAGATTCACAACATGCTGCTGCACCTGCCTGTGCCTTCATTGTGGTGATATTGCCGCAGGGTGAGGTGGCAGTGTGAATGCTTGTAATTCATGACTTTCATAGTGATAGCTGTAAAGTAGCAATTTATAGGGCAAAATGAAAATGTGTTAAGAACAGATGGTAAAAAAAATAAAAGAAAAAAGAAAAAAAAGTACCCTAAACTGGAAACCTGGATTGTCATGATCCAGGAATTAAATTAGGTTCACATAAAACTTAATAGTAAAAAAAAAAAAAAAAAAAAAAAAAAAAAAAAAAAAAAAAAATATTCTTTTT